>CM065300.1:11221767-11821767 GCA_032871835.1 Dipteronia dyeriana | reverse complement strand
TTTAAGCTTTTTATTGCTTTTTATGATTGATGGTGAGTATACAGAGAACCGAAAATATATATTTTATGCTTATATTAGCATTCAGAATCAATATATTATTTTTATGAATTATTAAGAAGAGATTATGATTTCTATAAAAGCATCATGTATGTACCTTCCCAGTTATGATTATGGTTGGCTTTTGGGGCCGTTCTACATATGTGTATGTCATGAGTCGCTCTGCATGTGCATGACCAGAGAAAGAGTAATAGAGTCTCTCTGCACTTGTATGACTAGAGAGTCGCTCTGCCCGAGCATGACCAGAGAAAGAGTAATTGAGTCGCTCTGTTCGGGTATGACCAGAAGTTATTCATGACTGCGTTTGCCCAAAGAATTTCGGCTTACGTATGGAGGATATCCCCGGTACGAATTTGGTGAAGATTAAGATTTTATAAAGTATTTATTCTTGTTCAGCAAAGAGAAGCATTCAGTTTATTCAGCACGAAAGTAGATATATTATCTTATACCATGTATTACTGAATGCTTATTGTAAAGTGGTTTAGAAAAGTGTTTTTAAAAGTTTTTATTCACTCACTGGGCGTTAGCGCTCATCCTTTCACTCTTAAATATTTATCCTGGTAGCTGCTCGGTTGTGCGGACTCAGAAATTTTGAGGTGGGCCACTCGATGACATCAAGAAGCATAAAAATCATGCATTTTTAATTTTTTGTGCATATTTAGAAATGTGAGGTCGGCATGGTCGGGACGATAGTTATGGCCGGGACGGTAGGCATGTTCGGGATGGTAGGCATGGTCAGAAAGTGGTCGGATTTCTACTCGGCCCACTTGACCTACTCGGCCCACATGGCCTATTCGGTCTACTCAGCCTACTCGGATTTCTTACTCGGCCTGTTCGGTTTCCCACTCGGGATGGACTGGTTACTTAGTTTTTAAAGTGGTCGGTTTTTGGTCCAAACGGTCATTTTTGATAAACTTTTTGTAACGAACGAAAATATGTAAAGGAATTACAATTATATACATTTTGTACTCTCTAATATTCTCCTTACATTTTATTTGATTAATAGCAAGTATTTCCTATGAAAATTTCAGCAGAAAGTCCTTTTATCATGCTAGTAAATGTAGAGCCTATAGGGTTTCCCTCGTACTCAAGAGAGGAGTCGGGGCAGCCCACAGAGCCTCCCTCGTACTCAAGAGAGAGAGGAGTCGGGGTGGGTCTTGTCAATGAACCCAAGAGTTCTGCCCCCATATGCATGGAAGAAGAAAGATAATGAATTTCTAGCAGCTGATGGTCAGATCTTCACCACCAATTTGGTCTCAAAATATAAAATTAATATCCAGTTTTTCCCTGCATGCACCCTATGGACTCATGTCATTGGCACCCCTCTACCAGACAAAGATGTCTTGATTGGTTGGAATGTTTATAGCCAATCCAAGTTCATCAGAATCCTTCCTACTGGTATCCGGTTCAAACGGGAATTCAAACCCTTTTCCAGTATACCAAAGATTTTCCCTCTATCTGCAATTAATCCTTTTTTCTAACAAGTCCAAGAGAAACTCCTCTCCTCTTGCACAAACAGCCATGCTGATTTCAAACGCCCTAAACCTTTATGGAAAATCCAGACTTCTTCATCAGACTACCTTTCAAGCTCAATGAAAACATTAACCCAACCAAAGCTTCTCACTCGGGGATGTCTCCCACAGATCTTCAACTGGCCAATGAGGAATGTGAAGAACTCTTTCGGTAATGCTTAATAGAACCCACTTCTTCTCCCTGGGCATGCCAAGCCTTTGATGTTGAAAAACGTTCAGAACAGCTCAAAGGCAAGAAGAGACTAGTCATTGACTACAAGCCCCTCAATCTGTTCCTCCGTGATGACAAATTCCCAATCCTAGGGCCAACTCATTGTTTTCACAATTGCCTGGTGCAACTATGTTTTCCAAGTTTGATCTGAAAGGTGCCTTTTGGTAGATAGGGATATATCCTGAAGAAAGATACAAAATAACCTTTTGCCTCCCAAATGCGCAATATCAATGGACGGTTCTACAATTTGGTTTGAAAATTGCCCCATCGCTTTTCCAAAAGGCCATCACTAGGATTTTTCATCCTATTCTCCATTCTGCCTTACTATACATTGACAATATACTGTTGTTCTCCCCAGACAATATCTCTTATGACGAACTCTTACACCACTTCCTTGAAATCGTGGATCAATATGGGATCATGCTATCTGAAAAGAAGAGCTTGATAGGTGTCAGTGAAATTGAGTTCCTTGACCTACAAATAAAGAAAGGGACATACCTTCCTGGTCCTCATTTGGCTAAACAACTACTTGATTTCCCTAATTCATGCCTCGCCTAAAAGCAAGTCCAGCAATTCCTTGGCATCATCAACTATATCATAGATTTCATCCACAGGCCAGCCACTACACCATAACCTTGTCCAATCTTCTTTAAAAAAAACCCATCTCATTGGGATACTACCCATTTTGAAGCAGCTGCCCATCTCAATAGCGTTTCCCAGAAACCACTTCCTTTGCACATACCCTCTATATGATAGCTCATCTTTCAAACAGATGCTAGTGACCATTTTTAGGGCGCCATCCTCATCGAAGAAAAGGAAGGAAAACACCACTACTGCGGTCATGCCAGTGGACAATTCAAAGATGCCCAGAAACACTACCACATGGTTTACAAAGAGATCCTTACAGTCAAACATGGAATCTCCAAATTTGATTTCTATCTCAGGACTAAAAGTTTCATCGTAGAAATGGACAATTCATCTTTTCCAAAGGTCCTCAAGTTCCATAACAAGATTCCTCCAAATCCTCAGCTACTGAGACTCAAAGATTGGTTTTCCAAATACGATTTCACTGTGAGACACATTAAGGGACATAACAACATCATTCCTGATATGCTCTTCAGACCTAACCCTGCCACTCTTATCTCCCGAGCTGGACCTATCCCTTTACTTTATATGATAACCTCTGTAGCCTCGTCTTCAGCCTCTTCTCCGGCTATACCTTCTTCTCATACTTTCCCCTCGAGTTAATGATAACTCTACCTCCAGGTCAATCACCCTTTATTCAGCTTATACGAAGTTTTACCAAAATACATCTTCTAATCTATCTCTCTCAACTTAATGCCCAAGACTGTAGACATCGTCTAGTTAACCCTACCAAGCCTTTTCTTGACCCCTTCATATCTCTTCCCTTTTACTACTATTCTTCTCAGTTTTTATGGTATTTATGGTGTTTATCTGTCCTGCATCATCATGCTATGGTTTTTCCCCTTCAAACCTTATACGGTCTGGTCCATGACTCAACCTCTTATAATGCCAACCTTCGTACTTTTCTTCAATGGTTCAATCATTTGCTTGTTTGGGACAATGAACTTACCAAGCTCATGGGACATTATCATCTTTGGAAATTAGATACTGAAATGGCTGCTAAAATATCTTGTATCTGGATCTTCCATGGACCCTATCATTACAATCTACATATCAAGCTCTTGTGGACTTCTAACATCAATTACGAATGAGATACTTCGTATGATTACGAAAGGCTGTATCCGCTCTGTCTCCAAATCCCTCTCCTCAACTTTCTCTATGACGTCAACAGATACACTACATATGTTCATTTTATCTTTCCAGGTGTCCCAAGGGACCCATCTCGAAGCTGACACCATTTTGAAAACTTTTTCCTTTTGGATCCACAAGACCCACTTCAGGATGACACGTGACCTTGTTCTATTTGTGGAGCCCTCAACTCTGACGATGAAGACCATGCCACTTGTAATCTCAGCAGCCCATGACCTGTTTTCAAACTTATCTCCAACATTCACTTTCTCTGCTCAGACAACTTTGCTTAAATTATGGTGTGCTTTAATTATTGCTATCCGACAGTATCTTGTAGAATCTGCATTAATTATGTGTGCTTTAATTATTGCAGCCATCTGTCCGACAACATCTTGTAAAATCTGCTTTAATTATGTGTGCTTTAATTATTGTTGCCATCTGTCCAACAGCATCTTGTAAAATCAGTTTGTAGGCCAACACTCTGGCCTTAACTTGTATCTTCCAGAGCTTTCTCATCTCCTCTATAAAAGGATATGTTCACTCTTTGTAAAATCATCGAATCATAAAATAAAATCTGTGTTTTATCAACTCCATGGTTTTCTAAGTTCTCCCTTCCTTATCTTCAGGAAGTTTATTATGCTAGGATTTATTATTCTGTGAAATCCTAGAATACTTTATGCTTGCCTCTTCTGAGGATCATACATATCAGAACATATTTGGCTCAAGGTCTATATCCATCTCCGTCTAGTGTCTCCAGTATGTTAGTACCTTGTTTAGACCGTCGGATAAGATCGTTTGTGGGGAAAACTAAACGAGTCCACTTACAGTGAGATAGCTGTAGAGCTCCATGCCACCAGAGAAAACTGTGCAATTACCCTAAATTTTATGGAAAAATTATAATATTCAATAAATGTCTTTAATTATATAAAAACCCCTACTTTTAACTCCCAAAACCATTTACTGTGAACAACAATGTAACATGATGGGCATTGGGCACGTTAGATACGATGGATATATGCCAAATGGAGTTAACGCAAAAAAAGATTACATTATATTTTATTTTATCGATTGAACTCGTACATTCCGCCGTATTATTTAGTACTTTTGATTTTATTTCTCAAAATACACTCTGACCGGATGGTTTAACAAAAGCACACTAGCTAGTTAAGATTGGTATTTTTCAATAATCGGATGATGACCGTAGGGGACTGAAGAGAGTGATCTCCCTCCTCCCGTTCTTTAGCTTCCTAGCGTCTTCTCTTGAAAGATTGAAAGCGTTGGCAAGCACGTCGACCGGAGTGGACGAGAGAAACGATCCCCGTCCGGCAAGTTGGTTTATCATGGCTAGTGGGTGTGTCTTGAAGGATATCCACTCCAATCCACGGTTACCTGCCTTCTGAACCACAGCAAACGCCTGTGGAACCACGATCACCTGACCCTCCTTAACGTTGTCGTCGAACACTGAGTCTCCCCTCTGGGATACTATCTGAATCCGGCCACTGCCCCTTGTGAAGTACATTATGCTGTGTGCTTCGGGGTTCCAGTGTGGTGCATAAATAGCGTTCTGCATGCATATGAACAGATTAAAGAAAGTCATGAATATATATAGTCATATAGAGTAATAATAAATCACTAGCTAATTACTATTTTTGAATTTTGAATACTGGTTAATTAGTTGTTACCTTGTAGAGGACCACTTTGTTGATGCTGAGTTGGAGTTTTTCGAGGTTGGGGAGCACGTAGGCGTTGATGCTGGAGGAGCGTCCGGCACGTGGGTTGAAAACGTCGGCGAGAGATGGGTTGTTGATGTTGTGTTTTAGTGAGAATGTGCAGATAGTTTCCTCCAAGCCATTGCGGCCTTGTTCTTGTTCTCGTTCTTCTCTTTCTTGTTGTTCACGCCTGTGTGGTGCAAGAACTTGGAATTCGTCCTGTACTCGGACGATACAGCCTCTCTGTCTATCACTCCTCTGCAGCTTGCTGACTAGTTCTCTGTCAATGTTCAAAGCCTCTGCTAGTAGGTCCTGGTTGAAGCCGCTGTAGACATTGCTGTCGCTTTGCTCATGGCCTTGCTGTCCCTGCTGGCGTCCTTGCTGTCCTTGGAACTCTTGTTGAGGGCTTCCAGCAAGGAAGAAATCCTACAAACATGAAACATTATTCCCATCAAAATGATCAATAACTAGGACATATATAATTCAATTCAATCCAAAGCTAGGTATAGGTATTAATTACACTTAATGACTGGCCAAGCTGGTTGGCAGCATTGCCGATGTCGCAGAGTGAGACCACAACAAGATTGGACTGGCCATTGTTGTAAATCCAGTGAGTTATACCTGCGGGGAGTGCGATGACATCACCCTCCCTGATTTGCCTGACCTTTTGGTGCTCGTCTCCTCTGCCCTCTTTGCCCTCCTGTGATTGTGATTGTGATCGTGATCGTGACTGTTGTTGTGAATACTGGAATGTCTCTGGGCAACCGGGGATTGAAGCTCCATGAAGTCCCTCACCTTGGAGGACGTAAATCATTTGTGGATAACTGGTATAGGGAGGCACGAGAAGGCCTCTGTTTTGGATGGTATGGCGGAGCACAGCAACATTTGCGCATTGTAGATCTTCACTGTTCTGATCCCACAAGTCAGTGTGACCGGCCTCTGCTTCGATCCTCTGTTGGGGCTCGAGAGTGTTGAGCTTCTGGATGTTGCACTGGGTTTGGATACGCTGTTGCCTGCCTCGTGAAGTTACCTGCGAAATCTGAGCAGAACAGCTGCTGAAGAGAACAAGAAAGCTAAGAGTAACAGAGAGCAAACAAGAGTATGTAGCCATGATTGATTTCTATTCTATCTGTATGTAGAGAGATGGTGAAAACAGAAGCAGAGCTGGTGCTATTTATACTTGAACAAACAGTGGAGATTAATGATATCATTAATGCTACGCGCGTGTGGGACGTGGTGAATGGTTTTGTCATTTTGTTGTTTGCATGACTGCTTATACCTTGTGTTGTTTACACATGACATTAGTCTTCTTTGTTGGGGTACGTGTTGCTCATTTGGGATATGGGTTCCATGTGTAGCTACCTAGCTGTGCATATATGTTCATGTGCATCGTGTTCGATATATGGTTTTGATTTTGTCGTGTTTCACAGACGATTCTCGACGTCGTCCCATTACGCATGTATCTATCTTTGATGGTTGTCTATGTTCTTCCTCACTTAGGAGTTAGGCCTTATCTATTTCTGAAATATGACACGTACATCAAACACCATCCTTTGCTTTTGATCAAGGGCAGTTGGCCGTGGAAGGATGATATTATTATTATTATTATTATTATTTTTAAAATATTATAATAATTCGATATTTGGAAAAAAGAATATGATTTGAACCTATAACCTCCCACTGTGTTGGATGATCATTATTGTCTTTGTTAGGTTGTTGTGTTATGATTTTGCATCCATTTTGATCATCCCCGTTTAATGATGCAAGTTAACATTTCTCTGTTTCCAATATTAAAGTTAAATATGTACGTATTAGAATATCTTACGTAACAAATGAGGTTGCTTTGTTTGGTTGCTGGGTTGCTGGGTTGCTTTGTAAGGTTTGTGCATTAATGATCATGATGAGGCAATATAACTTATTTCCTTGAACGTATTCAAAATGAAGATAAAAAAAATAAAAATAAATAACAATAAAAATCTCCTTCCAGTTAATTACCAATGGCAAAATTATTATCTTGAAACGTTATACAACAAAATTCAAAAAATTACTTGTGTTAACTAAACTTTTAATGTAATTTTAGGATTGTTTTATATAAAATATTCACTTCATCTTGTTTTCAATATTTGATTTATGGTCAGTTTAGTATTGTTGTAACTTTTATAATAATCAGATGGAATAATCAGTTGTGAAGTTAATTAATAGATGTTTGATTAATTGTATTTTTATAACTACTGTATAACTCAAAAAATCAAAAATAGTATACATATGTTTGGTAATTTTATTGTAAAAGTGCTGAGATTAGTAACAATGATTAAAATACACATGATTTTAGGACCCTATTTCATTTTTTCATTAATTATATATATTAAATTAATATTTAAGTAGAATATTTAAATTTGGAAAAAAAATTCCATAAGAACAATAAAATATTTTTAATTTTTTTTTTAAATCAAATCAATATTTAAATAGAAAATTTAATTTTGAGAATAAGATATATAAATGACTTTAACTTGATTTCATAAGTATAAAAATGATATTTTAAAATATGCATTAAATGCTGAAATAGACTATTTCATAATCACCTTCAAAAAGTAACCCTCAACCTACTTCTTAAAATCACTGTAAAAACTTGTCAGATTATCAATTAATCACTTTTAAAAGTTTTATCAAACATATTTTTATGTCAAAATTAAAAAATAACTTGATTTTATTTTTTCAAAAGCAATACCAAACCGATCCTTACATGATTTTATTCCAATTGCTAGGAATAAAAATTCCAACTAGTTATTAATTAATAGTAAATTTTCATTAAAGTGTACAATATATTTATTTAATATTACACCTTTTAGTATTTTAACAAAATATTTTTCAAAATTTAGTTAAATATAGATATTTTTTTATTGTTCAAAACGAGTTTGCAACACACCATAATATGTGTTGTTTCTAACATTATAAAAACAAGTCATTTACGAGCTTAAATAGTTTTTCATGAATTTAATAATGTAATTTTATGTATGTTCTTGATTATTAGTACTCATTGAATAGTGTCATCTTATTACCAAAAAACAAAAAAACAAATACTCTCATAATGAATCATTTATAAAGTTAATGCATGTCTTTGTGTGCAACGTTGTATGGTGCAGCCAAAACAAAAATGATTGTGACCATGTCTATTTTGGTATGATCACATCAATTATTGTGTGATCACATATTCTATCATGCGATTGTAAAATATTACTGTATAATCACGTACAATTCATATGCGATAATATATATTAATATGTGATCACGTATTCTAACATGCGATTGTAAAAACTTATTTATACATGCGATTGTAAAAACTTATTTTATAATCACGCACGACCTTCTTGGAGTTTTGATGACACCTAGCTGCATCATGCCCAAATCCATTATAGTTCGAACTTTTTCCCGGAAGGTTTTCATGTATTACATCCATTGAAAATCCCCGATGATCATCTCTTTTAACCATCAAGTTCGATGGCGGATTAGTATTCAAATCAACATCAACAAGAACCCGAGAAAAGAAACCGTAAGTTTAGTCTTGTTCGACATCATCAAGCCAATATCCATCAGCTTGGTAACAACAATTCTGCAGAGGAGTTTTATGACAACAGACAATTAAATAACAATCATGTGAAGGTGAATGGTGTTCATATTGAGTTGTTATCCTATAGCTATCCAAGTATCATTTCTAGCTCATAACAGATTACCTAACAAGATTCCCAGCTGACATCAGCCAATAACAGATTCTTGCCATGTCAGCTGAATCAGTTACAATTGTTAGAACACATTTTGTGCTTCTTTTAAAATTCTAGTCAATTATCAGAATATGAACATATATATATATATAAGATCCTTGTACTGATAACGATACATGACTTCAATAGAAAATTCTCTAGATTCTCTTTCTCTCAAAGTTTATCATTTTGGTTTATTCTATTTTTTTTTCTTTTACTTTTGTTTCCTATTCACATGGTATCAGAGCTGCTTTGACTAACTATCAATGGCAACCTCACAATTTAGTACAGAAGATCTTCCGGGAGCTGTTAGTGAGCACAACAATGGTGATTCGTTGAAACAGAAGTCACCAACAAATATGAATTTCAAGCTTCCAATCAAGCTTGATCGCAACAATTATAACTTCTGGAAACTTCAAGTTTTGACTGTTGTTCGTGTGTTTGATTTGGAAGATTTTGTGATAAATCCTAGCAAATGTCCACCAAAATATGTTCAATATAGTAATGAAGATTCAGGTGAAGTTGTTCAATCAATGAATGAAGAATATATTGCCTAGAAGAAGACAGATCAACTCTTCGTCTATTGGCTCTTCTCAACGTTAAGTGAGTCAGTGTTTGGTCTAGTCATTCATTGTACAACTACATTTGATATCTGAAAAACTCTTAAGAATCTCTTTGCTCAACAATCCAAAGCAAGAGCTCTTCAATTGCGACATGAAATATAGAACACAAAGAAAGGCAATCTTTCAATCGCTGAATTCATATTGAAGAAAAAGATCAGCCCTTTCAGAGGTAGAGTTGATCTCTTAGATTCTTGACGGTGTTGGTCTCGAGTATGACGTGGTGGTAGTTACTATCACATCCAGGCAAGGACAAAAATCAATAGAGAAAGCTAAGTTCTTTTTGATGAGTTATGAGAGCAAACTTGCTCAACACCAGACAGCTATGGCTATTGATTTTAGTCTAGCTTAAGCACACTACTCAAATTTTAGAGGAAACAATATGAGAGGCCGATAAAGAGGCAGAAGACGTGGTCGGAATAAAGGTGGATCAAGGTTTGTTTGTTTGTTATGTGGAAAAACTGGTCATGTGGTGTCTTCTAGCTTTAAGAGGTTTGATCAGTCATTCCAAGGACTTAATATGCAAATTATACATCAACCACAACAAGGGAATGGCAATGGTCAAAGTTACAATGGAGCTGGTCAATCCAACAACAATATGAGCAGCTTTCAAGCACATACTGGGCAATATTACACAGGATCTGTACAAAACAACTTAGTTAGCAATATAAGTCCTAAAGCCTTTAGTGCTTCACCAAGCACTATTATGGATCCATCCTAGTATATGGATAGTGGTGCTACTAACCACATTACTGCTGATGCTCAGAACATCACTCAGAGATCAGAGTACAAAGGAAATGATAAGTTGTCAGTAGGTAATGGTGCTAAACTCAACATTTAACATGCTGGTTCCTCTATTATCAGCTCACACACAATACCATAAACACCTTTATTTCTAAATGAGATATTACATGTCCCTACCTTAACCAAGAATCTCTTAAGCATATAACAATTTATGAAAGACAATGACGTAGTTGTTGAATTTAATTCTGAATTTTGTGTGATAATGGACATAAAAATGAGGACAATATTCTTGTAATAGGGACTGAAAAATGGTCTGTATCAGCTGGATATTTCCACTGCTAAAGAGCCGAATTGTATAAAGCTCCAGGCATTCCTTTTGTCTAGTAATCTTGCGTCAAATAAGTGTCCAAAATGTTGTTGTGTAAATATACCTTGTCTTTGTTCAAAGTCTGACTTTACTCATTGCAAAAATGTGAATACAAAATTGTGAATACCTCTTGTACAGCTTCCAATCTTAAGTTTGGTGAACAAGTGGCTGCAACAAGTGTGCTGCAGTAGTCCTATTTATCACAACCTCAAGTGTTTCATGTTAATTCAATAAAAGTTTGTAATGATTTACATTTCACAAATCATGAATCTGCATAGCATACCTGGCACAACAAGTTAGGAAATCCCTCTTTTGCAATTGTCAAACAAATCCTAAGAAAGTTAAACCTGCCTTGCATATCACAATCTTCCTTTGACTTCTGTGATACTTGTCAATGTGGGAAAGTCCATCAACTTCCATTTAGTCTATCTAAAACCACTTACAAAGCTCCTTTAGAAATGATTTTTACAGATGTCTGGGGCCTTTCACCACACAACTCAAGTCAAGGATTCAAGTACTATGTCAATTTCATTGATGCCTATTCAAGATATACTTGGATATATCCTCTCACACTTAAATCTCAAGTAAGGATGTGTTTGCTCTTTTTCAAAAACATATTGAGCTATTCAAAAGGAAAATCAAGTATGTTCAAAGTGATTGAGGAGGTGAGTATAGACCCTTAGCCAAGCATCTAGAGCAGCTAGGAATTGCCTTTAGACATCCTTATCCTCACACCCACAAACAAAATGGAGTCTCTGAACGAAAACACAGACACATTGTAGATGTGGGGCTTACTCTTCTTGCACAAGCCAAAATGCCTTTATCCTTTTGGTGGGAGGCCTTTCACATAGCTGTTTACATTATCAATCGCCTGCCAACTCATCACCTCAATCATATTTCTCCATTTCAGTTGTTGTTCAAACATAGTACATACTACAAGTTTTTAAAATCTTTCAGATGTGCATGCTTTCCTTTTTTAAGACCTTACAATCAATATAAGTTTGACTTCCATTCTATCAAATGCTTATTTCTAGGCTATAGTGACACATACAAAGGGTACAAATGCCTACATCCTAGTGGTAGTGTGTATATATATATATCTAGGAATGTGATCTTTAATGAAACATATTTTCCTTACAGTAGCTTGTTTCCCTCTTGCTCTTCTTTTGCTCAACAACAGTCTAGCTTACCACTCTCTATTGTGTCATCTGCTAAATTTCCCTTATCAAGTATTAAAGTTAGGTCAAATTCTCAGTCAGGTCATTCACCTGACAAACCAAAAATTTTACATTGTGCTCCTACACAGTTACCTGTTATACATTTCCATATCAGTATTTCTACTTCACCCTTACACCAACTAACTAAAACTAGTGTTGTAAAACCTGCTCAACATTAGCCCACACATGCCATGCAAACTAGACTTGAGATTGGAAAGCTGAAACCAATCTCTTATCTCTCTGAGAACCTCTTAAAAGAGTCTTCCTCTATCACTGAAGCACTTTCAATTCCACATTGGAAGACTGCCATGAATGAAGAATTTATAGCTCTTCAAAGAAATCAGACCTGAACTCTTATTCCAAGAATGGACAACATGAATGTTGTTGAGAATAAATGGGTGTATAGAGTGAAGTATAATCCAGATGGCTCAACACAAAGGTTCAAAACAAGGCTTGATGTTAAAGGATTTCACCAAACAGTTGAGGTTGATTTCAAGGAGACTTTTAGCCCGGTGGTAAAGTCATCAACAATTAGAGTTATTCTATCTTTAGCAGCAGTTTTTGACTGGAACATAAGGCAACTCGATATTAACAATGTTTTCCTCAACTGTGAACTCTAAGAAACAGTCTTTATGGAACAATCAGAAAGATATGTGAGTACTGAGCATCCATATCATGTGTGCAGGCAAGTTAAATCCTTGTATGGGCTCAAACAAGCTCCAAGAGCATGGTTTGAGAAGCTAAGAGCTGCATTGAAAGCTTAGGGTTTTGTTAACTCAAGAACAAACACTTTCTTGTTTGTTTTCAGGAAGGAATCAGCTGTGCTATTGTGACTGGTTTATGTTGACGATATATTACTAACTGGAAATAACAAGGATATGGTTGATCAAGTTGTAAAGGATCTACATCAAACCTTCTCTCTTAAAGATTTAAGTGATCTCAGCTACTTCATAGGCTTTGAAGCAACAATGATTGATAGTGGAATTTTTCTTACTCAAAAGAAATATGTTGTTGATCTTTTGCTTGAATGTTCTTCTTGTTTTACTCCCATAAGCACATGCACTAAGCTCACCCAGTGTGATGGTGATCCTTTCTCAGAACTGTCGACCTATAGAAGCACAGTAGGTGCATTGCAATATCTGACTCTAACAAGACCAGACATCTCTTTTGCTGCTAATAGGTTAAGTCAATATTTTGCCACTCCAACCGTTATGCGCTAGCAAGCATGTAAAAGGGTGTTACGATACATTAAAGGTACTAATGATTTTGGTTTTCACTTCAAAGCATTACAACAACCTCAGCAATTGTCTCTATAAGGATTTTCTGATCTAATTAAGCAAGCAACTTCAATGGTCGAAAGTCTACCAGTGGTTGGTGTATGTCTTTAGGTGGAAATCTTGTATCTTGGAGCTCTAAGAAGCAAAAGGTTGTAGCAAGATCAAGTTGTGAGGCTGAATACAGGTCTCTTGCTCAAGCTACTGCTGAAATCATTTGGTTAAAAGCTCTGTTGACCGAAATTGCTGTTAGTCTGAACACACCACCAATACTATGGTATGACAACACGAAAGCTGGTTCACTGGCCAAAAACCTTGACTTCCACTCCAAAACCAAACACATTGAGTTAGACTTGCATTTTGCCAGAGATAAGGTCAAAATGAATGAGCTAGATGTTCGATACATCCCCACAGAAGATCAAATTGTAGATTTACTCATTAAATCTCTTAGCATCAGTAGGTTTGTCACTTTGAGGGGGGATGTTAGACATTATCAAGCCAATATCCATCAGCTTGTAGAGAAGTTTGATGACAACAACCAATTAAATGACAACAATCATGTGGAGGTGAATGGTGTTCATATTGAGTTGTGATCTTGTAGATGTCCAAGTATCAGTTTCAGCTCATAAAAGATTACCTAACAAGATACCCAGCTGACATAAAACAATAACAGATTCTTGCCATGTCAGCTGAATCAGTTACAATTGTTACAGCACACGTATTGTGTTTCTCTTAAAATTCTCTAGATTCTCTTCTCTTAAAGTTTATCATTTTGGTTTACTCTGTTTTTCTACTTTTGCTTCCTTTTCACAAGTCTCGAGTAGCATAGTCCAATAGTAAAGGGATGCCTACCCCTCAGGCGATCTCTATAATTGTTCTAGGGTGTTATTATTCTGAATAAAGACCATAAAAACGAACCTAAAATTGAGCATGAGATCGAAAGCTGTTGACTATAAGGGTTGAAATCCGACTGCCATTGGTATAATCGAAGCACTCAGTTTCAAATCATCTTCATTCAAGAAGTGGATATCATGTAGCCTTTCAGAAAAGAGTAAGCTTATATGGATGCAAAACTTGCCAAGCAGACTGTAACACGCATTAGAGTTTGTTAGGTTTTATCGGCTTGGAACCTTTCTTCAACAGAAACCGCCCAAAAAGGTTCCTACGACAATATTCCAATCTTTTTTTGAAACAAGAAAGATTTATTCAAAGGCCAAGAAGCCGGGAAGGAAACAAACCACAAAAACAGGGTAAAACGAAACAACAATGGAGAACACAAACAACTAAAGCAAACAAAAACACAACACGAGCCCAGCCAGCAAGAACAACATCAAGAAACTAAAACAAATGGGACAGCCATACCAACTACCACCAAAACACAAAACTACAAGCTTCAGTTGACAGCATCCATAAACCCAGCGGCAATATTTTTAGCTAGAACATCAGCTTCCGAATTTGAAGAGCGAGATCAGAACTCCACTGACACCTGACCCAAGCTGCTAAGATGGCTACGAATTTCGTAAATCATCTGATAAAGCTTAAAGATTCCCATACCACTGCTGTCAATCCAAGACACAGCAGCCATAGAGTCACTTAAAATAACAATTCTTTTACCCAGCAACTCGGACTTCGAAGAAACGAGATCACAAGCTTTAGCAATAGCAGCGACCTTTGCAAAGATAGCATCATGGACACCAATATGGAACGAGAAAGAATAAAGGACATAACCAATATGATCACGAAGAATATCCATAATACCTGCTAAGCCCGGGGATCCCCTAGTGGAACCATCCATATTGAACAACAACACATCTTTCATTGATATATTTTTAGCTAATACGAATGCATGTTACATCACCTTTCACAGCTGGGGTAGGAAAGAGATTTGGTTGAACATGCGCTGTTTTGAACAAAGCCACGAAAGTTTTGGGCTCTGGAAGGAGTTGTGAATTTGTATCAAAATTGTTAATTGAGCCATTGGCTAAAAGAGCAAGGAAGGTCCATGGACAAAACTTCATCGGATCCATAGACATTAGAGTAGAGAAAGAGAAAACACTACAGAAGAAGATTCCGAGAGAGAGCCATCCGAAACACTATGGAAGATGATTCTATCATCTTGAAATTAATGCTTTATATATCATTTCCTTTTTGTTGACGACAAAAGATGGATTTTATACGAAGCTTGTATGCAAATATAACATATTGACGGGGAAATATTGCAATGTCATTTTTCTTGGAAAAAAACTTCTTTGGGTTCAAATATACAATTTAGTTTGTTTTTTGTATGAAACTCCAAGGATATATATCTCTTTAAAATTTTATTTTGATTATTTTCAAGTTTGAATTCTTTTTTAGGATTTTTTAATTTTTTGTAGATTAAAAACTTATAAATTTGTTAAACAAAATTAAAATCTCAAATTGGTAGTTAAAGTCAGGAAATGAATTGAAGTTAAAAATCGAGACAGAATAAGTCTTTTGAAAACATAAATAAGTTTTGACATTTCAAATGTTGTCTTCATGTCTTGAAATATATCTAATTTTTAGTAAAAATACCCTATTTTAGGGGGCACTTGCAAATCTATCCTAGAATATAATCAAAATCAATTGCAAAAATGTTCCGATCGGTGACCTCAATACCCTCTTGTTGATGACACACAAACATCTTATTGCATGCAAGAATGACTTTGAGAGAGAAAGAAAGTCACTTGATAATAGCTTCATAGTGCAGCAGGTTATGTGAATATATATCTTCGCTAGCTAGCTAGTTTGGTTCCTCAATGATGGGAACCAACTTTGGGCAATTTATATATCCATGAAGCAACTAGCCTAATGGGAACTAACTTTTTTTTTTTAACGGCAAGAAGATATGATATATTCACAGCCATGAAGGCCACCAAAAGTCTAAACCAGCGCAAGAAAGCAAAACACAGCAGCACAACACAGGGGAACAAAACAATGAAAAACAAAACAGAGTAGAGAACAAAAACAAAACAGAACAGAGCAGAGAACTATAACGAACCCCACACCACTTTATCCCCCACCAAGCACGAACCCGACTTAGCCAGCCCATTCGCTAGAGAATTCGTGTCCCTAGGCAAGAACCTGACTTCTAGACCCTCCAGCACAAGAAGGAAATTCTGAATATCATACAACAAATCCACATGCTTAAAACTCCCAAAATTCTCATCATGAATCCAAGATACATCAACTTTAGAATCACTGACTATACTCAACTTATAGGAAAGATGTACCTGCTTTGAAGCTACCAACCAACAGGCTTTGTGAATAGCCATCAATTAGGCTGAAATGGCATCCAGAATGCCGACAGTAGAGGAAAAGGAACAAAGAATCCTACCAACAGAGTTCCTAAGCACACCACCTACGCCTGCCATACCGGGATTGCCTTTAGCTGCTCCATCAACATTGAGAAAAAAGGAATCATTGGCAGGGGGCTTCCATGAATTGGAAGACTTCAACTTAACAGGTTTAAAGTCCACACATCTCTGATCAATGTCTAGAAGAAGAATTGTAATAACATCTTTAGAACCAATACCGTGATGCTTCTTTGTCCCATCATAAGCTTCTTTGTCTTGAATAGACTGAAACTTCCACAGAACGTTCTTGTCCCCAAAGTAAAATAGAATACCATGGATCTTCTTAAGCCTAAAAAAGGACGAAACAGAGGAGATACCTGAGAAGGACTTGAGAACTCTCACCTCACCCAAGTCCAACTAGTGTTCATCATTATACGAATCATCCCACCTCACCCACTCCGCGTTAATGCGATCACCCCTACTCTTTGAGACGAGTGCCCCCTTATTGTCCTTCAGCACTTCTGCAAACATTCTTTCATGCTGTAGACTTTCTTCCCTCCTAAAGTGAGCATTACTCTCCTTTCTAAGTCTGAACTCTCTAAACCTATTTTTCGAGATTCTAGGTGAGCCCTGGCTACTATTCTTCCAATCTGACAACACTACCTTTGAGCTAACTGGCCAACCATACACATGCATGCCATTAGATAACCTCGCCACTCTCTCCGCCTCTTCCAACGTAACAAAATGAACGAAGGTCAAAAATCTCCTCATAGACCTCTTTTTTAGATACAGATACACATCCCTAATCAATCCAAACGCCTTAAAAATTCCCCACTGATCGCTAACATCCACTATCGGGTTAAGATTGTTCAAAAAAATAGAGAACAAACTTTCCCTGAAATCACGACCGACAACATTCCCCCACGAACCAGATTGTCTCTCTCTAACACCCTCTCTCATTGTTTTTTAATGGGAACCAACTTTGATCAACCAAGGCTCATCCTTCACATACTCGCTTAAGATTGAAACGTCATCATACACTGCAATAGTACAAGAGATAATTAAATTGATGAACCAAAGCAGAGGTAATAACGTAGAACTTAATTCTCCGATCATCAACAATTGCCGGAGCAATTCAAGAGCACAAGTATTTTATGATTAACACTGAAAAGTGTATATTTATTAAGGGATAATATCATCATTTTACATTTCCAATACGATTAATTCCTCAATTTAGACATAATTTCGTTCGCTCGTTTAAATAAATGTGTTGTATAGTAATCAATGTATTTTTCTTTGTATTTAAGAGGTAATTCGATCAATTCAGAATTATAGAGAAGTCAGATGGCAAAACAAATATCGTTTTCAAGTTTAGAATGTCAAAAACCTTAGAAAGACCATGAAGGGTATTTTCATAATTTTAACTATTCACTGTTCACAGTTGACTTTCACTGTTTCTAATGATGTGGCACATTCCTATTGGCCCAAACTGTGAGTGCACCGTACACGTGGCTACAGAGAATAATATTCTAGAAGTTGATGCACTTTTCATTATTCACTTTCACGGATGCGTTTACCGTTCACTATTCACTTTACGGATGTGTTTACTGTTCACTGTCATTGTTCACTGTCCACTGTTCACTGTTCACTGTTCACTGATGACATGGCAAAATCTGGACGCTCCATTCAAAATTCATCCGATGGTCAATTTTCATTTGTATTTTGTATAAATAGGGGGCTTCTCCCCCTAATTTTCATATTCTGAATCCAAATCTAATATTATATTTATAAAATTCTCTCTCTTTTGTTCTCAAATTCTCAGTTTAAATAAAATAGATATTTTTTAGTTAAATTATGTTTGGCTAATTTTATAAGGTTGGGCCAAAGGTGATACTGTTGGTATGGAAAATATGATCAAATTTTGGTAAGTTTATTATTTTTATGCTTTCTCTCCTCTGATCTTTGTGGAGTTTTTGACTCACTGTAGACAGACAGATGTTGTCTAGCACAGTGGGTACTTTTACCCATATCTATCAGAGAGTGGTTTCTTCCCTCTGATCTTTGTGGAGTTTTTGACTCACTGTAGACATACAGATATTGTCTAGCACAGTGAGTACTTTTACCCATATCTATCAGAGAGTGATTTATCCCCTCTAATTTTTGTGGAGTTTTGACTCACTGTAGACAGACAAATGTTGTCTAGCACAGTGAATACTTTTACCCACATCTATCAGAGAGTGGTCAGTGGAGTGGAATACCACCCCATTAATCTGGACTAAATATTAATAATTGGATCATAATCGAATTACCAACAATGGATCCCTTAGCCCCAGTTTTAATTTTAATTGATTAACATTTTTTATAACAAGCTTAGTAATTAATCGATATAATTAATTCTACAAGGACAAGTGAACAACCTCCCTGTGGTTCGACCCGGTCTTACCGGTTAATTTATTACTATGACACTCTTATACTTGGGAGTATGAACACTTCTTTAGGACGTGTCAAGTTTTTAGCGCCACTGTCAGGGAGGTAAGTCCGCCTTTTCTTTGCAGATGTAATTTCTTTTTAATTTTATTTTAGTTTTGCTATTTTTTTTTTCTATCTTCTTTGTTCTTATTTTGTATTCAGTTTTGCATCACTGATCTCAATCATAAACTTCATCCACTTAAAAAAAAAAGCACTTATAATCATTAACCACATTTTTGCATTTTAGTTCTTCAACTTTTTATTTGTATTTTAGCTTAGATCTAGTTTACATTTGCATATAGGTCATTTTATTTTTTATTTTTGCATATCAGTCCCTGTAATTATCATATTTTCTCTTTAGTCCATATATTTATAATTATTTACACTTTTACCCCAATACTTGTGCATATTTGCATTTACACCCATAGAATTTTGTATCTTGTTTTTTTTATCACTTTTTCTTTTATTTTCTTTATTTTTATGTATTTCACCTCTATGAACCCTCATTAAATTTGCATGAGACATTGATCTCGAACATCTAGTGGTAGATTAATTAGGAAATCCCAATCACCCATATTCACCAACAATATGACTGAAAACCCACTTAGACATCCAGCAGGAAACCAAGTCAAAAACCTTTTAGACAACCTTGACAACATATCTCAACATAGCAACCATTCGCCTTATGTTGACCTTGACCAACGCATTAACCCAAATCCGCCTAGAACTCTTAGAGACTACATGAACCCCACAAGCACTGGAGCACCTTCATGCATAGTTTTTCCACCAAATGCAACACACTTTAATTTTAAACCGAAAATCATTCAACTTTTACCCAATTTTTACAGTATTGAATCTGAAAACCCATATTTGTATCTTAGGAAGTTTCAGGAAGTCTGTAAAACTTGCACTGACCAAAATGTTAGCATGGATATAATCAGGCTTAAGTTTTTCCCTTTTTCCTTAAAAGATAAAGCTAAAACTGTTGGAACCTCGTTCACCGGTCGCGCAGTGGAAATGAGTTTTAAATTTTTTTATACAGATCGTAATCTGTATCTGAGACCAGTGAACTTTTGATCGTAATTATTTTCGTAACAAATACATATAAAAATTATTACACTAATAAAATATATATGTAAATATAGAAAATTGTAATCAATAATAATAATAATAAAAAATAGAACCATACCAACGTTTGGAGGCTCCTTCACTTTTCGATTTGCTCATGATCTGTACCACTGATCTTCCTAACTATTCCCGGGACTGATAACTGTGTGTGGGCGCATTACGGTTCTCAGAGAACTTAGGATGGAGGGTGTAGAGAAAAACGAATGGAGAAACTATTTCTTTTTAAAAAAATCTACCTAGAAAAATTCTAGTAGTTAAAAAATAATAGCTATATATATATTTTTTTTCTTGGTGCAATCAATTGCACACAACACTTTTGTTTTTCTTTTGTACTTATGACAAAAAAAAAACCAATTTTTTGTCTCTTATGCAAAACCAAAACAAAAACCACCACTTTCTTTTGTTTTGTCAATGTATATATATAAGAGCTATGCGTGAAAACGCACAACACCTTTTTTTATTTATTTATAAAAAATATATATCACATATATAATTTTTTTTTTTTAAATCTAATTTGATTTTTAAAAAACTTTCAAATAAAAAAATATCTCATATCTTTTATTTGATTTTAATTTTGAATTCAAACTATTTAAATTCAAAAATAAAATATTTAATTTAATAAAATAAAATAATCATATTATCTTATTTTATTCAAAAATAAATATCAACATACACTCTCCATTTAGTGATTAATAATATAATTAAATAATCTCATTATTTAAGTTATTTAATCATCATTATCCATTAATTAAATAATCTCATTATTCAATTAATTCCTGAATAAATACGTGTCACTTTCGTAACACAATTAATTGGACAATCCAATTAATTAACCGTAACCCTTGTTATCTAAATCGATCGGGCTAGCAAGGGACCTAATGGACCCACAGTATTTTGAGCTCCAATAATCTTCGGAATCATTAATTAAAGTCTTTAATTAATATTCCTTGATTATTAACTCCGGTGTTATTCTACTAAAAATCCGAAGCTGCACTCTCTCAATTACAGACGTTTTTACACAGACCGATATAATTCGGTGTCCATCGATATAGCTATTACATATGGTGTGATCCTCCACAGTTGTTCATAATTAGAGCTGGGTCATAATGTCCGTTATACCCCTCTAATTACATATATCCTTTAAGTACCATTGATTCTCTAATGGACAATAAATCCTATTTCCTCACTGAATTAAGAGAGCGCTCATATTGTCCAAGTCCCAAATCAACCCTTAAGAGAACTACCATTTACTTCTCACAAGAAGGAGTGGATTCCACTATTGTGTACAAACCTTCCCAGCCACAAGTCAAACCGCAATCCCAACATACAGAGTATATTGATCAGAAAATGCATTTGACCTCACCCATGGTATATCAAAGACCACGATCTAACTTGAAGGAGTCGATAAGACACTCATGATTAAGATCACCCACATATAGCTATCATTAGTTGATATATATGAATCTCATCGGTAAACAGATCTTGGTGTGAGATTCATATAGATCATGACCCAGTCCTATATGATCACATCATACAAGGTGTCTCCATTCCCATATCTCATATGAATGATTCAGGATAGAATCACTGTACATTACGGAATGGACCACAACTATAGATTAACCACAAATAAAGTACCCAACTTTATATGCTATTTATGGACTCTTTAGATTGCACGTCTCTTACTATATCCATCAGTATATGACACTCATATACACAGTCCGAGATTACATCCGGCAATCCAGGATGTTAATATGTACACAAGTTTATAAAATAAATAACATAACAAGAATGAATTGAACCTTTCTTTTTATTTACTTCATAAATCCATTTACTAATTACATGCTTAGGGCATAAACCCCAATAATCTCCCACTTGCACTAAAGCATGTGAGGCATGTCTTGTAACCCTAGTCCATCTAGGTGACCCGAAAACACTTTAGCCGGTAAGGTCTTCATAAATGGATAAACATAATTGTCTTGTGAGACTATCTTGGTGACGATCACATCTCCTCTCTGCACTATCTCTCTAATGAGATGATACTTTCTCTCTATATGCTTCCCTCTCTTGTGGCTTCTTGGTTCCTTGGAATTAGATACAGCACCATTATTATCACAATAAAGTGTGATGGGCTTATCCAGGTCTGAAACAACTTCCAGATTACTCAAGAACTTACGGAGCCAAACAGTCTCTTTAGCAGCTTCACAAGCAGCTACATATTCGGTTTCCATGGTGGAGTCAGCAATGCAAGATTGCTTGATACTTCTCCACACAATGGCTCTACCACCCAGGGTGAATACTGATCCAGGCGTGGATTTTCTAGAATCTTTGTCTGACTGAAAATCAGAATCCGTGTATCCTAACGGGATCAAATCCTGTCCAGAATACACTAGCATATAATTTCTCGTTCTCCGAAGATACTTCAACAACCCAATGATCCAATCCTGGGTTGGGCTGGTATCTGCTGACTACTCCCACTGCATAGCAGATGTCCGGTCTCATGCATAACATAGCATACATGAGACTACCTACTAATGATGCATAGGGAACACGTCTCATATCCTCAACTTCTTGAGGTGTCTTAGGACACTGTTCCTTAGACAAGTGAACTCCATGTCTAGAATTTAAATTACCTTTCTTGGAGTTCTGCATCGAAAATCGTATAAGAATCTTATCGATATATGATGCCTGAGACAATGCTATAAGTTTGTTCTTACGATCCCTTATAAGTTAGATCCCTAGAACATAACTTGCCTCTCCCAAATCTTTTATTTGGAATTGGATAGTCAGCCAGCCCTTTACATCAGACAACACTACCACATCATTTCCAATGAGTAGGATATCATCTAGGTATAGGACCAAGAAAACTACCTTTTTATCAATGATGCGCTTGTATACACAAGGCTCATCGACGTTCTGCTCGAAGCCATGGGTTTTGATCACATCATCAAACCTAATATTCCAAGATCTAGATGCTTGCTTAAGTCCATAGATGAACCTTTGTAGCTTGCAAACCTTTTGCTCTTGATCTGGAGACACGAATCCCTCTGATTGTATCATATAGATGCACTCATCAAGATTGTCATTCAAAAATGCAGTCTTGACGTCCATTTGCCAAATTTCATAAACGAAATAGGCAGCAATAGATAAGAGAATCCTAATAGACTTAAACATGGCTACTGGCGAGAATGTCTCTTCATAATCGACCCCCTCTTTCTAGGTATAACCCTTGGCCACTAGCCTTACCTTGAAGGTCTCTACCTTTCCGTCTACTCATCTCTTTCTCTTGTAGATCCACTTACACCCAATGGGTTTTACCCCATCCTGTAAGTCTATAAAATCCCAGACTGAGTTAGAGTACATGGACTCTATCTCAAGATTCATGGCTTTAAGCCATTCCTCTTTATCAGGATCTTCCATTGCATTCTTAAATGTCAATGGCTCATCCACACTATCAGCAGAGACAACACCTTATCCCTCACCTATAGCTAAATAGCGTTCAGATTGTCTCACAACCCTCTCACTACGTCTAGGTTGTAGTGTATCCTGATCAGGAACCATCTGACTCTCAGATGTTTATGGATCAACGACTCTTGTTGATGAAGCACTAGTCTCACCAGGCTCCAACTCATTTAATACAATCTTGGAACGAGGTTTATGGTCACTAATGTAATTGTCCTCAAGAAACGTTGCATTTGTCGATACAAATACTTTGTTATCTTCGGGACTATAGAAGTGTCCACCTCTGGTCTCCTTGTAGTATCATACAAACAGGTAGACAATAAAATTGGAGTCTAGCTTTCCAGTTCTGTTCTTCAGCACGTGTGCTGGATACCCCCATATGCGAAAATGTTGCAAACTAGCTTTACGACCATTCCACAACTCTAGGGGAGTCTTAATAACAGATTTGGATGGCACTACATTCAAAATGTATGCCGCTGTTTGTAACGCATATCCTCAGAAGGAATTTGGTAATGATGAGAAACTAATCATAGATCTCACCATTTTCATTAGGGTTCTATTTCTCATCTCCGCTACACCATTTTCTGAGGTGTACCGGGAGCTGTGAGTTGGGAAACTATCCCAGGCTCGACCATGTAGTCTTCAAACTCTTGGTCAAGGTACTCACCTCCACGATCCGATCGTAGTGACTTGATAGTCCTACCTAATTGATTCTCAACTTCAGCTCAGAATTCTTTGAACTTTTCAAATGTTTCTGACTTTAATTGCACCAGGTATCCGTATCCGTATCTTGAGTAGCCATCTATAAAGGTGACATAATACTCATAACCACCCCTAGCTTTAACATTCATCGGTTCGCAGACGTCTGTATGTATAAGCTCTAGCAGTTCTTTAGCTCTAAGCCCTTTTCTAGTAAAAGGTCTCTTAGCCATCTTACCTTCCAAAAAAGATTCGCAGACAGGTAAAGTGCCAACCTTTAACTCACTTAAAGGTCCACTTTTTACTAATCTGTCAATCCGGTCAAGGTTGATATGACCAAGCCTTAGATGCCAGAGATACAAGTCATTATCTGAAGAAATCTTATGTTGTTTAGTTTTTGGTTTTTCAACCTTAAACATTTCGATGTTGAGCAGTGTAGTATGTATTAACAGTCTTAACACATACAAATTGTTTTGATTAATTACTGAACAAATATTCAAACCATTCTTTCCAATAATAACATACTTATTATTAAAAAAAAACATAATATTTTTGTTCTAACAACTTAGAAACGGAAATCAAATTCCGTGTAAATCCAGGAATATAAAAAACATTGTTTAATAATAAAAAACTATTATTATTACAAAATTGCAATCTTATTGCTCCCACTGCTTTGGCCGATACGACATCCCCCGACCCCACACGCATTGAGAAGACTCCCTCCTCTAGATGTGTCCAAGAATCAGTCCACTGCAAAGAAGAACAAACATGATTAGTGACCTCCGAATCAACTATCCAGGGTGAAGAATCATCTTCCACTAAACAAGATTCAAGAACAAGTAAATCATATTTACCTTTTATCTTTTTCTTCTTGGAACCTCCTTCAGATACTGAGGACAGTTCCTCTTCAAGTGTCCGACCTTGTTATAATGGAAACATTTTCCTGTGTCTTGTTCAGTGGAGTTGCCCTTCTTTTTTGCTTTGGGCTTTCTTGGGTTTGGGCTTTCCTTTTGCCTTCCCAATGGACCTTTTCCTCTTCTTATTATTAGAGGAAGATGGTTCGGCAACATTTGCCTCACCTGTCTTGCCTTTGTTGTCCTTAATCAAGGACTCAAAGGTAGCGAGCTCATTGAGCAACTGTGTAAGACTGAACTTTAACTTGTTCATCCCGTAGTTGCTTTAAAACTGATCGAAACTCTTCGGAAGAGTCGTCAGTATGATGCTCACCTGACTGGGTTCATCAATGGCCCCTCCATTGACTTCTGCCGTGTTAAAGTAAGACATCATGCTCATGACATGTTCCCGAACTGAAGTTCCTTTCTTCATGCGAGCGAGCATAGCGGAACAGACAACTTCATGTCGCTTTTTGCTCAGAGGGCTGCCCGAACATAGCTTGCAATGACTCCATGATTTTGAATGTTGAAGTCATTGCTTCGTGCTTTGTGACAAGCACGTCTGTCATAGATGCCAACATATATGTTCGGGCCTTCTCATCAGATGAGACCCATTGCTGGTATGCTTCACGAACAGTTCGTGTGGCATTGGCAGTAGGCGCTGGAGAACATTCCTCCGTAAGCACAAACTTGAGGTCTTTGGTGACCAAAATTGCATTAATATTAAGTTTCCACTTTGTGTAGTTATCACCAGTTAATTTGTCGTTTGCGAGAATTTGAAGTAATGCAGAAGACATTGCTGAAATAAATAAAACATTCATTCAGTCATTTATTTAAAACAAGTGCGGGTGCTTTGGTATAAATTTAAACATGATGCATGAACATGTTTAACGAACTAGAACTACCATAAAAAATAGTTACTATACCATGACAATCCAACATACCACAAAAAAGTGTCGCCTTAGGGTCGGTCAAATCTTTGCATGTTGGACCGAGACATTCTCAATCAAATGATATTCTAGAATAACTCTTATTTCATATCATTCAACCATCATTTATTCAGTCAGGTTTTTAATTAACAAATTTAATCAAAACCTTCGTGAGTGTAACCCACCGTTTCAGATCTCACGAGCTTAACTCGAGAATTGCCGCCTTAGTTGGTCAATCCTGAAATACCCTCAGAAATCCTATCCGTTAGGAAGTCAACTTTGGTATTGACCTTTGTGGAAACCCTCCTTAGGGAGGATGAAAGCAAAGTCGTCACGAGGCCCCACTCGAATCTCACGGTGTTGAACTATTGATGGAGACGGCGGGATATATATGTCATATATTCCTCTCCCACTCACTATTTTAAAATTAGGGTTTTCTATTATCTGTTAATGCACCTAGACTCTACAAGATCAAACGGCTAACTTTAATCAAGTTATCTAGTGCATTAACTAATTCATTATAAGAAACAAGTTCTAATTAACTAATAAATTATTAATGATTTTTAACAATTAAAAATCTAATCTATTAGTGAATAATTTAAGTCTTTGTAAACTATTTACTAAGCTTAGATTATAATGAAAGTGTTTATCAAGTTTTAACTATTAAAATTCTAGCACAATATTCGGTTCATTTATAATTAGGCAATTAATCAAATTAATCCTAATTACTATAAATGACCCTATTAATCTAACTTATTAAACTCTTTAATAACTAGATTAATATTAATGAGAATTACCAAGTTTTTTTAACAATTAAAAAACTAATCTCATTTTCATAGCCAATTTATGTATTTACTCATTTTGATCACAATAAAAAAAAATACATAAAATATCAGACTATGATGCATGTATGACATATCAAATATATTTGTGTAGGCACATCTAATCTAAATGACATACGTATGCATAACAATGTTTTTTATCATCACATAATATAAAGCATACATGAATTGACCGAGTACTGTGGATTATTTAATCTAAAAAAAATTGGAATCTAAAATTACAAAAATACCCCCAAGGCATTCCTTGGTCTTCTTGTAATTTCCAAGTCTTCTAGTCTATTCAGGTCACCTCGATTCATCTCATGAATCTTTCTTCACGATTTTTCCAAATCTTCAACATATGTTACAATTTTTTTTTACAATACAAGAATAGTTAAAAAAAAATTATACAATCCATAAACCCTAAATTCACAGTACCATATAATTAACGATCAATCATGTTTTTGTAAATTAAAAAAAATTAATATACATACAAAAACATCATACAATCAATTTAAATCATGCCTACACAATCATACATACAGGAGCATTGAAAACAATTTCCTATTCCGAAAATTAAATTGGCTCTGATACCAATTGTTGGAACCCCGTTCACCGGTCGCGCAACGGAAATGGGTTTTAAATTTTTTTATACAGATCGTAATCTGTATCTGGGACCAGTGAACTTTTGATCGTAATTATTTTCGTAACAAATACATATAAAAGTTATTACACTAATAAAATATATATGTAAATACAGGAAATTGTAATCAATAATAATATATAAAAAAAATTGAACCATACCAACGTTTGGAGGCTCATTCACTTTTCGATTTGCTCCTGACCTATACCACTGATCTTCCTAACTATTCCCGGGACTGGTAACTGCGTGTGGACCCGTCACGGTTCTCAGGAACTTAGGATGGAGGGTGTAGAGAAAAACGAATGGAGAAACTATTTCTTCTTAAAAAAAAACTACCTAGAACAATTCTAATAGTTAAAAAAATAATAGTTACATGTATATTTTTTCTTGGTGCAATCACTTGCATACAACACTTTTGTTTTTCTTTTATACTTATGACAAAAAATAAACCAATTTTTTGTCTCTTATGCAAAACCAAAACAAAAACCACCACTTTCTTTTGTTTTGTCAATGTATATATATATATAAGAGCTGTGCGTGAAAACACACAACATTTTTTTTTAATAAAAAATATATATAACATATATAATTTTTTTAAAAAAATCTAATCAAATCTAATTTGATTTTTAAAAAACTTTCAAATAAAAAAATATCTCATATCTTTTATTTGATTTTAATTTTGAATTCAAACTATTTAAATTCAAAAATAAAATATTTAATTTAATAAAATAAAATAATCACATTATCTTATTTTATTAAAAAATAAATATCAACATACACCCTCCATTTAGTGATTAATAATATAATTAAATAATCTCATTATTTAAGTTATTTAATCACCATTATCTATTATTTAAATAATCTCATTATTCAATTAATTTAATTAATTCCTGAATAAATACGTGCCACTTTCGTAACACAATTAATTGGACAATCCAATTATTAACCGAAACCCTTGTTACCTAAATCGATCGGGCTAGCAAGGGGACCTAATGGACCCACAGTAATTTGAGCTCCAATAATCCTCGGAATCATTAATTAAAGTCTTTAATTAATATTCCTTGATTATTAACTCCGGTGTTATTCTACTAAAAACCCGAAGTTGCACTCTCTCAACTGCAGACGTTTTTACACAGATCGATACAACTCGGTGTCCATCGATATAGCTATTACACATGGTGTGATGGTGTGATCCTCCACAGTAGTTCATAATTAGAGGGGTCATAATTAGAGCTGGGTCATAATGTCCGTTATACCCCTCTAATTACATATATCCTTTAAGTACCATTGATTCTCTAATGGACAATAAATCCTATTTCTTCACTGAATTAGGAGAGCGCTCATATTTACCAAGCCCCGAATCAACCTTAAGGGAACTACCATCTACTTCTCACAAGAAGGAGTGGATTCCACTATTGTGTACAAACCTTTCCAGCCATAAGCCAAACCGCAATCCCAACATACGAAGCATATTGATCAGAAAATGCATCTGACCTCACCCATGGTATATCGAAGATCACGATCTAACCTGAAGGAGTCGATAAGACACTCAGGATTAAGATCACCCATATATAGCCATCATTAGTTGATATATATGAATCTCATCGGTAAACGGATCTTGGTGTGAGATTCATATAGATCATGGCCCAGTCCTATATGATCACATCAAACAAAGTGCCTCCCTTCCCATATCTCATATGAATGATTCAGGATAGAATCACTATACATTACGGAATGGACCACAGCTATAGATTAACCACAAATAAAGTACCCAACTTTATTTGCTATCTATGGACTCTTTAGATTGCACGTCTCTTACTGTATTCATCCGTATACGACACTCATATACACAGTTGGAGATTACATCCGACAATCCAGGATGTTAATATGTACACAAGTTTATAAAATAAATAACATAACAAGAATGAATTGAACCTTTCTTTTTTATTTACTTCATAAATCCATTTACTTCATAAATCCATTTACAAATTACATACTTAGGGCATAAACCCCAACAAAAACTTGGTTACAAAACCTTAGGTCAGGATCAATCAAAACTTGGAATGACATGCAACAACAGTTCTTAAAGAAATTTTTTCCATCTCATAAAACAAACTCTCTTAAGAGGCAAATCACTTCATTTACCCAAAAACCTGGGGAAACACTTTACCAATGTTGGGATAGGTTCAAAAAGTTGTTAAATGTCTGTCCATATCACGGTTTTGAAACATGGAGGATAGTGTCACAATTCTATGAGGGACTCACACCCCAATGTAGACAAGTCATTGAAATGGTGTGTAATGAGGAGTTCAGTGATAAAAATCCCGAAGAAGCATTTGACTATCTTGACCACATCGCTGAAAATGCTTAAAATTGGGACACCATTGGTTCCTATGAGTCCATAAGCAAACCACAACTATCTCCATCTAGTGAAGGCATTTACAATCTTAGGGAAGATCATGACCTTCAAGCTAGATTTGCATCCCTAGTTAGGAAAGTTGAAGCTTTAGAAACTAAAAAGAGTGAACATGTAAAATCTATACAAGAAATCGCATGCCATGTATGTGATTCTGATGATCATATCACTCATAGTTGCCCAACTTTGCTAGCCATAAAAGATTGCCTTCATGAACAAGCCAATGTTTTGCACACTTTCAACAAGCCAAATTCCAACCCATACTCACAAACCTACAATCCTGGTTGGAGAAATCATCCAAACTTTAGTTGGAGGAACAACAATCAAGCCTAGTCTTCACAACCACTAGGTCAATCACATCCACAAACACATAAGAATTTCCAAAACCCTCAAGGTTATGCACCTTATGTTCTACCATCTAGGAAAAACCTTGAAGACACTTTACACTCATTCATTGAGAAACAAGAATCTATTAACATCCAAACTGCACAAACCTTGATAGATGTTAAAGATACTTTGGCAAAGATTGCTTCTTTACTCACCACACATAAAAAAGGTAAGTTTCCATCTCAACCATAACCAAATCCCAAGAGTCAGTCAAGTTCCTATGACAATAACCAATGCCCAGACCAAATCAATTCAATTATCACTCTTCGTAGTGGTAAAGTCATCGAAAAATATATTCTTGAATCTTGTAAAAATGATGATGTGTCATTTTCCAAGGGTAAGGAAGGGGTTGATAAAAACACTGTTGACGAAGAAATAATTGAATCCCCATCTACACTCCCATAACCTCAGGTTCTTAAAAATTCACAGAAATTAAAGCATCTCCTAGAGATTTTTGAAATTTTCAAACAGGTAAAGATCAATATCCCTTTGTTGGACGTAATCAAATAGGTACATTCCTATGCCAAATTTTTAAAGGATCTGTGCACTGTGAAAATGAAGCATCAGGTAAGAAAGAAAGCCTTTATGGCTGAACAGGTAACTTCCATTCTTTCCAATAAAAATGTTTTGAAGTATAAAGTTCTTAGTCGTCCCACTATTTCCTGTACAATTGGTAACTGTAAAATTGAGTATGCTTTACTTGACCTAGGTGCTAGTGTAAATTTGCTCCCATACTCATTTTATCAGCGACTTAAACTTGGTGAGTTAAAGCCGACTTCAACCACACTTTGTCTTGCTGATAGGTCAATTAAAATACCAAGAAGAATAGTGGAAGATGTGTGAGTACAAGTCGATAAATTTATCTACCCAGTAGGTTTTATTGTCTTGGAAACACAACCTGTTGTTAATGAGTACAAATCAATTCCTGTATATTGGGCCGACCATTTTTGGATACTGCTAATGCTTTGATTAATTGTAGGAATGTAATAATGAGCATGTCTTTTGGAAATATGGAAATTAAGCTTAATGTTTTCAACATGTCTAAAGAACCATTTGATGATGAAAAAAATGAAGATGAAGATGTAGACATTATTGAAACCATTGTTGAAGATCATGTTCAAAAGGTTGCCGAAGAAGAAAGAGACACTTTAGATTTTGAAGAATTGGAACAGAAAGATGACGAGCCAGAAGAAAAACACCTATAAATGATTCTTTTCCTGACGATCTTTTATTCTCTATCACAACTTTGCCTTGGTATGCTGACATTGCTAATTATCTTGCAACAGGAATGATGCCACTCGATTGGAATGCACAGGATAAAAGGAAATTTTTGACCGAGGTAAAACATTTTTACTGGGATGACTCATACTTATTCAAGTATTGTCCTGATCAAAATGTTCGACGGTGTATTCCAGGCAATGAGGTAAGTAGTGTCATTGAATTTTGTCATTCTGAAGCATGTAGTGGTCATTTTTTGTCAAAGAAAACGGCTGCAAAAATCTTACAGTGTGGATTTTATTGGCCCACCTTGTTTAAAGACGCACATGCATTCTGTAAAACCTGTGAAAATTGTCAAAAGTTAGGATCCATTTCCAAGCCAAATATGATGCCTTTAAACCCCATTCTTGTCATTGAAATATTTGATTGTTGGGGTATTGATTTTATGGGCCATTTCCACCGTCATTTGGATTTTTGTACATTTTGGTTGCCGTTGATTATGTATCAAAATGGGTTGAGATAATTCCTTGTCGAAATAATGATCACATAACAGTGATTAAGTTTTTAAAGGAAAATCTTTTAAGTCGATTTGGAATCTCTCGAACCATTATCAGTGATGGAGACAAACACTTTAATGAAGTAATATGGAGTCATAAACAAAATTGCCACACCATACCACCCTCAAACAAGTAGTCAAGTTGAGTTAGCAAATAGGGAGATAAAACATATCTTGCAAAAAACGGTTAGCCCTGATCGAAAAGATTGGTCTCTTAGACTAAATGATACACTTTGAGCTTACCGCACTGCATTAAAACATCTTTGGGTATTTCTCCTTATCGTTTAGTTTATGGAAAACCTTGCAACTTACCTGTTTAACTTGAGAAAAAGGCATATTGGGCCATTAAAGCTTTCAAATCTAACCTAAATGATGCTGGTGAATTGCGCAAATTGCAAATAAAATGAACTTGAAGAATTAAGAAATGATGCATATGAAAATGCAAAAATTCTTAAGGAAAAATCTAAAGCCTTTCATGATAGACGAATTTTAAGAAGATCATTTGAAGTTGGTCAAAAGGTTTTGCTTTATAATTCTCAACTTCATTTATTTCCTGGCGAATTGAAATCAAAATGGAGTGGTCCATTTGTTGTGAAACACGTGTATCCATATGGTGCCCTTGATATTGAGAATCCTAGGAATGGTAATGTGTTTAAAGTAAATGGACAACGTGTGAAACCATTCTTAGAAAATATAGATTTTCAAAAATACTCTGCCGTCCTTTTTGACCTTTGTTACAAAGATGAGTAAACAAATCTTTTGCTTTTGACTTTATTTGTGTTTGCAATTATTATTTTTGTTTTTGTTTGCTTTTACGTTTTGAATTTTTGCAGGATTAATTTTTAGGTTCAGTTTTTGCTTGGTGTGTTTTGCTATATAATCTCGGTTAAGTGGCGGATAACGGTACTCCGTGACAATTCAAGTCGGTTTAATTCAGTTTTCTAAATAACTGATCTCCAAAATAAGGCATGGAGGAAATTTTCACAAACCTGCGAAAACATTTTCCATCGTTGCCCAAAAATGCTCTGAAAAAGATTTACAATGCACGTTCCGAAAGATTACACTTACTGATGATAAACAACATTCCTGTTGAAATTCGCTGGTTGATCGAATCTAAGGTATGTCTAGCAGGTGAGTCTGTTAATTCATTTATATCTTACATGTTTGGTTTTGGAAGAAGTAACCTTGCAAAAAAATAAAGAGCTAAGAAATTATGGGTTACTTGTCACAAATGTGCACGTACAACTTGCAACATACATTGTTGTTCTTTAGCAATGGTGTCCAATAATCGGGAAGATAACATTTTATTCATTAGGCATGGTTTGCGTAGGGAGTCATTGGATAATATCCTAATGACTCTTGATGCACATCCTAGTGGATATGTGCAAATGGCAATTGACCGATTATGCCAACAATTTCAAAAAGAACATGCACAATATAGTCTTGAGAATCTGACTTTAAATGACCCTGTTTGCCAATTTATAAGAAAAATGGTTGGGAAGCATATTCTCGACCCATAGAGGGCATTTAAGCTATTTCTGGACGTAAAACCAGAGGAAGATGTGATCCACAATCACAACTACCAATAAATATCATTTTGTTTTTATTATCTTTTAATTATCTTTTAATTATCTTTATCTCTGCTTCAAGTCCTTATACACTGATTGACCAGTTACAAGCTTTCAATTATGAGCCAGATCCTTCAACCTCCAAAATTGATTGGTCCATTGATGAAGAGAACAAGAAACGCAGAATTGATCTGAATCTCAGTTTGTGATTGTCCCATGATTTTTATGTATTTTATTTTCCTTTATTTTGTATTTCTTTCGTTGTTTTACAGGATTTTGTTGTCTTTCAAGTTGTTCAGGTGATATCTTCTAAACCTTAACTCTTTCTAAAGACAATGGGGACAATGTCTCGTTCTGGTTAGATGGAGGAGATAGTTGATTCAATAACTTTTGATTTTCAAAAAAAAAAAAAAAACTAACTTCTGACCATTTTTTTTATAAAGATGGCCGAGTAAGGAGATCTTTTAGATACTAATGAGACGCATCTTTATAAACCTGATGCATTTTTTTCCTCTCTTTTGACTATTCAAATTTATAAACTCGCTATTGTGATATCATTGACTAATCCTTTTATTCATTAAGTCATCTTGAGAATTTTTTTGAATTATTCTAGACACACACACATTGACAAGTGATTATGTGCAGTAAGTTGAGATTTTACGATATTTAGTTCTGAAACATCATTCAAGGGTAACAACTGAAGGCAGTGGTCTTGTTTAAAAATATATATAGTAATAATAATAATAATTTTGTGTGTTGTGACCAAAACTCTTACTTAGTAGTCGGGCCTCATGCCTCAGTAAGCATAGAGTGTTTGTATAAAACGGTGAAGTTTAGATAAGAATAAAATACAGTTTTTTTAGCCTCTTTAACTCGGGGAATTAAGTCCGAGGGGTGCTTCAACACCTAATGCCCTAAGACCAACTAGTTTGGGAGTCATTGACCCAAAGCTCGTTACATGGGTTAAAGAGAAAGCTTAAGGGAACTGTACTATTAAAAAAAAACATCTGCAATCCGAGTAATTAAGCCCGTAGGAGTGTTTTAACACTTAATTCCCTAAAGTCAACTGGTTTGTGAGTCATTGGTCTAAAGCTCGCTACATGGATTAAAGATGGAATGTTTGTTTCCAATTTTGTTATATTAAAAAAAAACAAAAAAAAAATAAGAGAAGAAGAAATAAAACTACTGCCTAAGGAAGAAGCCCTGATGAGATTTCAGAATGAAAATGTTGCTTGATTTCAATTGAATCTCATAGTTATTGTATTGATCTTTATTGAGCACAAGAAAGTTTGATTGATAACTCAATTGATGACTGATTGTCAAAGGGTTAGAAAAGAGGTATGAGAGAGTTTGTCTATTTGGTAGTTTAGAGATTTGAATTTGAGTTTTTACTATTTTCGCTTTAATTGCTAGGGACTAGCAATAAGCTGGTTGGAGGGTGTGATTAACACTGAAAAGTGTATGTTTACTAAGGGATAATATCATCATTTTACACTTTCAATATGATTAATTCCCCAATTTAGATATAATTTCGTTCGCTTGCTTAAATAAATGTGTTGTGTAGTAATCAATGTATTTTTCTTTGTATTTCAGAGGTAATTCGATCAATTCATAATTATGAAGAAGTCAGATGGCAAAACAAACATCGTTTTCAAGTTTAGAACGTCAAAAACCTTAGAAAGGCCACGAAAGATATTTTTATAATTTTGACTATTCACTGTTCACAGTTGACTTTCACTGTTTCTGATAACGTGACACATTCCTATTGGCCCAAACTGGGGGTGCACCGTACACGCGGCTGTAGAGAATAATATTCTAGAAGAAGCCGATGCACTTTTCACTACTCACTTTCACGGATGCGTTTACTGTTCATTGTCACTGTTCACTGTTCACTATTCACTTCACGGATGCATTTACTATTCAGTATCATTGTTCACTGATGACATGGTGAAATCTGGACGCTCTATTCAAAACTCATTTGATGGTCAAATTTCATCTGCATTTTGTATAAATAGGGGGCTTTTCCCCTCTAATTTTCATATTCTGAATTCAAATCTAATATTAGATTTGTGAAATTCTCTCTCTTTTGTTATCAAATTCTCATTTTTTTTAAAAATAGCTATTTTCTTATTAAATTATGTCTGACTAATTTTATATAGCTGGGGCCAAAGGTGATACTGTTGGTATGGAAAATATGATCCAAATTTGATAAGTTTATTATTTTTATGCTTTCTCCCCTCTGATCTTTGTGGAGTTTTTATCTCACTGTAAACTGACAGATATTGTCTAGCATAGTGGGTACTTTTACCCATATCTATCAGATAGTGGTTTCTCCTCTCTGATCTTTGTGGAGTTTTTGACTCACTGTAGACAGACAGATATTGTTTAGCACAATGAATACTTTTACCCATATCTATCAGAGAGTGGTTTATCCACTTTAATCTTTGTAGAGTTTTGACTCACTGTAGACATGCAGATGTTGTCTAGCACAGTGAGTACTTTTACCCATATCTATCAGAGAGTGGTCAGTGGAGTGGAATACCATCTTATTAATCTGGACAAAATATTAATAATTGGATCATAATCGAATTACCAACAGTGGATCCCTTAGCCCCAGTTTTAATTTTAATTGATTTACATTTTTTATAACAAACTTAGTAATTAATCTAGATAATTAATTCTACAAAGATAAGTGAACAACCTCTCTACCGGTTAATATATTACTATGACACTCTTACACTTGAGAGTATGAACACTTCTTTAGGACGTGTCATTTTATTGGATTCTTCTAGGAAATAATAGAATAGAATAGGTACCGTAAAATGCAATCGATAGAATAGGTAGTGCAAGCAATTGTTGAATTCCATGCAAGACAGATAAATATTTATACTTGAGCGGTTGAACCTGAGGCAGCAATGAGACAAGCAAGGCTGCTGACAGAGTTGCCTATATAAGCATAGTTGGCTTCCCAACAACTTCATCCAACAAGTCTAATAGTAATATCAATACATTTATCAATACCTGTTTTTTTTTTAAGCAAAACCTTTATTAACAGCAACTACAAAAAACCCTGGCAGTCAGGCAACACAAAACTACTCACAAATGGAGGATATTCTATTCCTCCATCCAAAATCTATCATCAGCACTTAACAAATCATTTTTAGCTAAGAAATGAACAACTTGATTAGCTCTCCAAGAAACAAATTGGACCGCTACACAACCCAAGCGTTTGCTCAATGTTTGAATTTTTTCTAAGAAACTCTTTTCACTCTCTAATGCTCTAACCTCCCAAACCTCCTGCCCACCCATCCTGAATCCTACCCAACGATTCACCATTACAAATCTACCCTAACCGACTTCGCCAATGCAAGCTTCGTCACAGCAGTGGCAGATTCTTCACAAAACTAGCAGGTTCGGTGAGTTGAAAACCCGTTCGTCGCGAAGCTTCTTTGGTGACCCGTTCGTGGCAACCCACCCGTCACGAAACAGGTTTTGGATGTAGCCATACGTCGCCGAATTGGGTGTTGGAGGTATTTTGAGTTTTAATTTTTAATTATTTTGATTTTTAATTTGAACCTTAACATTTAGGTTTATGGTTGTGAGTTGAAATTGATTAATGAGTTTTCAATTTTTGAGTTAGATTGGTATGATTGAGAAGAATTATTATAGAAATTGTGTAATTTGAACGAAGTTGGGAGAAAAAAAAGGTTATTTCTAGTCGGAATTTTTATTGAAGAAATGGTGAGATATATCACTTTTTTTTATGTGTGTTGTAGTGATGTCACCGCTTTAATAACTTAAGTTTAAAAGGCACCAATTATGGTGAACTACCCAAATTGCCCTTAAATAATCTATTTTTTTTAATCTCATTGTGTTTCCATCTACACTTTGAAAACGATAGCTCATTTCTCTCTCCAAAAAACTTGTCTCTCTCCAGATTTTGTAGAAGAAGATAACTTATATTTGTGATCTTCGTTTATATATTTTTATATATTTCTGTGTGGTTTAACATATATCCATTCGTTATGATTTGTTGTCCAGTCTTTGTATGAACAATTTATTTTTCAAATGATCAAGCATTTTATTTTTGAAAATAATGTTTAGTTAAATCGAGCATATTTGTAGCCAAATCGAGCATTTTTTTAATATGATCGAGCTTATTTTTGAAAGAATCAAGCATTTGTCAAATGATCAAGAAATTTTCAAAGGATCGAGAATATTTTTCAAAGGATCGAGAATATTTTTCAAAGGATCGAGAAATTTTTTCAAAAGATCGAGATATATTTTCAAAGGATCAATTTTTTTTTCAAAGGATTGAGAATATTTTTTAAAGGATCGAGATTTTTTATCAAATGATCGAGAAGATTTTTTAAAGGATCGAGATTTTTTTCAAAGGATCGAGAATATTTTTCAAGGGATCGAGAATATTTTTCAAGGGATCGAAAATATTTTTCAAAGGATCGAGTTTTTTTTTCAAAGGATCGAGATTTTTTGAAAGGATCGAGATTTTTTCAAAGCATCGAGAATATTTTTCAAAGAATCGAGAATATTTTTCAAAGGATCGAGATTTTTTTCAAAGTATCGAGATTTTTTTCAAAGGATCGAGATTTTTTTCAAAGGATCGAGATTTTTTTCAAAGGATCGAGAATATTTTTTGAAGGATCGAGAATTGTTTTCAAAGGATCGAGATTTTTTCCAAAGGATCGAATCGAGAATATTTTTCAAAGGATCGAGAATTTTTATCAAATGATCGAGAAGATTTTTCAAAGGATTGAGATTTTTTCAAATGATCGAGAATATTTTCAAATGATCGAGAATATTTTCAAATGATCGAGATTTTTTTCAAATGATCGAGATTTTTTCAAAGGATCGAAAATATTTTTCAAAGTATCGAGAATATTTTTCAAAGGATCGAGATTTTTTTCAAAGGATCGAGAATATTTTTCAAAGTATCGAAAATATTTTTTAAAGGATCGAGATTTTTTTCAGAGGATCGAGATTTTTTTCAGAGGATCGAGATTTTTTTCAAGTGATCGAGAATTTTTTTCAATCCCCGAATGCGTCTGCATAGCGCCTGAGTTTCAACCAAACTTTCTCTCTCTATTTCATAACTCTCATTGTAAAAAAATGAATGAAAGATTCTAATGAAACAAATATTGGGGGTATTTTTGTCCGTTCACCATATTTGGTGCATTTTAAACATAAGTTATTAAAACAGTGACACTGTTGAAACATACCTTCAAAAAGTGTTATTTATTTTTTGAACCCATTTTTATTTCTAGCAAATGGAATAAAATCATGTAAATCAAACATTGAAAACAAGATGAAGGGAATATTTTATATAAAACAATCATAAAATTACATTAAAAGTTTATTTAACACAGGTAACATTTTGAATTTTGTTGTATAACGTTTCAAGATAATATTTTTGCCACTGGTCATTAATTGGTTGGAGATTTTTATTGTTATTTTTTTTTTAATCTTCGGTTTGAATACGTTCAAGGAAATAAGTTATATTGCCTCATCATGATCATTAATGCACAAGCCTTACAAAGCAACCTAGCAACCAAACAAAGCAACCTCATTTTGTAACTTAAATATTCTGAATTTGGATCCTCTACTGATCTGATCTTTTTCCTAATCTTACATAATCTTATGATACATAAGTATTGCAATAAATGTATGATTGACTTTCACAACCATTTTACCAACAACCAATCATATGTTTTAAAAAATCAGAAAAAATATCAGATCAGTAGAGTATCTAAATCCTATTCTAATACGTACATAGTTAACTTTAACATTGGAAACACAGAAATGGCAACTTGCATCCTTAAATGGGGATGATCAAAATGGATGCAAAAACATAACAAAACAACCTAACAAAGACAATGATGATCTTCCTATACAATGTGAGACTATGAGATTAAGTCATATTCCTTTCTCCAAACCTTGAATTATTGTAATATTTTAAAAATAATAATAATATCATCCTTCCAAGGCCAGCTGCCCTTGATCAAAAGCAAAGGATGATGTTTGAGGTATGTGTCGTATATTTTAAGCTTAGCGAACTGTGCAAAAATGCAGAAATAGATAAGGCCTAACTCCTAAGTGAGGAAGAACATAGACAACCATCAAAGATAGATACATGCGAAATGGGACGACGTCGAGAATCGTCTGTGAAACACGACAAAATCAAAACCATATATCGAACACGATGCACATGAACATATATGCACAGCTAGGTAGCTACACATGGAACCCATATCCCAAATGAGCAACACGTACCCCAACAAAGAAGACTAATGTCATGTGTAAACAACACAAGGTATAAGCAGTCATGCAAACAACAAAATGACAAAACCATTCACCACGTCCCACACGCGCGTAGCATTAATGATATGATTAATCTCCACTGTTTGTTCAAGTATAAATAGCACCCGCTCTGCTTCTGTTTTCACCATCTCTCTACATACAGATAGAATAGAAATCAATCATGGCTACATACTCTTGTTTGCTCTCTGTTACTCTTAGCTTTCTTGTTCTCTTCAGCAGCTGTTCTGCTCAGATTTCGCAGGTAACTTCACGAGGCAGGCAACAGCGTATCCAAACCCAGTGCAACATCCAGAAGCTCAACACTCTCGAGCCCCAACAGAGGATCGAAGCAGAGGCCGGTCACACTGACTTGTGGGATCAGAACAGTGAAGATCTACAATGCGCAAATGTTGCTGTGCTCCGCCATACCATCCAAAACAGAGGCCTTCTCGTGCCTCCCTATACCAGTTATCCACAAATGATTTACGTCCTCCAAGGTGAGGGACTTCATGGAGCTTCAATCCCCGGTTGCCCAGAGACATTCCAGTATTCACAACAACAGTCACGATCACAATCACAATCACAGGAGGGCAAAGAGGGCAGAGGAGACGAGCACCAAAAGGTCAGGCAAATCAGGGAGGGTGATGTCATCGCACTCCCCGCAGGTATAACTCACTGGATTTACAACAATGGCCAGTCCAATCTTGTTGTGGTCTCACTCTGCGACATCGGCAATGCTGCCAACCAGCTTGGCCAGTCATTAAGTGTAATTAATACCTATACCTAGCTTTGGATTGAATTGAATTATATATGTCCTAGTTATTGATCATTTTGATGGGAATAATGTTTCATGTTTGTAGGATTTCTTCCTTGCTGGAAGCCCTCAACAAGAGTTCCAAGGACAGCAAGGACGCCAGCAGGGACAGCAAGGCCATGAGCAAAGCGACAGCAATGTCTACAGCGGCTTCAACCAGGACCTACTAGCAGAGGCTTTGAACATTGACAGAGAACTAGTCAGCAAGCTGCAGAGGAGTGATAGACAGAGAGGCTGTATCGTCCGAGTACAGGACGAATTCCAAGTTCTTGCACCACACAGGCGTGAACAACAAGAAAGAGAAGAACGAGAACAAGAACAAGGCCGCAATGGCTTGGAGGAAACTATCTGCACATTCTCACTAAAACACAACATCAACAACCCATCTCTCGCCGACGTTTTCAACCCACGTGCCGGACGCTCCTCCAGCATCAACGCCTACGTGCTCCCCAACCTCGAAAAACTCCAACTCAGCATCAACAAAGTGGTCCTCTACAAGGTAACAACTAATTAACCAGTATTCAAAATTCAAAAATAGTAATTAGCTAGTGATTTATTATTACTCTATATGACTATATATATTCATGACTTTCTTTAATCTGTTCATATGCATGCAGAACGCTATTTATGCACCACACTGGAACCCCGAAGCACACAGCATAATGTACTTCACAAGGGGCAGTGGCCGGATTCAGATAGTATCCCAGAGGGGAGACTCAGTGTTCGACGACAACGTTAAGGAGGGTCAGGTGATCGTGGTTCCACAGGCGTTTGCTGTGGTTCAGAAGGCAGGTAACCGTGGATTGGAGTGGATATCCTTCAAGACACACCCACTAGCCATGATAAACCAACTTGCCGGACGGGGATCGTTTCTCTCGTCCACTCCGGTCGACGTGCTTGCCAACGCTTTCAATCTTTCAAGAGAAGACGCTAGGAAGCTAAAGAACGGGAGGAGGGAGATCACTCTCTTCAGTCCCCTACGGTCATCATCCGATTATTGAAAAATACCAATCTTAAACTAGCTAGTGTGCTTTTGTTAAACCATCCGGTCAGAGTGTATTTTGAGAAATAAAATCAAAAGTACTAAATAATACGGCGGAATGTACGAGTTCAATCGATAAAATAAAATATAATGTAATCTTTTTTTGCGTTAACTCCGTTTGGCATATATCCATCGTATCTAACGTGCCCAATGCCCATCATGTTACATTGTTGTTCACAGTAAATGGTTTTGGGAGTTAAAAGTAGGGGTTTTTATATAATTAAAGACATTTATTGAATATTATAATTTTTCCATAAAATTTAGGGTAATTGCACAGTTTTCTCTGGTGGCAGGGAGCTCTACAGCTATCTCACTGTAAGTGGACTCGTTTAGTTTTCCCCACAAACGATCTTATCCGACGGTCTAAACAAGGTACTAACATACTGGAGACACTAGACGGAGATGGATATAGACCTTGAGCCAAATATGTTCTGATATGCATGATCCTCAGAAGAGGTAAGCATAAAGTATTCTAGGATTTCACAGAATAATAAATCCTAGCATAATAAACTTCCTGAAGATAAGGAAGGGAGAACTTAGAAAATCATGGAGTTGATAAAACACAGATTTTATTTTATGATTCGATGATTTTACAAAGAGTGAACATATCCTTTTATAGAGGAGATGAGAAAGCTCTGGAAGATACAAGTTAAGGCCAGAGTGTTGGCCTACAAACTGATTTTACAAGATGCTGTTGGACAGATGACAGCAATAATTAAAGCACACATAATTGAAGCAGATTTTACAAGATGTTGTCGGACAGATGACTGCAATAATTAAAGCACACATAATTAATGCAGATTTTACAAGATGCTGTCGGACAGATGGCTGTAATAATTAAAGCACACATAATTAATACAGATTTTACAATATGCTGTCGGACATCAATAATTAAAGCACACCATAATTTAAGCAAAGCTATTTGAGAAGAGAAAGTGAATGTTGGAAATAAGTTTGAAAACAGGTCATGGGCTGCTGAGATTACAAGTGGCATGGTCTTCATCGTCAGAGTTGAGAGCTCCACAAATAGAACAAGGTCAAGTGTCATCCTTCTTTTCATCATAATGTAATCTTTCTTTTCGTTAACTATATCTTATATATCTAGTCGGTATATATTCATCATATCTAATATGTCTACCATTTTACGTATTATTTACATAGAGTTAAAAGTAAGGAGTTTTTATATAATTAAATATATTTATTGAATATTATAATTTTTCGATAAAATTTAAGATAATGGTGTGTAATTTTCTCTTTAATTAATTTTCAACTAAATTCTCCAAAAATAAAAGTATAAAACAGCCCAGGTCTATATCGTTTGTCTATATTTAGGAATTCTTTCACCTTTTGAAAATGTTTTTAAAATTATTGAAGGTGACATTCAAACTCAACTGACAATACAATAAAAATGTCAATAGAAATCATGCTCGTTTCAGAAATCATGTCTTGATAATGGTTTTTGAAAACCATCAATATTCCATGATAACCGAAATTCTACCCCCAAAGAATTTTAAGTTAATAGAAATTTTTCAGAGTTTTATTTTCTTCATCATCGGTCTCCACTCCATTCGAGGGCTATTTGACCTCCATTGGAGATCAAGTTCTATTGTCAAACAAATCTGTTCGTCCTCCATTGATGGAGAATTTTGAAAAACAAAATTCGAAGAAAAAAATTAGAAAGGATAAAAAAAAAAGGAAAAAGGAAAAAGGAAAAAGGTAAAAATGGGGGCATTTTTTTTCCATCAACATACTTTTGTACCCAGGGCCGTCTCCAGATATTTTGGGGCCCGAACGATTTTTTGATATTAACAGGAATCGGGGCCCTATATAATGAAAAATAAATAAATAAATAATTGTTCATTTACCAAATATATTGTATTCCATATAAATTAAAACAAAAAAGATTTATCGTATCTAAAAACATAAAAACAAAACATTATTTATGTTTCTATTCTTCTTGTTTTCTGAAGTGCAAATTTACTAATTATACTACTACCATCAAGACTTTTTTCTCGATAGATAACATAGTCAATCCACTCAACCTATCTTGTGACATTGTTGACAGAAGATAATTTTTAATCTACTTCAACTTTAAAAGTTGTTCTCCGTAGTAGCAATTGTAATTGGAACAATAAAGGTTAGAATATACTTTGGAACAATATTCTTCAGCTTACTAAAGAGACCTAAGACTCTATGCAAAAAGATTAAAAGAATCAAATCTAGAAGATTCAAAATAGCACCCGTAAGGCCGTAATCTACATGAATATATTACATGATGAATTATTTCAAAGCAAAACATGGTAGTATTTAGATGAACTAGGTAAAAAAATTAAACCCAAATTAATTTAAACATATTCAACCATTACATAGAATACAGTACACACACTGTTCTACTATTGTAAATAAAATAAATAATTAGAAGATTAATCAAAATCAACATGTAGAAATTAATTGAAAACAAAAACCATACCTTTAAATCTTCAATTCTTCAATATTGACAAAGAACAACACACTAACACAAAGCAGAAAGACGTAAGCCAGAATCAAAACGAAGCAAATAATATTATATATATATATATATATGAAACACCAAAAAACAGAAAGAATAAGTAAAGTGAGTAAAGAAATTTGTTTTTGTTTTAAATAAATTAGTGGTATTTAAAATCAGAATCAGTGAATCACAATGAATAAGTTTATTAGGCATTTGGATTGTGGACCTGATTTTTTGATTTAAATTGAATTGATTCATTACCATATTGGGTCGAACCAAGTCTTTATTTTGGACCCTGTTTATATATAAATATATTGGGTCTTGAGGCCCCAAAGAAAAAGAAGAAAATTGAGTCGGTTTGGGGCCCTGGCAAAATACTATGTTTGTTGGGCCCATGCGCCGGCCCTGTTTGTACCATTTAAGTGTGTTTCTATTACAATCTAATGTTTTTCTTTTTATATTTTATTTCTAAAGACACTTAATTCAATAAATTTAAATTAAAAAAATTCTAAAGACACTTATATTTTCCAAAATTATCCATTTTATGTTTTGATACTCCTATTCTAAAGACGCTCCATTTTAGTTTAATATTACACGTTTTGAATACCTCCTCTCATTAGAAAGAAAGCAACAACTAAAAACAATAGCTCTAGGATAAGTTTTAAAAGAAATTCTCTGAAAAATTTCCTAAGTGTTCATTGTGAGTATTAGGAGTTTTTGAAAGGGTTTTCATATTCCAGTTCTTCTTCGTGCAAACGAGTTTCAAAACAAATATAACTCTGGATTGTTTTATTCTGGAGAGCGACATGGTCCACGATTCAACTATTTTCTAGGTTTTTCTATTCTGATTAGATTTTACGGTAACAATTTTTCTTTTTTGAAATATTTTCCAGCAACAATTTGTTTTGAAATATTTTCCAACAATATTTTAATTTTGAAACATTTTCCATTAGAGGTGTCACAGATCTGTTCATCCTCCATTGATGAAGGTCACCTCCATCAATGGAGGTTTTTGAAAGAAAAAAAACAAAGAAAAAAGGATAAAAAATTGAATAAAAGTAAAAATGGTGGAATTTTTGTCCATCACCATAATTTGGTATCATTTAAATTCAAATTATTAAGTTTGTGCTAGTCCCAAAAGTAGAGGGGGAAAGTGTGCTAGAAATTTTTTTGAGCCCACAAATACAGCTTCAACTCCTTACAAATGTTTATTATAATTATTCACTTGTCATGTTGGAAAAAACAAAATCAAAACTAAAGTTACTAATGTTGTGTAACTGATTTAACAAATTATATAACTAAACAAATGTAATTTTGTAATATTGTGAAATCAATTCCACAACGTTACATAATTGCAGTCCTAAAATAAGGATGATGTGTACGTGTCATATATTTTAAGCTTAGAGAACCATGGAAAAATGCAGATGTAGATAAGACACAAGTGAGGAAGAACATAGACCAACATCAAAGATACATACATGCGAATTGGAACGTCGAGAATTGTTAGGTTTTGGTTTAATTCCCAAGAAAACTTAATGTTAATCAAACGAGACTTAATTGATGTGAAACTTTCTGAAGACATGGGAAACGTTTGGAAGTTGGAGATGGTGTTTGACGGAGGCTTGAAGATTGAAGAAGAACTGAAGAATCAGATTCTGAAAGGAACTGCAACGCAGGCACATGCATAGACAGCGGTGTTGACCGCAATCAATTCCTGTATGACCAGCGTGGTGTAGACCTCGACGGAGGCAATAGGCACAAACAGTGGTACTCTGAGTGGTCATTTCCAGTGGCATTCTGTGGTGTAGAGCGTGGGTGACCAACCGCAACCCAGACCGCTGTGACGGCGTATTTTTCACATATTAGGAAAGGCGCACGAAAAAAAAAATGTTTTTCTCTTAAAGCTCTTGTGCTTAAAGGATATGAGTTTCTCTTTGTGCTGAACATGAAAGTCTTGATAGTAAAAGTGTAAGACTTTGCATGGATCACGAAGACTTCCCTACAACAGTGGAAGATTCTTTGCAAAACTAGCAAGTTCTGCGAGTTGAAAACTCGTTCGTCGAGAAGCTTCTTTGATGACCCGTTCGTGGCGACCCGTCCGTCACGAAACAGGTTTTGGATGTAGCCATACACCGTCGAATTGGGTGTTTGAGGTATTTTGAGTTTTTTTTTTAATTATTTTGATTTTTAATTTGAACCCTAACATTTAGGTTTATGGTTGTGAGTTGAAATTGATTAATGACTTTTTAATTTTTGAGTTAGATTGGTATGATTGAGAAGAATTATTATAGAAATTGTGTGAAATTTGAATGAAGTTGGGAGAAAAAAAGGTTATTTCTAGTCGGAATTTTTATTTCTAACAAATAGAATAAAATCAAGTAAATCAAACATTGAAAACAAGATGAAGGGAATATTTTATATAAAGCAATCATAAAATTACATTAAAAGTTTATTTAACACAGGTGATTTTTTGAATTTTGTTGTATAACGTTTCAAGATAATATTTTTGCCGCTGGTAATTAATTGGATGGAGATTTTTATTTTTATTTTTTTTCTATCTTCAGTTTGAATACGTTCAAGGAAATAAGTTATATTGCCTCATCATGATCATTATGCACAAACCTTACAAAGCAACCTACCAACCAAACAAAGCAACCTCATTTTGTACGTAAGATATTCTAATGAATTTGGATCCTCTACTGATCTGATCTGATCTTTTTTCTGACCTCACTTAATCTTATGACACATAAGTATTGCAATAAATGTATGGTTGAGATGTGATTGGCTTTCACAACCATTTTACCAACAACCAATCACATGTTTTAAAAAGATCAGGAAAAATATCAGATCAGTAGATGATCTAAATCCTATTCTAATATATACATAGTTAACTTTAAAATTGGAAACAAAGAAATGGCAACTTGCATCATTAATGACGTAGTGAAAACGTAAAAGAACTAGACCGACTTCTAAGTTATATTGAAACTGGAATCCACCATAAGGAAAATAAGAAACAAGTCTGAAATTTTATTGAATGATCAACTGTTGAGTCTTTCGGCTTACAAGGTTATTTATAATACAAATCCTAATCCGAATTCTTGTTGGACAAGAAACGGGATTACATATTAAAAGCTGCCAAAAGTAGCGAAAACTGCCAAAAGTAGCGAAATCACAAAAGTTATGGAAATAAAATATACTAATGATCAGAAACAAGCAGGAATTAAAGGTTGGCGATTCTGGCTTGTCAAAGTCAACTTATGACTAAAAAGGAAAGAACTACGATTTCGGGGCCTAAATGATAGAATTTGGCCGAAAATGGTCGTACCTCAACACCAAAGGTTTTGATTTCTAAAGATCTCGTCAATTCCCTTTAATTAAAGTCATTTATTCTTGGATTTAGGACGGTCCCACAAAGCCATGTAGGACTCAACCACTTGTTCTACATCAGTCCCCTCTACTTGCAAAGAACTCGACCTCGAGTTAGGCTGAGGATAAAGAGGCTCTTCCGCATGATATTGGAACAAATCAGCAACATTGAAGGTATTAGAAATCCCCATGGTCTCAGGTAGGTCGATCATATATGCATTATCATTGATCTTCTTCAGAATCTGGTACGGACCATACTTCTTGGGCTTCAGTTTGTTATAAGTCCTAATTGGGAACCTTTCTTTATGCAAGAAAACCATTATTGAGTCGCCTTTCTCAAACACCTTCCGACGTCTATGCTTGTCTACAGCTGCCTTGTATTTCGCATTGGTTTTTTCCAGTTTCTGTCTCACCTCTGCTTGCACCTCTAGAGTCCGAATAGCCATGTTTTCTGTAACAACACAAACTCCCGGACCCTTGGTAAATGAATTAAATTCATAGTGTGCTTCGGAGGTGACACATATGTCAATGCAAAAGGAGATTTTCCCGTGGCACTATGTTCAACACTATTGTAGGCAAACTCAACTTGAGGCAATGTATGATCCCATTGTTTCGACTTATCTTCGCAAACGCAACGGACCAGATTTCATAAGGTTCTATTCGTCACTTCCGTTTGTCTATCGGTTTGTGGGTGTGCAGTAGTACTTCGTTTCAGAGATGTATTAAACATTTTCCACAAGGTCAGCCAAAAGTGGCTAAGGAATTTCGTGTCACGATCAGAGGTAATTGACTGGGTACCCCATGTAGTCGGACCACTTCTCTAAAAAATAGTCGGGCTATGTGTGAAGCATCAGAGGTCTCCCGATAAGGGATAAAGTGAGTCATTTTTTAGAACCTGTCAACCACCACGAAAACCGAATCTACTCCTCGCTGGGTACGGGGTAGCCCCAACATAAAATCCATAGACAAGTCCTCCCATATATTGTTAGGAACAAGTAAAGACATATAAAGACCAGTATTTTGTGACTGACCTTTAGACACCTGACAAGTGTAACATCTCTGTACAAAATTCCCAACATCTTGTTTCAGTTGTGGCCAGAAATACCGTTCTTCCAAGCTAGCGACCGTTTTGTCTCGCCCTAAGTGTCCACTCAATCCACCTCCGTGCTAGTCTATGATTAATTTCTCCTGCAGAGACGTCATGGGAATACACAAACGATTGCCACGAAACAGATACCCATCATTTTCATGAAAATCATTGACAGACTGCTTCTCAATACACTTTGACCATATTTCCTTGAAATCCTCATCCTCTTCATACAACTCTTTCAAAGAATCAAACCCCACAATCTTATGAGCTAGGGTTATGAGCAGAGTGGCACGACGGCTCAATGCATCAGCAACTCGGTTCAGAACCCCTGATTTGTGCTTGATAACAAAAGGAAATTTCGGAAGGAAAGTGACCCACTTGACATGCATATTGTCCAAGTTCTTATGACTGTTGATAAACTTCAAAGCCTGATGATCGGAGTACAAAACAAATTCACTCTGTACTAGGTAGTGTTCCCAGTGTTTCAGGGCTCGGACTACTGCGCAGAACTCCTGATCATAAGTACTCCACTTCTGTCGATCCTCGCTTAATTTCTTGCTAAAGAAAGCTACTGATAGCTTTTCTTGGGACAACACAGCTCCAATTCTCACTCCACTAGCATCACACTCCACCTCAAATATCTTCTCAAAACTAGGTAGAGCCAGTACTAGTGTAGTAGACAATTTCTCCATGATTAAAGCAAAAATCATCTCTGCTTCTTCTCCCCACTGAAACCGACCTTTCTTTATGCATTCTGTTATCGGCGTCATGACAGTGCTAAAATTTTGAATAAATCGACGATAGAAAGTAGCTAAATCATGAAAGCTACTAACGTCACTTATGGTTTTTGGTGCAGGCCATTCTCGAATCGCTCGTGCATTCTCTTCATCCACATGAATTCCTTCTGAACTCACCACGTAACCCAAAAATAACAAACTACTGGTCATGAAACTGCACTTTTTTAGATTAAGAAACAGTTGATTTTCCTGTAAAACCGTTAATACCTCTCGTAACTACTCCACGTGCTCTTCTTCAGTCATACTATAAATGAGAATGTCGTCAAAATAAACAACAACAAACTTTCCCACAAAAGGCCTCAATACATGATTCGTCACCCGTATGAAAGTACTTGGTACATTTGATAAACCGAACGGCATGACCAGTCACTCATACAAACCATAATTGCTCTTGAACGCTGTCTTCCATTTATCCGCAGGCCTTACCCGAATTTGGTGGTACCCAATGCGTAGATCAATCTTCGAAAATAGCTTTGAACCCTCCAATTAATCCAATATGTCATCTAGACGGGGAAGCAGAAATCGATATTTGACGGTTATTTTGTTGATAGCTCGACTGCCCACACACATGCGATAACTCCCACCCTTTTTTGGTGTCAACAACACGGAAACTGTGCATGGGCTCATGCTCTCACGTATGAAACCCTTCTGTAATAATTCATCTATTTTCTCCCGCAGAATGTCATTCTCTTTTAGACTCATTCGGTAGTGTGGCAGGTTAGGCAAACTCGCCCCAGGTATAAGGTCTATATGGTGCTTAATGTCTCTTAATGGAGGTAAGTTGTTAGGCAAATCTTCTGAAGTAATATCTTAGAATTGTTTCAGCAATGACTGTATTTTCTCGAGAACAGTTACCGCTGGTGTTTCTTCCCCCTCTACCATAAGGGCTTTAACCATTAAAACATAGATCTCCTGTGCACCCTTAACATCTGTCACAAATTCTGTGTCAGATTCGGTTACGGTTAGGAAAGACTGCTTCTCCGCTTCAGAGGGCTTGTTAGGTACTGTCTTACGTTTGGAAGGAGCCATAACAATTTTATGTGATCCCCATGTAAATAAATAAGTGTTATCCCTGCCTCTATAAGTAATATCGATGTCATACTGCCATGGCTGACCCAACAAAACATGGCTAGCATCCATATCAATCACATCACAAAATACATCCTCCTTGTATATCTTACCAATAGAAATAGGAACACGACAAATCTCAGTTACCTTTGTTGTCGGTTCTTTCTTGATCCAACCAATAGTATACGGATTTGGATGTTTTTTGGTTGGCAACTTTAGGTGTTCCACCAACCTCTTCGTGACAAAGTTCTTGCAACTTCCACTGTCCACGATTAGGTCACAGACTTTCTGATTGATTGTGCAGCATGATTGAAATATATTGTTACGTTGACTGTGGTCCTCTTACTTTTGTGCGTACAACACCTGTTGCACCACACAATTAACTTGCTCCCCAACTTCTTCGGTGAATTCTGCTCCCTCATATAAGTCATCGTCTTCTCCTTCATCCCCAAAAGCATTTGGGTCTTCTGTGCCTCCTTCCACCCAGTTAATTGGTCTAGATCGTTCAGGACAAGCATTTGAAAGATGACCAGGTTTCTTGCATCTGTAACAAACCCTCGATGTAGGTCTATCATAGTGATTTGGGTTTAGATTTCTAGATACGTTCTTGTTGGCTGGAGCTGTTGTTTGGTGGCTACTGCTGCCCTCTTCTCCACTAACTTCTTTTGGTTGGCTCGATAGAACCGATGATTGAACACTTTTGTCCCTGTTAGGGAATGATGACTCGGGATTGTTCCTTTGAAAGCCAGGGTTTCCGACTCTACGTTCCAGCACTAGGCTTTCAGCTCCATGTTATGAGCTTCATCCACGATCCACAACACATGCAGTCCAATCTTATCCCGAAGTGACCGCTTCAACCCATTGAGATATCTGGCTACACACTGCCCCTCTGTTTCACTCAAGTTATTTTGCTTCGAGAGCCTAGAAAACTTTAATGTGTAATCAAACACCGACTTGGTTCCCTACGAACAGTTTTGAAGCAACTGGAATAGATACTGCTTATAATCTGGTGGCAGAAACCTACTTATCATAAGATGCTTCATTCGACGCCATGTCCTGACAATCGTCTTTCCTTTTCGTTGATGATTCTTCTACAACTGATCCCACCAGACTGTAGCCCCTCCTTTCAGTCTAAAGGCGATAAATCTAACCATCTTCTCTTCTGAAATCTCCATCATCTCAAAGAACCACTATACTTCTGTGATCCAGTCAAGAAAATCTTCTATACGCAGATTTCCATTAAAACTTGGAATATCTGCCATCAATCGGTAGTCGTCATACTCTCGGGATGGTCTCATTGGTTGAATAACACTGTACCCTCCATCTCCTTCGTCTTCAAAATCATCCTTGCTATCAGGTTGATGGCGAGGAGGGCGTCCTCTGTTAACAGGTTGGCCTCGAGCAAATCCCTTAGCACGCACTCTGTTATCCGGTTGTGGCTGACTGTTGTTAGCGTTGAAGTTCATCCCGACAGATAGTTCACGAATCTCCCTCAGCTGTTACCGTCGTTCCTCCACCGTTACCCACAAGGCATCCACCCCACGATCACCGTTAGTAGGGTTTCTATCTCCTGCTCCGTTAGTTGACATCGAGTTCAGCAAATCCGTGCTCTGATACCAATTGACACAGTGAAAACGTAAAAGAACTAGACCGACTTCTAAGTTATATTAAAACTGGAATCCACCATAAAGAAAATAAGAAACAAGTCTGAAATTTTATTGAATGATCAATTGTTGAGCCTTTCGGCTTACAAAGCTATTTATAATAACCAGAATCCTTGTTGGACAAGAAACGGAATTACATATTAAAAGCTGTCAAAAATAGCGAAAACTGCAAAAATTAACGAAAACTGCCAAAAATAGCGAAATCACAAAAGTTACGGAAATAAAATATACTAACGACCAGAAACAAAACAACCTAACAAAGACATGTAGGACTCAACCATGTAGGTTGGTCCCACAAAGCTATTTATTCTTGGATTTAGGATGGTCTCACAAAACAATGTACGACTTAGCCACTTGTTATACATCAATTAAATGGGGATTATCAAAATGAATGCAAAAACATAACAAAACAACCTAACAAAGACAATTATGATCTTCCTATACAATGTGAGGCTATGGGTTCAAGTCATATTTGATGTAGCGGAAGCTCTCTCGAGAAAAACCTGCAATAAACAATTAGAAACAACCTACTAAAATTCCGTTGATTCACTCACGAATACCGAAATATTAGGATTAAAATTCGTTGATTCATAAAGAATACCGAAATTGGAGATAATTAGAGAAACTCTAAATTTTTTATTAATCAAAAACTGATTAGCCTTTCGGCTTACATCCTTATTTAAAGCAAATAAAACTTAAACCTAATTGTATTCCTTGAAAAACAAGAAAACGAGCCAAAAAAGGAAAAAATACCAAAAAAGGAAAAAATGAGATTAAAGCAAAAACTAATTCTACTAAGAATCCTAAGCATCCTGGAATTGACGGAAGTTGATTCGGACTTGGGAAACTTGATTTATTTAAAAAACAAAACTTTCCTAAAACGACAAAAACGGTCTTTTCATTGCCTAAACGATGGAATTCGGCTAAAAAAGGGTATGCCACACAAGCAAATCTGTGATTTTGAAAGGTCTTACCGAAACGTGTCAGCTGTCAAAATTTCAAGTCATTCCGATTCCGTCACCCGGACTAGTAGGATTGAAATGGCCATTTTCCTTAGTTTTTCTCATATCCCACCTCTCCATATAATCTAATGCCAATTGATCTACTGCTGCTGCATCATTCTCTCCAGGTTGGAGAAAATTCATCCTTGAATTTCCTACATTATCGTCATCAGAGGAGTCGTCGCGATAAGGAATCAAATGCTTGATATTAAACACATCATGAGTACGAATGTGGCTTGGAAGCTTCAGGCGATAAGCATTCGGATTAATTTTCTCCACAATTTCAAATGGTCCTATCTTCCTAGCAGCAAGTTTATTATAATATTCCACATCAAACCTGTCCTTTGTGAGGACTGCCCAAACAAAATCGCCCACATCAAACTCCAAGTGACATCGTTTCTTGTCAGCGGCTAACTTGTATTTTTCTGCCGCTTGGGACAGATTTTCTTGCACCTGTTGATGGACCTCATGCAACCCTTGAACAAAATCTTCAGCCTTTCCATGAATCTTAGTTCTGTTCGGCAGCGGTAATAAATCAAGTGGGCTGCGAGGAACCAAAGTGTAAACCACCTGAAAAGGACTGAATCTCGAACTCCTATTGACAACATGGTTGTGGGCAAATTCAGCTTGGCTAAGTTGCAGATCCCATGATCGGACATTATTCCGTACCAGACATCTCAGCAAATCTCCCAAAGATCGGTTCACCGCCTTCGTTTTCCCATCTGTTTGTGGGTGATATGCACTACTAAAATCCAACCTGGTATGGACCATTCTCCAAAGGCTTTGCCAAAAGTGACTGAGGAATCGAGTGTCCCGGTTAGAAACGATTGACGTAGGTAATCCATGAAGACGATACACCTTCCAAAAGAACAACTGGGCACCTTTACAGCATCAGTAGTTTTTTTACACGGAATAAAGTGAACCATTTTGGAAAACCGATCAACAACAACATAGATGGAGTCAAAACCCCGCTGTGTTCTTGTCAATCCCAAGACGAAATCCATACTCAAATCCGTCCATGGTTGGGTAGGGATGGGTAATGGCATGTAAAGACCTGCATTAGTTGATTTCCCCTTGGACAATTGACAGATCCGACATCTTTCAACATACTTCTCTACTTTCTTCTGGATTGTGGGCCAAAAATAGGACGCCTTGACTAGCTGAAGGGTACGATCTCTGCCCACATGACCTTCACCATGTATTTCCTTAATAATTTACAGACGCAAACTACTATCGGGAACACAAAGTTGATTTCCTCGAAATAAAAATCCATCTACCAACATAAATTCAGAATTTTCCCTCGCTCGTACAACAACCATCACCTCAGAAAAATATAGGTTTGAATCAAATAATTCACGAAAAGAGTCAAACCTGGTACCTGGACAGTCATCGTTGTCAACAAATTGACCCTTCGACTCAGAGCATCAGCCACTCGGTTTGTAACTCCGGCCTTATGCTTTAGAACAAATGTAAATTGTTGAAGGTAGGCTGACCATGAAGCATGTCGGGCAGAAATCTTATCTTGGCTATGGAGATGTCGCAACGAATCATGATCAGTGTACAAAATAAATTCACGGTGGAAAAGGTAATGCCGCCAGTGTTTTACCGCCTGGACCACAGCATAGAATTCTATATCGTACGTGTTGTAACAAACTCGAGAACCTGTCAATTTCTCACTGAAATATGCCACCGATTTCCCAGCTTGACTCAGAACAGCTTCGATGCCCACTTTGGAGGCGTCACTATGCAACTCAAAAGGTTGAGAAAAATATTGTAAGACAAGTATGGGGGCTGTTGTCAATTTCTCCTTAATCTGCTAAAAACCTTCTTCTACTTCGGTTGTCCACTAAAATTTGAATCCCTTCATACATTCAGTGACAGGTGCCATAATGCTACTAAAGTGTGGAATGAATCGGCAGTAGAACGATGCCAACCCATGAAAACTGCGTACCTCAGTAATTGTGTTTGGTAGGGGCCACTGCCTCACCTTCTCTATTTTGGACTCATCCACCTGTAGTCCCTCTCCAGAAATAATATAACCCAAAAATAAAACTTTTGGAGTCATAAAAACGCACTTTTTGGCTGCAGCAACAAATCTTTCTCAGCGTAGAACACACAACACTTCCCGAATGTGTTGAATATGCAGCTCAGGATTTGCATTATAAATCAAGATATCATCAAAATATACGACGACAAACTTACCAATAAATGGTCAAAGGGCTTGGTTCATTACTCTCATGAAGGTGCTCGGCACGTTCGACAACCCAAAAGGCATGACTAGCCACTCATATAAACCCTCTCGCGTTTTAAAAGTTGTCTTCCATTCGTCTCCAGGTCGAATCCGAATATGATGATACCTACTCTTCAGGTCCAGTTTGGTAAACACATATGCCCTACTCAACTGATCCAACAAATCATCAAGTCTCGAAATGGGAAAATGATACCTTACAGTGATCTTGTTAATTGCATGTTATCCACACACATCCTCCAGGTTCCATCTTTTTTTGGTATTAAAAGAGCGGGTACAGCACACGGGCTAAGACTCTCACGAATATGCCCCTTCGCGTGAAGCTCCTCAACCTGTCTCCGTAATTCTTCATGCTCAATAGGACTCATACAGTAATGTGGCCTGTTTGGTAACACTGCCCCTGGCTCCAAATCTATATGATGTTGAATATCACGTAGAGGTGGTAGTCCTTTTGGTAATTCTTCTGGTAATACATCAGCGAATTCCGTAAGGAGAGGAGTTGAAGCTTCCGGAACTTCCCATTCAGCACTTGCCTCTTTTCCCACCAATACATACACCATTTCCAATCCATTTACCTCTAGCTCGAATTTTGCATAGGACAGTAAGTTGCCATTATCTACATGCGACTTCGTCTTCTCCAAAGGTTTGCTGGGCAGTAACACAATCTTAGTTTCTTGAAAAATAAAAAATAAGTATTTTTGAACCCATCATGATGAACCCTTCTGTCATATTGCCATGGTCTCCCTAATAACAGGTGACATGCGTCCATATTCACTACGTCACACCACATCTGATCTTTGTAGTTGGATCCTATAGAAAACGAGATTAATGCCCGCTGTGACACGGTTACCTCGCCTCCCTTTTGTAGCCATGCTAGCCTATAAGGTTTTGGATGTTTTTCAGTCTTTACCCCTAATTTTTGCACCGCCTCGTATGACATAATATTCTCACAACTTCCACCATCTATTACAAATCGACACACCTTACCAAGAATGGTACAAGTAGACTGAAATATGTTATTTCGAAGCCAATCTCCTTCTTCAGTCCTCGGTGCCAAACAGGTACATCGCAACATTAGCATTGTTCCAGTGTCGCCATCTACCAATTCCTCACTCGCCACTTCCTCCGTAATTGATTGCGGGTCTTCACCTATTTCTGCATCTTCCTCGTCAAATTCTGCCGGATCAATAAATAATACTTTCTTGGCTGGCCTCTGACACTCAGACAATCTATGATCTGTTTCTCCGCATCTGAAACACCGAAATTCGCCAGTGGTTGTCCTGGGGGTTGGAACGCTATTTGTTGGGTTTCATTGTCCAGAATTCGAACTGCCACTAGCATTAACACCTGACCGATTCCCAGTATTTTCGTTGGTACTACTTGCCCTACTTCGACTGCTCAGACCTCCTCCAAAATTCAAAAACTGCCCACTACTAGATTTTCGAGACAACGTTTTCTCTAATTGTAAAGCTCTCTGATGTGCCTTTGTCACTGTTACTGGATCAAAGAAATTAATCATGTCAAGGATTTGCGTTCGCAATCCGCCACAGTAGAGAGACACCAACTAGTCTTGTGTCTCTTGAATCTCGTTTCGCACCAACAATTGATAGAACTTCGTTGTATAATCATCAACAGACCTCATGCCTTGACGCAAATTCTGTAATCTCTGGTACATCAACCTCTGAAAATTGTGGGGTAGAAACTCAGCACTCAACTTTCGTTTCATCTTCTCCCAGTCAGAAATCTTGGGCTTTCCCGAACGATTCCCATTGAGTTTAAGCTGCTGCCACCATGCTGCTACTCGACCCCGGAGTCTCGTGGCCACCAATGCCACTTTCTCTTTCTCTTTCTCAGAAACTCTCTTGAATTCTAGGATTTCTTCAATAATTCTGATCCACTCCAGAAAATCCTCCGGCTTCATGCTCTCGTGAAATTTCGGAATCTCTGTCCGCATCCTTAACTCCCAATGCCTGACGTGTTCAACTTTGTCATCAACCCTAACATCAGTCGCAGACTCCCTGTGTCAGCGTAGTGGAAACTCTTCCTCTCTGTTGCTTTCTTCCTCTTCATCACTGTCACCACCCGTTTCAGGATTCAGGTTCTGAAAAGGGTTTTGGTTGGCCCTCATCGTCGCAAGCGGCTCCGTTAATTACGCAACCTGTCGCTCCAACTACGTCATGCGGTCACGTTCGATGGCTTCTTCTACGAGGATCTGGTGTTGTGGGCGTCTTCTCGGCGGCATGTTGATGTCCCGAACGAACCACGCTTTGATTCCAAACTGATGTAGCGAAAGCTCTCTCGAGAAAAACCTGTAATAAACAATTAGAAACAACCTACTAAAATTCCGTTGATTCGCTCACGAATACCAGAATATTAGGCTTCAAATTCGTTGATTCACAAAGAATACCGAAATTGGAGATAATTAGGGAAACTTTAAATTTTTTATTAATCAAAAACTGATTAACCTTTCGGCTTACATCCTTATTTAAAGCAAAAAAAACTAAACCTAATCGTATTTCTTGAAAAACAAGAAAACGAGCCAAAAAAAGAAAAATTACCAAAAAAGGAAAAAACGAGATTAAAGCAAAAACTAATTCTACTAAGAATCCTAAGCATCCCGGAATTGACGGAAGTCGTACTTGGGAAACTTGATTTATTAAAAAAACGAAATTTTCCTAAAACGGTAAAAACGGTATTTTCATTGCCTAAACGATGGAATTCGGCTAAAAAAGGGTATGCCTCACGAGCAAAGCTCGAGGTTTTGAAAGGACTTACCGAAACGCGTCAGCTGTCAAAATTTCAAGTCATTATGATTACGTCGCCCAGACTAGTAGGATTGAAATGGTCATTTTCCTTAGTTTTTCTCATATCCCACCTCTCCAAATAATCCAATACCAATTGATCTACTACTGCTGCATCAATATTCCTTTCTCCAAACCTTGAATTATTGTAATATTAAAAAAAATATATATATATATCATCCTTCAACGGCCAGCTGCCCTTGATCAAAAGCAAAGGATGATGTTTGAGGTATGTGTCATATATTTTAAGCTTAGCGAACTGTGCAAAAATGAAGAAATAGATAAGGCCTAACTCCTAAGTGAGGAAGAACATAGACAACCATCAAAGATAGATACATGCGAAATGGGACGACGTCGAGAATCGTCTGTGAAACACGACAAAATCAAAACCATATATCGATCACGATGCACATGAACATATATGCACAGCTAGGTAGCTACACATGGAACCCATATCCCAAATGAGCAACACGTACCCCAACAAAGAAGACTAATGTCATGTGTAAACAACACAAGGTATAAGCAGTCATGCAAACAACAAAATGACAAAACCATTCACCACGTCCCACACGCGCGTAGCATTAATGATATGATTAATCTCCACTGTTTGTTCAAGTATAAATAGCACCCGCTCTGCTTCTGTTTTCACCATCTCTCTACATACAGATAGAATAGAAATCAATCATGGCTACATACTCTTGTTTGCTCTCTGTTACTCTTAGCTTTCTTGTTCTCTTCAGCAGCTGTTCTGCTCAGATTTCGCAGGTAACTTCACGAGGCAGGCAACAGCGTATCCAAACCCAGTGCAACATCCAGAAGCTCAACACTCTCGAGCCCCAACAGAGGATCGAAGCAGAGGCCGGTCACACTGACTTGTGGGATCAGAACAGTGAAGATCTACAATGCGCAAATGTTGCTGTGCTCCGCCATACCATCCAAAACAGAGGCCTTCTCGTGCCTCCCTATACCAGTTATCCACAAATGATTTACGTCCTCCAAGGTGAGGGACTTCATGGAGCTTCAATCCCCGGTTGCCCAGAGACATTCCAGTATTCACAACAACAGTCACGATCACAATCACAATCACAGGAGGGCAAAGAGGGCAGAGGAGACGAGCACCAAAAGGTCAGGCAAATCAGGGAGGGTGATGTCATCGCACTCCCCGCAGGTATAACTCACTGGATTTACAACAATGGCCAGTCCAATCTTGTTGTGGTCTCACTCTGCGACATCGGCAATGCTGCCAACCAGCTTGGCCAGTCATTAAGTGTAATTAATACCTATACCTAGCTTTGGATTGAATTGAATTATATATGTCCTAGTTATTGATCATTTTGATGGGAATAATGTTTCATGTTTGTAGGATTTCTTCCTTGCTGGAAGCCCTCAACAAGAGTTCCAAGGACAGCAAGGACGCCAGCAGGGACAGCAAGGCCATGAGCAAAGCGACAGCAATGTCTACAGCGGCTTCAACCAGGACCTACTAGCAGAGGCTTTGAACATTGACAGAGAACTAGTCAGCAAGCTGCAGAGGAGTGATAGACAGAGAGGCTGTATCGTCCGAGTACAGGACGAATTCCAAGTTCTTGCACCACACAGGCGTGAACAACAAGAAAGAGAAGAACGAGAACAAGAACAAGGCCGCAATGGCTTGGAGGAAACTATCTGCACATTCTCACTAAAACACAACATCAACAACCCATCTCTCGCCGACGTTTTCAACCCACGTGCCGGACGCTCCTCCAGCATCAACGCCTACGTGCTCCCCAACCTCGAAAAACTCCAACTCAGCATCAACAAAGTGGTCCTCTACAAGGTAACAACTAATTAACCAGTATTCAAAATTCAAAAATAGTAATTAGCTAGTGATTTATTATTACTCTATATGACTATATATATTCATGACTTTCTTTAATCTGTTCATATGCATGCAGAACGCTATTTATGCACCACACTGGAACCCCGAAGCACACAGCATAATGTACTTCACAAGGGGCAGTGGCCGGATTCAGATAGTATCCCAGAGGGGAGACTCAGTGTTCGACGACAACGTTAAGGAGGGTCAGGTGATCGTGGTTCCACAGGCGTTTGCTGTGGTTCAGAAGGCAGGTAACCGTGGATTGGAGTGGATATCCTTCAAGACACACCCACTAGCCATGATAAACCAACTTGCCGGACGGGGATCGTTTCTCTCGTCCACTCCGGTCGACGTGCTTGCCAACGCTTTCAATCTTTCAAGAGAAGACGCTAGGAAGCTAAAGAACGGGAGGAGGGAGATCACTCTCTTCAGTCCCCTACGGTCATCATCCGATTATTGAAAAATACCAATCTTAAACTAGCTAGTGTGCTTTTGTTAAACCATCCGGTCAGAGTGTATTTTGAGAAATAAAATCAAAAGTACTAAATAATACGGCGGAATGTACGAGTTCAATCGATAAAATAAAATATAATGTAATCTTTTTTTGCGTTAACTCCGTTTGGCATATATCCATCGTATCTAACGTGCCCAATGCCCATCATGTTACATTGTTGTTCACAGTAAATGGTTTTGGGAGTTAAAAGTAGGGGTTTTTATATAATTAAAGACATTTATTGAATATTATAATTTTTCCATAAAATTTAGGGTAATTGCACAGTTTTCTCTGGTGGCAGGGAGCTCTACAACTATCTCACTTAAGTGGACTCGTTTAGTTTTTCCCACAAACGATCTTATCCGACGGCCTAAACAAGGTACTAACATACTGGAGACACTAGACGGAGATAGATATAGACCTTGAGCCAAATATGTTCTGATATGCATGATCCTCAGAAGAGGCAAGCATAAAGTATTCTAGGATTTCACAGAATAATAAATCCTAGCATAATAAACTTCCTAAAGATAAGGAAGGGAGAACTTAGAAAACCATGAAGTTGATAAAACACAGATTTTATTTTATGATTCGATGATTTTACAAAGAGTGAACATATCCTTTTATAGAGGAGATGAGAAAGCTCCGGAAGATACAAGTTAAGGCCAGAGTGTTGGCCTACAAACTGATTTTACAAGATGCTGTTGGACAGATGGCAACAATAATTAAAGCACACATAATTAAAGCAGATTTTACAAGATGTTGTCGGACAGATGGCTGCAATAATTAAAGCACACATAATTAATACAGATTTGACAAGATGCTGTCGGACATCAATAATTAAAGCATACCATAATTTAAGCAAAGCTATCTGAGCAGAGAAAGTGAATGTCGGAGATAAGTTTGAAAACAGGTCATGGGCTGCTGAGATTACAAGTGGCATGGTCTTCATCGTCAGAGTTGAGAGCTCCACAATTAGAACAAGGTCACGTGTCATCCTTCTTTTTATCATAATGTAATATTTCTTTTCGTTAACTATATCTTATATATCTAGTTGGTATATATTCATTATATCTAATACGTCTATCATTTTACGTATTATTTACATAGAGTTAAAAGTAAGGAGTTATTATGTAATTAAATATATTTATTGAATATTATAATTTTTCGATAAAATTTAAGATAATGGTGTGTAATTTTCTCTTTAATTAATTTTCAACTAAATTCTCCGAAAATAAAAAGTATAAAACAGCCCAGGTCTATATCGTTTGTCTATATTTAGGAATTCTTTCACCTTTTGAAAATGTTTTTAAAATTATTGAAGGTGACATTCAAACTCAACTGACAATACAATAAAAATGTCAATAGAAATCATGCTCGTTTCAGAAATCATGTCTTGATAATGGTTTTTGAAAACCATCAATATTCCATGATAACCGAAATTCTACCCCCAAAGAATTTTAAGTTAATAGAAATTTTCAGAGTTTTATTTTCTTCATCATCGGTCTCCACTCCATTCGAGGGCTATTTGTCCTCCATTGGAGATCAAGTTCTATTGTCAAACAAATCTGTTCGTCCTCCATTGATGGAGAATTTTGAAAAAAATTAGAAAGGATAAAAAAAAAAAGGAAAAAGGTAAAAATGGGGGCATTTTTTTTCCATCAACATACTTTTGTACCCAGGACCGTCTCCAGATATTTTGGGGCCCGAACGATTTTTTGATATTAACAGGAATCGGGGCCCTATATAATGAAAAATAAATAAATAAATAATTGTTCATTTACCAAATATATTGTATTCCATATAAATTAAAACAAAAAAGATTTATCGTATCTAAAAACATAAAAACAAAACATTATTTATGTTTCTATTCTTCTTGTTTTCTGAAGTGCAAATTTACTAATTATACTACTACCATCAAGACTTTTTTCTCGATAGATAACATAGTCAATCCACTCAACCTATCTTATGACATTGTTGACAGAAGATAATTTTTAATCAACTTCAACTTTAAAAGTTGTTCTCCGTAGTAGCAATTGTAATTGGAACAATAAAGGTTAGAATATACTTTGGAACAATATTCTTCAGCTTACTAAAAAGACCTAAGACTCTATGCAAAAAGATTAAAAGAATCAAATCTAGAAGATTCAAAATGGCACCCGTAAGGCCGTAATCTACATGAATATATTACATGATGAATTATTTCAAAGCAAAACATGGTAGTATTTAGATGAACTAGGGAAAAAAAATTAAACCCAAATTAATTTAAACATATTCAACCATTACATAGAATACAGCACACACACTGTTCAACTATTGTAAATAAAATAAATAATTAGAAGATTAATCAAAATCAACATGTAGAAATTAATTGAAAACAAAAACCATACCATTAAATCTTCAATTCTTCAATATTGACAAAGAACAACACACTAACACAAAGCAGAAAGACGTAAGCCAGAATCAAAACGAAGCAAATAATATTATATATATATATATATATATATATATATATATATATATGAAAAACCAAAAAACAGAAAGAGTAAGTAAAGTGAGTAAAGAAATTTGTTTTTGTTTTAAATAAATTAGTGGTATTTAAAATCAGAATCAGTGAATCACAATGACTAAGTTTATTAGGCATTTGGATTGTGGACCTGATTTTTTTATTTAAATTGAATTGATTCATTACCATATTGGGTCGAACCAAGTCTTTATTTTGGGTCCTGTTTATATATAAATATATTGGGTCTTGAGGCCCCAAAGAAAAAGAAGAAAATTGAGTAGGTTTGGGGCCCTGGCAAAATACTATGTTTGTTGGGCCCATGGGCTGGCCCTGTTTGTACAATTTAAGTGTGTTTCTATTACAATTTAACGTTTTTCTTTTTATATTTCATTTCTAAAGACACTTAATTCAATAAATTTAAATTAAAAAAATTCTAAAGACACTTATATTTTCCAAATTATCCATTTTATGTTTTGATACTCCTATTCTACCCATTTTAGTTTAATATTACACGTTTTGAATACCTCCTCTCTTTAGAAAGAAAGCAACAACTAAAAACAATAGCTCTAGGATAAAGTTTTAAAAGAAATTCTCTGAAAAATTTCCTAAGTGTTCGTTGTGAGTATTAGAAGTTTTTTAAAGGGTTTTCATATTCCAGTTCTTCTTCGTGCAAACGAGTTTCAAATCAAATATTACTCTAGATTGTTTTATCCTGGAGAGCGACATGGTCCATGATTCAACTATTTTCTAGGTTTTTCTATTCTGATTATATTTTACGGTAACAATTTTTCTTTTTTGAAATATTTTCCAGCAACAATTTATTTTGAAATATTTTCCAACAATATTTTAATTTTGAAACATTTTCCATTGGAGGTCGCACAGATCTGTTCATCCTCCATTGATGAAGGTCACCTCCATCAATGGAGGTTTTTGAAAAAAAAACAAAGAAAAAAGGATAAAAAATTGAATAAAAGTAAAAATGGTGGAATTTTTGTCCATCAACATAATTTGGTATCATTTAAATTCAAATTATTAAGTTTGTGCTAGTCCCAAAAGTAGAGGGGGAAAGTGTGCTAGAAAATTTTTTGAGCCCACAAATACAGCTTCAACTCCTTACAAATGTTTATTATAATTATTCACTCGTCATGTTGGAAAAAACAAAATCAAAACTAAAGTTACTAATGTTGTGTAACTGATTTAACAAATTATATAACTATACAAATGTAATTTTGTAATATTGTGAAATCAATTCCACAACGTTACATAATTACAGTCCTGAAATAAGGATGATGTGTACGTGTCATATATTTTAAGCTTAGCGAACCATGCAAAAATGCAGATGTAGATAAGACACAAGTGAGGAAGAACATAGACCAACATCAAAGATACATACATGCGAATTGGGACGTCGAGAATTGTTAGGTTTTGGTTTAATTCCCAAGAAAACTTAATGTTAATCAAACGAGATGTAATTGATGTGAAACTTTCTAAAGACATGGGAAACGTTTGGAGGTTGGAGATGGTGTTTGACGGAGGCTTGAAGATTGAAGAAGAACTGAAGAATCAGATTCTGAAAGGAACCGCAACGCAGGCACATGCATAGACAGCGGTGTTGACCGCAGTCAATTCCTGTATGACCAGCGTGGTGTAGACCTCGACGGAGGCAATAGGCACAAACAGTGGTACTCTGAGTGGTCATTTCCAGTGGCATTCTGTGGTATAGGGCGTGGGTGACCAACCGCAACCAAGCCGCTGTGACGGCGTATTTTTCACATATTAGGAAAGGCGCACGAAAAAAAAATGTTTTCCTCTTGAAGCTCTTATGCTTAAAGGATATGAGTTTCTCTTTGTGCTGAACTTGAAAGTCTTGATAGTAAAAGAGTATAACTTTGTGTGGATCACGAAGACTTCCCCACAACAGTGGAAGATTCTTTGCAAAACTAGCAGGTTCTGCGAGTTGAAAACTCGTTCGTCGAGAAGCTTCTTTGATGACCCGTTCGTGGCGACCCGTCCATCACGAAACAGGTTTTGGATGTAGCCATACACCGTCGAATTGGGTGTTGGAGGTATTTTGAGTTTTATTTTTAATTATTTTGATTTTTAATTTGAACCCTAACATTTAGGTTTATGGTTGTGAGTTGAAATTGATTAATGACTTTTTAATTTTTGAGTTAGATTGGTATGATTGAGAAGAATTATTATAGAAATTGTGTGAAATTTGAATGAAGTTGGGAGAAAAAAAGGTTATTTCTAGTCGGAATTTTTATTTCTAACAAATAGAATAAAATCAAGTAAATCAAACATTGAAAACAAGATGAAGGGAATATTTTATATAAAACAATCATAAAATTACATTAAAAGTTTATTTAACACAAGTGATTTTTTGAATTTTGTTGTATAACGTTTCAAGATAATATTTTTGCCGCTGGTAATTAATTGGATGGAGATTTTTATTTTTATTTTTATTTTTTTTCTATCTTCAGTTTGAATACGTTTAAGGAAATAAGTTATATTGCCTCATCATGATCATTATGCACAAACCTTACAAAGCAACCTACCAACCAAACAAAGCAACCTCATTTTGTACGTAAGATATTCTAATGAATTTGGATCCTCTACTGATCTGATCTGATATTTTTCCTGACCTCACTTAATCTTATGACACATAAGTATTGCAATAAATGTGTGGTTGAGATGTGATTGGCTTTCACAACCATTTTAGCAACAACCAATCACATGTTTTAAAAAGATCAGGGAAAATATCAGATCAGTAGATGATCTAAATCCTATTCTAATATATACATAGTTAACTTCAAAATTGGAAACAAAGAAATGGCAACTTGCATCATTAATGACGCAGTGAAAACGTAAAAGAACTAGACCGACATCTAAGTTATATTGAAACTGGAATCCACCATAAGGAAAATAAGAAACAAGTCTGAAATTTTATTGAATGATCAGCTGTTGAGTCTTTCGACTTACAAGGTTATTTATAATACAAATCCTAATCCGAATCCTTGTTGGACAAGAAACGGGATTACATATTAAAAGCTGCCAAAAGTAGCGAAATCACAAAAGTTACGGAAATAAAATATACTAATGATCAGAAACAAGCAGGAACTAAAGGTTGGCGATTCTGGCTTGTCAAAGTCAACTTATGACTAAAAAGGAAAGAACTACGATTTCGGGGCCTAAATGATGGAATTTGGCCGAAAATGGTCGTACCTCAACACCAAAGGTTTTGATTTCTAAAGATCTCGTCAATTCCCTTTAATTAAAGTCATTTATTCATGGATTTAGGACGGTCCCACAAAGCCATGTAGGACTCGGCTACTTGTTCTACATCAGTCCCCTCTACTTGCAAAGAACTCGACCTCGAGTTAAGCTGAGGATAAAGAGGCTCTTCCGCATGATATTGGAACAAGTCAGCAACATTGAAGGTAATGGAAATCCCCATGGTCTCAGGTAGGTCGATCACATATGCATTATCATTGATCTTCTTCAGAATCTGGTACGGACCATACTTCTTGGGCTTCAGTTTGTTATAAGTCCTAATTGGGAACCTTTCTTTATGCAAGAAAACCATTACTGAGTCGCCTTCCTCAAACACCTTCCGACGTCTATGCTTGTCTACAGCTGCCTTGTATTTCGCATTAGTTTCTTCCAGTTTCTGTCTCACCTCTGCTTGCACCTCTAGAGTCTGAATAGCCATGTTTTCTGTAACAACACTAACTCCCGGACCCTTCGGTAAAAGAATTAAATTCATAGTGTGCTTCGGAGGTGACACATATGTCAGTTCAAAAGGAGATTTTCCCGTGGCACTATGTTCAACACTATTGTAGGCAAACTCAACTTGAGGCAATGCATGATCCCATTGTTTCGGCTTATCTTCGCAAATGCAACGGACCAGATTTCATAAGGTTCTATTTGTCACTTCCGTTTGTCTATCGGTTTGTGGGTGTGCAGTAGTACTTCGTTTCAGAGATGTATTAAACATTTTCCACAAGGTCAGCCAAAAGTGGCTAAGGAATTTCGTGTCACGATCAGAGGTAATTGACTGGGTACCCCATGTAGTCGGACCACTTCTCTAAAAAATAGTCAGGCTATGTGTGAAGCATTAGAGGTCTCCCGATAAGGGATAAAGTGAGTCATTTTTTAGAACCTGTCAACCACCACGAAAACCGAATCTACTCCTCGCTGGGTACGGGGTAGCCCCAATATAAAATCCATAGACAAGTCCTCCCATATATTGTTAGGAACAAGTAAAGACATATAAAGACCAGTATTTTGTGACTGACCTTTAGACACCTGACAAGTGTAACATCTCTGTACAAAATTCCCAACATCTTGTTTCAGTTGTGGCCAGAAATACCGTGGCAGAAACCTGGTGGCAGAAACCTACCCATCATAAGCTGCTTCATTCTACGCCATGTCCTTACAATCGTCTTTCCTTTTCGTTGACGATTCTTCTACAACTGATCCCACCAGACTGTAGCCTTTCCTTTCAGTCTAAAGGCGACAAATCTAACCATCTTCTCTTCTGAAATCTCCATCATCTCAAAGAACCACTATACTTCTGTGATCCAGTCAAGAAAATCTTCTATACGCAGATTTTCATTAAAACTTGGAATATCTGCCTTCAATCGGTAGTCGTCATACTCTCTGGATCGTCTCATTGGTTGAATAACACCGTACCCTTCATCTCCTTCGTCTTCGGAATCATCCTCTCTATCAGGTTGATGGAGAGGAGGGCGTCCTCTGTTAATAGGTTGGCCTCGAGCAAATCCCTCAGCACGCACTCTGTTATCCGATTGTGGCTGCCTGTTGTTAGCGTTGAAGTTCATCCCGACAGATAGTTCACGAATCTCCCTCAGCTGTTACCGTCGTTCCTCCACCGTTTCCCACAAGGCCTCCACCCCACGATCACCGTTAGTAGGGTTTCTATCTCCTGCTCCGTTAGTTGACATCGAGTTCGGCAAATCCGTGCTCTGATACCAATTGACGCAGTGAAAACGTAAAAGAACTAGACCGACTTCTAAGTTATATTGAAACTGGAATCCACCAGAAAGAAAATAAGAAACAAGTCTGAAATTTTATTGAATGATCAACTGTTGAGCCTTTCGGCTTACAAAGCTATTTATAATAATAATCAAACCAATTGTTTCTATTTATAGATTCTGAAATTTGTTCCAGAGAATTGAAAATGTCATTTTGTTATTCTTTTATTATTATATTTCTTCATTTGCATAACCTTTTTACTTCAAAAAATTTACAGGGTGTATAGATAAGGTGGGTAGCTTCATAGTGCAATGCGGTAGACAATGGATTGATAACCAGATGATGGGTCCAATTACCTTTGCATGTGATGAATACAAATATAGTAAAATGTTGGAAACAATATGTCAACGGATCAGGGTTAATTAGCAGCGACAGATTCCAAATAAGGCTAAGTGCAGACCTTATAACAGTGAAAGGGAGTTAGACAATATCTGTTATAAGCGACACTGATGTATACCGTTTGCTTTCATATAATCATTCCTCGTGGACTGAAATTAAGGTCAAAGTCGTTGAAAGATTTGTACTGCCAAAGGCAGCTGAAAATGTATTTCATACTCCGTCGAAGTCAAAAAATACAACAATCCACTCATGTATACCGTCGGCTATTAAACCCTCTAGTAATTCAGAATCACCAATTAGTACTCCATATTTCAAGTAAGTGAGTGGTATCAACCAATCGTTTGGGCCAATGCCTTCCCCCAGATTTACATCAGCCAAGAAAGATCAGGGGACTCCAGCATTGACTAACAAGCATTTAAAGGATGAGGTAGCTGATTCTGAATTTTCTGAAACCTCTGATACAGAGGATGATGATGAGTGTAGCAGTGATAGAAAAACATGGGCAGACTGTAAAGAAGCTGAAACAGATGAAGCACCCAATAGTTCTACACCCTCTTCGATGACAAAGTGGACAATACTGGGGTCAGAACTGTACTCAATTCAACCAGATATATCAAAACGACTGTTTGAAGACAATGGAAACATAGGTCCAATATTCAAAGGACATATGTTCAAAGACAAGAAAACCTTAAAATGGGCTCTAGGGATGAGTGCATTGGCACTGAGCTTTAGATACAAGGTTTGACAATCTAATCCTACATGATTCATTGCAATATGTAAAAAGAGAGATTGTCAATGGGTTTTTAGGGTAGGGAAGTCAAGAAATGGGACTTATTGGAGTGTTACATATGTTGACTCTTATAACACATGTTGTAATAATGGAAACTACAACACCGATTTTCACCGTGTATGTGGCCAGGTAATAGGGTAATTGTTCTCAAGAAATTTTATGGATCCAGGACGCCACATCTGTCCTAAAGATATAATGACTAACATGAGGGATAAGCATGACATAAACCTCTCCTACAACAAAGCATACAGATTTAAGGATTGCACTTTGCATAGTATTTTTGGTGATCTATGGGTGTCATTTAAGATGTTGTTTGCATACTTTCACATGTTGGAAAAATGTAATCTGGACACGATAACAAAGATTGAAACCGATAGGAAAATCGGTTTAAATATGGATTCATGGAACTTTGAGCCTGTATAGAGGGATTCAATACAGTTATTAGGCAAGTTTCTGTCGTTGATGTGACCCACTTGAAGTCGAAGACTAAGGGTGTCTTGTTAGTTGTGGTGTGCAAGGATGGTAATGAGATGATATACCCTTTTGGCATTCGGGTTTGCCAATTCCAAATGCTCAAAGTCGTGAACATGGTTCTTGAAGCAACTTCGCAGGGTGATCTTGCAACCCGAACTTATGTTGATAATTTTGGATTGGCTCACGGGTATTATCATTACAAAGGTGTCAGATTCACCTAATTGACTTCATTAGGTTCAAGGTAGAAGACCAATGGAATGAAACAATTGTCGACATGGAACATCGTTCATGCTCATGCCATGCATGGGACCAAGATGAGCTGTCTTGTATCCATGCCATGGTTGTTGCAACGTATGGTTACATAATGTTTATTTATATTTTATAAATGCCTTACAACCTTATAGCCATATTCTTAAACTTACATTTTATAACAGTTTTGCAACGTACTTATGCTTACATAATCTATGTGTATTTTGTATCAGGTTGAAAGGTATGCCCATCAATGCATTATGTTTCTATTTTTTCACAATAGGATGGCTAAAACAGTCGTAAACCATGGCTATGGACCTTGTTCCGAATCCTGAAGTGTGGGACATTGCTGATAATGTTCATAACCGCGTTGTATTGCAATGGAAAAAAAACGATTGACAAGAAGACCGAAAAAAATCGGAAACCTTCTGTTGAGAAGAAACGAAAGAAACAAACGTGTGGGCATTGTGGGCAAAAGGGACAATCAAAAAAGTTGCACAAACCTATCTTGTGGCACAGGGAAACCAGTAAAAAAAACTACGTTGTTGTAGCGTGTGCAAGAAAGAAGGACATAACAAGCTTAAGTGTCCGGAAGCACATAACACACCCGACCCCAGTTTGGCACCCCATATCAGCTGGAATGACAATAACACTGACACTGATGATAAAGACCCCTGTAATTGTTAGACATGGGTGAGACTCATCCTTTCCTTATAAATATATTTTTTTAACAATTTCTTTCATAACGTGCAGTTGCTTACTGTTTTGTTGTTGCATGCACATACACCTTCACTGTAGGTTCACATGAAAGAGCGGAAGGAAGTTGCTATAGTGGTGTGGTGATTGTAAGCTATGTAGGTGTGGCGTATGTAGATTGTCAATAGTTTGTGCAGTTGTTACAACTCTTTTTAAGTTCAGAAGCATGAGCAGCCCAGTAAATTGTCAATGGTTTGGGAAGTTGTCAATGGTGTAGTATTTGTTGTTAGGTGTAGAGGATGTTGTTGTTGTATTGGTGTAGAAGATGTACAATAACTATTTTTAAGATGTTAGGGCTAGTAATAGTCTTGTATTAATTAATTGGGTATTATTGAATGTTGTCGTAGTTGTAGTCTTTTTATTGAATAATGGTTCAGTGTTTAGTATGAACATAATTGAATATTACCTATGTTGGTGTGATACTGGTATTTGGGTATTTTATGTTTTTATTATGCAATAATGGTTCAAGACATATATTGATTTTGAAAGACCTGTATATTATTGAGCTCAGAAGTCATGCAAGACAGGGCTTGAGTTTACTAATTATTTCCATAAGGCTTGACCTATGTATGTAAATCCTAGAAAGAATATTTATTTGTGAAGCTCTGTATATTATGCAGCCCATAAGTCATGTAAGAAAGGGATTGAATTTACAAATTATTTCCATAAGGCGTGACGTATGTATGTCAAGCCCATAAAGAATATTTATTTGTTAAGCCTTGTATATTAATCAGCCCACAAGTCATGCAACAGTACTAGATGTGGACTATTTAATTGATGTATTTTATTTTAATTAAAAGTATTAATTTCAATATTGATGTGTTAAATAAAATAGGGTATAAGTAGAGAAGTAGGGGAGGTAGTAGGAAATCTTTACATTAGTGGAGTCTTCATTTTATGAACAATGCATGCATGCATTGAGGGTGGTGAGGTGATGAAAAAGCATCTCGAATCCCCCCTTTCAGTGAAACAATACTTTTATAATATCCATTGTGACTTTTCATCCTTTCAATGAAACCAAACTTTTACAATTACCATTGCGACTTTTCATTTGAAGTTGTAAAGCCGGTTGATACAATATAAATTACCCCCCCCCCCCCCCCCCCCCCCCCCCTACATCATTTTGTTTTTCACTTATATTGTTTGTTTATTATTTTTTATCATACAAACGTAGAAAACAACAACAACAAAAGGAAAATTGTTGCCAGACAACTAGATGAAGCAGACAGGCTGGAAAGTATCTTCTAATGTCTGAGGCAACGGATTGCAAATGCAGAGAGCACCATCCGTGAAGAGCGTGCTAATGCTAGATGCATGATTTTTGATAATGAAGTGTTGGTGAGAAAAGTTGATATCCTGGAAGCAGAAATAATCAATTTACATGTTCAAATGGAGGCAAGAGACAATGAACTAAACAGACTCTACAATATTGTGGAAATATTACAGAAGAAGTTGTTGGACTTCGATATTCCACCGTCTTCTTAGAGTGATGACGGGAGATTTGGGTGTTCACAGTTGATGTTTGTGTTATCTTTTTACAGATTTTGTCCACATATTTTTTGTTATGATTATGTTATGTTATGTTACCGGTTTGATCGTTATTACAAATTTCATTTACATTTGTGTACAAATCATATGCCAATTCAGTTGCAAAATGTAGATCTACCAACAACTACTTTTACTTCATAACAAAAGGCAAAGCATGGCCCTTGAACAAACACATATTTAATATATACACTTAATTAAACATAAACACACACAAAAAAACCCTCTAAAAAACACCTTTCACAGAAATTTGCCCACTATCACTCCGATAACGAAAACAATAAGGTATATAACCAACATAGGTAGGCTTTTCGTTTCTACAGGTTAAGTGTGAATAACCTAATCTTCTCTGGTACTAGATGTATCAATTGAGTACATTTCACAAGTAAATGGCACGACTTCAGATTGTTTCCCATACTTCATTCACCGTATTGAATTTTAGGAGAGATGCAGCCGTAAATTCATCAACTTGTACCTAATATTCAGGTCAAGAGTTGAATACACCAGTTTACCAACCTCTGAAAATAGCATACACCAATTTCTTTGCCATTTCATACAACACGGTGAATAAATGTGAGAAACACACAAGTAACTAGAGAATTGACTCATGATGATGTGTAAATGACAAACCAAACAAAATGATGGAAGGACTGATGGGGTGGCGTGGACATGGACGTGGATGTGGACGTGGCCGATGATCTAGAGGATTGGAAGAAAAAAGACTTTGTGATGACAACTAATGTTTAACCTAATATGTTAGTGGATTTGTGGGATCTAGTTGTGATCCACAATACAGAGTCAGTGGGATCCAGCTGTGTCCCACAACGGAGGAAAGTGACATCTTTTTTCAAGCCTAGAATCATTGTAGATGAGGCCCTTTAATCGGTTATGAAGCCCAAAAACACTTTACAGGGCTTTGATTTATTATTTTTCCAATCAATTTTATTTTTTTTGGTGATTTTTAAAATTCCCTAAACCTTTTGGGCATTTATTAGACAACATTTCACAACAAACTGCAACTTCGAAATAAAAAAAATCCAATCGCGTATGGGAAGCCTTAGTCATACAAATCTACATTAGTAGTACAAATGTTATCGAGCACTATAACACTTTCGAATTGATACTAACCAAATGCAATGGAGTTGGCTAACATATATCTTTTCAACCGTCTGATGGTCCCGAGCAACTATAATAAGTTACCCACCTTTATCCCTTCCACTTTTGACCATCTCAATCGGAACAAAAATGAAGGGACCCATATCATTAAATGCACTAACACAAGGTATTAAATCCCTGGAAACATATATGAAGCCCGAAAATATGAAAAAGAGTGTTGGCTTTCATCTGGGATGAATAGGTGGCTCGCTGGGCAAGATGAAGCCCGGATTAAGCCTACAGGACCATCACAGTAAATGCCAACCCACTTTCATTCTTTGGTGGATTTGTGGGATCTAGCTGTGGTTCACAATACAACGTCAATGGAATTCAGTTGTGTCCCACAACGGAGGAAAGTGACATCATTTTTCTAGTTAAGAATCATTGTAAATGAGGCCGTGTAATCGGTTATGAAGCCCAAAAACACTTTACAGGGATTTGATTTATTATTTTTCCAATTAATTTTATTTTTTGGCAATTTTTAAAATTCTCCAAACCTTTTGGGCATTTGTTAGACAACATTCCGCAACAAACTGCAACTTCAATATTTTTAATTACTTCCATAAGCCCTGACCTTTGTATATTAAGCCCAGTAATAAAATTAATTTGTTAAGCTCTGATTATTATTTTCAGGTTACTACGCCATATTTGTAGGACTAGTATAGCAATAATGAATATTCATCTGATGTATTATACTTAACAGTATTAAGTATGGAGTGTTTACATTACTAGTGTCTTTTCATTATGAACATTGCATGTATGCATTGGGAGGTGAGGTGATGAAAAGGCATCCACAACCCTATATAACCTTTCAATGGAACAAGACATTTATAAATAGCATTGTAACTTTTCATTTAAAGGTGCCACACCTATTCATACATATAAATATCCCCATGTAGGCCATTTTGTTCTTCAATTGTATTGTTGGTTTCTCATTTTTTTTTCTTACAATGGCAGAAAACAACAACAAAGGAAAACTATTGGCAACTGACCTGTGCCAACTGACCTGATAAAACAGACAAGTTGGAATCAATCTTCCAATGTCTGAGAGAACGGATTACAAATGCAAATAGTACCATCCGTGAAGAGCGTGCAAATATTGGCCACCTAACTATTGATAATGAAGTGTTGCTGAGAAAAGTTGAGAACCTGAAAACACAAATAATCAATTTACATGTTCAAATGGAGGTAAGAGACAATGAACTCAATGGACTGTACACTCTTGTGGAAAAAATGGAGAAGAAGCTGTTGGACTTCGATATTCCAACATCTGCCTAGACAAATGTCGGGGCCTTTTGATCACAATTTCATGTTTTTGCTTTGTTTTGTTTGATTTAGTCTACACTTTAATTGTAATGCCTATGATGTTGTACCACATTTTCTTATATAAATTACAAAATTTTATTTTAATTTTTGAAACTTTGTCTCGCAGTTCCGTTGAAATAGAGACCTACCAAAAGCTAGGTTCATTCATAAAAAAATGCAACGAAGGGTGTTCTGAACAAACACATAAGTATCTTAAACACATAAATAAACATAAACATAAACAAACCCCTCCAAATACATTAGCATAAACAAACCCCCTCCAAAACAACCTGTTACATATGTTTTCCCATTGTTACTCCGATAATAAAAACAATAAGGTAGACTTTATCATTGTTACTCTGAACAAAAACTTTATTTCCTGTTGCACCAGATTTGTCAATAGAATGGCTTTCACCCTACACATATGATCAACTTGTTCATGACATTCAGGCCATGAGTATGGAGGATGGGAAGAAAATAGACTTTGGGAAGATAACCATATGTGTTACCTAAAAACCATTTGCTGGAGTTGTGGGATTCATTTTTGGTCCACTATCATGCGTGAGTGGGATCCAGCTGTGGTCAACAAAATTCTATACTTTTGGAGCCAGATACATTTCATTTGAGACCATGAGATATGATTCAAAGCCCTGAAATACTATACAGAGCTTAAATGTAGCCTTTTTCATATAATTATATTTTTTTGGGAAAGGTTTGCAAATTGCCCCCAATGGACTGGCATGTGTTAGATGGCCCTAACCAACTGTTATATGTTGCCCACCTATGTCCCTTCCACTTTGGGCCATCTCGATCGGAATGAAAATGAAGGGACCCATATCATTAGACGCACTAACACAAGACATTGAAGCTCTGACATAACTTTTGTATCCCAAAATAATTTTTGAAGCCCGAAAATTTAAAAGGGACTTCTGGCCTACAATCTAAGGTGAATAGCCGGCTGGAAAGCCCATATCAAGTTCATATTAAGCCTACAAGCCCAGTAATCTCTGTGACGACCTAGTTGCATTCTTTGGTGGAGTTGTGGGATCCAGTTGTGGTCCACCTTCTAGCCTGAGTGGGATCTAACTGTGATTCACAATGGTCTATAGCTTTGGAGCCCATAAACATTTCATTTAAGGCCTTAAAATGGGATCATTCGTTGTAATGTAATCATTTCCCATTTAATTAGATCTAATTTTTAACAATGTTGGCTAGTGTTTACATTTTTCCAAACTCCACATATTGGTTATGCTACTTAGGGGGATGGGGGCACCATGGATGATGTCACTTGTATTTGTTTCCATGTCTTTACATTTGTGAAGGAAAAAACAGTTGTGAACAAATCAAAAATTTTCCTAGGCTCTAAAACAACACAATTCATTTCATTTTGTCAAACAATTGTGCTCCAAAACTTATATTCATGGGCGTCATAATAGAACAATAAACCATGGATTATAGGCATTTAACAGGAAATCCAACTAACCATCAAAATAAATAACAAACATAAGCAAAGCAACATTACTATAACAACTGACAACATTTCAACATAATATCCCGCAGTCAATCACCATTACAACCTTCGATGTCAAGCCGGAGATGGAACTGATCTTGTCAACGGCTTTCAACATGTTAAATCCTTCGACCACCTAATCGAACACGACTTGCTTGTGATCGAGTCACTCGGCCTTACTGGTACAAATGAAGAATTGGGACCCGTTTCCTCCTGTCCCGGTTTTGGCCATTGACAGGATAACGGGACCAATGTGCTTCTTCATGAAGTGCTCATCGGTAAAAGTAGGGTCATATATCGATTCACCATCGGTTCCATTTCCCTTAGTGATGTCTCCTCCATGGAACATGTACCATATACCCGGGTACCACGCTGTGAAAGGTTAATCCCTTGTAATGGAGTGGTTTTCCAACCGTGGTGATCCCCTTATCTCCGGTACAAAGAGCCCAAAATTTCTTTGCTACTATCGGGTTACTGTCTGCGAACAGCTCTATCACAATTCGACCCGCATGATGGTCATCGATGGTTAGGTCAAAGAACACTCTAGGGTTCATCATAACAGAAAAGAGAAAGAGAGGAGGGAGGAGAGTACGAATAGGAAATCCCTGATTTCCTTTAATATAATCGCAAGTTTTGGGTGGGCCATCGTTTCCAAAAACAGTTGTCCTACTGTGTGTTTTTTGGGTTTATTATGATTTGCATTAATGCAAAGTCCGAAGCCCAGGCCCAATTTTTTTTATTGTTGTATTATAAAGTCATTTTGAATGTATCATTAGTTTTTAATAATACATTATTTATGTTGATTTTTTAATTAATGTATTATTAAGTTGACTAAAATAATTAATTACTGAATTAATAATATTAAAGTCAAGTTTATTAATTTGCATATGTTAAAGTCCAGCATATGATATATTCATGAGCTCCAAAAGTTACATTCTTGACTCTATTACATTACATCTTGGGCTACAAAAAACAGCTTACATTACATCTATAACATTTAAGTGTGAGCTCCAAAATATATATTCTTGGACTCTATAATGTTTATTGATCGGCTCCAAATTATTGATCCTAGAGCTCTAGAATAGTCATTCATATGAGCCAAAACAATGATTATAGGGCTCTAAAAATAAAACACACCAACATCCCACAAGTTCTATGCATGGACTTGAAAATAGAAAAAGCAACATCTCCCCAATCCCCAAATACAACTACCAACTACCAAATCACATATACACATTATCATCTTGTTCAAAGTACTTCAAGGGATTACACAATTCACTGTTCACTAAAATATCAAGTGTCATTGACTCACGAATGCCTAGAATATCTTTTTGTCTGAAGGTCTCCTTCCATGATGATAAAGGGACTCCAGATAGTAACAATTTTGTATATTTTAAAACAAAGGCACCGCAACTCCAGCTGTAAAAAGTCAAAATGCAATCATAAATATTTGTATCATAATAAAGAATAGGAACTGCTATGCAGTTGAATATGTACGAGCCCTAAAGAAAAGGAAGTACCCGTTAGATTGTTGAGGAAGCAAGGACGGTATGATATTTTCGACAGTGAATGGAGTTGTGTGAAGAGGTATCTTCACTTGTTCATAATTGTTAGAATGCTTCAGAATTAAGGGTAACAAATAAAATAAGTCTCGGATGTCTTTCAACCGGTCACTTTTTTCGTTACGTGGCCAAAATGAATCATACATAAGAACTTTTTCTTCTTTCAAAATGACTTGACACAGAACACAGTGATCACCAGTGTTGCAAGGAATCAACACCTATGTATACAATAATACATTTGGTTTTAAAATAAAAATACAAATTATTTAAACAATATGAATGAAACCTGAACGTGTCAGATATTTACCGACTCCACAGTCCACCAAGGTTCACTGTAAAAAAGCTCACCGTCTACAACATAATCTAGGGTATCATTGTCTAGGCTAAAAGATATAGGATCGTATTCGCGTATTCTTCCCAGACTACTACGATGGGGACCGTAGGATCCTTTTTCTTTTTGCCATATTTTTTTGATTGTGTTTGCTTCATTTCAGCCTGTTCATTTGTTTGTTGTTCAAGTCTCTCCTTCTCGTGCGCCTCAAATGCTTTTAAAACCCTTATTTGTCCAACAGGCTGTGGCGGATAAATCGTCGCTACGCGGAAGGGCTGCCGGATAGAACACAAACAATAGCAAAATAAATAAATAAGAGGAATGAGAAACAATCCAAATACACACAACACAACGATTTTATGTGGAAACCCAAATCGGGAAAAAACCACGACCGTCGGGACGATAAGAGAAAATTTCACTATGTAGTAAATTGTTACAACCACACACTCAGTATTCTCTCTCTAAAATACCCAAACCCAATTACACCCAATGCTCTCTTGAGATCTCTCTAGATTCACTAATTTGCTCCACCACCAATAGTTGAGCTAATATATTATATTTATAAGAATTACAGGGAGTTAAAGATAAAAGGAAATCTTACTTCTAAACGTACAAGAATTACTTATTCCACAAAAATACTATTTTATATTTATGACAAGTCTTTTTGTTTAAAAGAAATCATTTTCTTTTAAGTACAAGACTTTCCTATTCTTCATGAAGACAAACTCTTTTTCCTTTTCCGATTAGCAAAAGAACTTTCAGAAGAAAACATCTTTCCATTTTTTGCACAACATTCTTGATTTGGGAAAAATCCACCATTACAGCGGTGTGGGTCGCGGTTGGCCACCTGCGCCCAATACCGCAGATCATCACTGTCAACCACCGCTCAAAATACCACGGTTGGTGTATTGCCTCCACCGCGTGATCTCACAAGAGTCGATTTGCTTCCTGTGTCACGGTATGTGCAGGTGTCCGCACCACTGTTCAGGCCGCGGTACCTACCAGAATTCGTTTCTTCAGTTCTTTCAGTCTTCAAGCCTCCCTCAAACACGATCTCCTACTTCCAAATGTATACCATATCTCTAGGAAGTCTCCGCATTGGTTGAATCCTGTTTGGTAACCACTGGAAATTTAAGCCATATCCAGCAATCCTCCTTTATGGTAAGAATTTCCAAAACTTATTCCACAGCAACGACTCTCAATACCGAGAATCCATATACCCACAACGAAGTATAATCACTTAAGAACACCCATCCCAAGATTTCACGAGCACATATCAAAATTTATCTTGCTGAAAAATATGGTGCAACTCCACACGTTAGGCTTCTCAAGGAGTTCATTCAACCATCGACATCCTTGTCCACCACACACCTTGCATCACCGCCTAACCAATGCCCGTGCATAAATTATGGACCCACTATCAATATCACATCCTCTTTCATGGCAACCAGCGGTCATGCCATGGGGATGTTTATGCCCCTTAAGAAGGCATCACTGTAGTCGTCATACTTAAAAGAGGTGATTGTCGGATCCCCCTCTTTGGAGCCATTAGCCGCACTTGTCTTCTTATTTTTACAATCCTTCCTTATATGTTCAGACTGTCCACATCCCCAACAAATGTCTTTCTTCTTGGAGCCTTCCATCTTCTTGTCAACCAACAAAGCAGAGTTATCAGAAGATTTACCTTCACTCTTTAGCCTTCATTCCTCAGAGATTAGTTTGTTTGCTACATCTCCAAAACAAATGGTTAAACTCCCATGCATCAAGATTGGCTTCATGTGCGTATTGGATGGTGGAAGGGACCAGATTAGTCTTAATCCTTTGATTTTTCATCAATCTTCACTCCAATCGACTCTAATTCAGAAACTATCCCATCGAGCACTCCCAGATGATCGAAAATTTTTGTACCTTCAGACATCTGCAGTGTGTGAAACTGCTCCTTCAAGTAGAATCGATTGCAGACGGTCTTGCTTGATAAAATTCTTCAAGTGTATCCCAAAGTTCTTTCACTGAATATGTTCCTTGAATATTTGCAAGAACATTCTTGGCTAAGCTCAATCGTATCGCACTTATAGCCCTCTCGTCTAGATCTTCCCATTCATCATCGCTCATCGCTCATCACATATTTTCTATAACTAGTACTAGCCATTTCTTTTCTAGAATCTCCAGAGCATCAGGGTTCATAGGGGTTGGGTTGCCCTTCAGAGCCTCCAGATCTTTGACTTAAACTTGCCACAAGCCAAAGTTAATTTTTCCATTGAACTTCTCGACCTCGAATCTCATCAACTTTGCCATATCCAGTTTGTTAAGATCACTATCAAGCAACCAACGCTCTGATACCAGTTGTTGAGGGATAAATCATTGCTACGCGGAAGCGTTGCCGGATAGAACACAAACAATAGCAAAAGAAATAAATAAGAGGAAAGGGAAATAATCCAAACACTCACAACACAACGATTTTACGTGGAAACCCAAATCGGGATTGAAACTACGGTCGTTAGGACGACAAGAGAAAATTTCACTATGTAGTAAATTGTTACAACCACACTATCAGGATTCTCTCTCTAAAATACCCTAAAGCCAATTACACCCAATGCTCTCTTGAGATCTCTCTAGATTTGCTAATTTGCTCCACCACTTATAGCCTAGCTATTATGGTCTATTTATATGAATTACAAGGAGTTAAAGACAAAAGGAAATCCTACTTCTAAACGTACAAGAATTACTTGTTCCACATAAATACTATTCCTATTTATGACAAGTCTTCTTGTTTAAAAGAAATCCTTTTCTTTTAAGTACAAGACTTTCCTATTCTTCATGAAGACAAACTCTTTTTCCTTTTCCAATTTGCATAAGAACTTTTAGAAGAAAACAATTTTCCTATTTTTACGTAACATTTCTGATTTGGGAAAATTCACCATTATCGCGGTTCGGGTCGCGGTTGGCCACCCGTGCCCAATACCGCAAATCATCACTGTCAACCACCATTCAAAATACTATGGTTGGTGCATTGCCTCCACTGCGGTCTACGCCGCGTGATCTCATAAGAGTCAACCTACTCACTGTGTCGTGATCTATGCACGTGTCCGCACAGCGATACGGTCCTGGCCACGATACCTACCAGAATTCGTTTCTTCAGTTCTTTCAGTCTTTAAGCCTCCCTCAAACACAATCTCCTACTTTCAAACATATCCCACGTCTCCAGAAAGTCTCCGTAATGGTTGAATCCAGCTTGGTAACCATTGAAAATTCAACCATATCCAATAAGCTCGAAATGAAAGGTATAAGTTCAATGCAATTACGAAGAATACGGCCAAGACCAACCCGATATCATGACAGAAGACAGCCTTTCCTTAGGAACCCCTCTTCCAAAGAACATCGAGATAGTTGTCTATGTGCTTCAGAGACATTTATTTCAACAAGTTATTTAAATACCTCTGTTTAAATGTGTGCTTGGTAACAGGACCTGAACAATTTATCACTTACCATGTTGGATAACTATTTTGTAGGTTTAACCAATTCGTTGAAGTCTTCACGAGTCATCTCCTTCGCTTGCCTAGTATAAACACTGTTCAGTTGGTAAATTTAAACAAAATATTTAGAACATATATCGCATTTAAATACAATATACAAGGAAAATAGAAGAGAATACCAATAGACCATTACCGAGTTTGATCTTTCTTATTCAAATAGAACATGAACCGAATATACTTATCATTTACATTTTCACCCAAATCTTGGCTCTTTTTCTTCTTCGTTGGTATGGGATCAGTATAGGGGATGCCGAGGAATTTTGACCGCTTACGACCTCTTTTCAAGTCGTTAATCTTGTGACATACATTAAGGTCAGGCGTATCCATAAATATAACACTGTGTGTTGGGTTTGGAAGAACCACGTTCACAGTCGGTGAAGGGTACTCATCTACATTAATGGGCTGCTGAACTGAGATATTATATGTGTAGGACTGAACTAACACACATGTCTTGCCAACTACCTTCTCTGGCGATGTCTCAACCTTTTCATCCACAGCCGTGTCATAATCAACCTTCTCAGACACGACCGAGGAGCCAATAACTTGTTCCAAACAACCCTCACCAACAACAATCTCTGAGAATGGTTCAACCTTTTCCAAACATGTCGTGTCACCATCAAACTTTCCAGACATGACTGAGGAGCCAATAACCTTTTCCAAACTACCCTCGCTAACAATCATCTCCTTCTTAAACTCTTCCTCGGACTTCTCATGCCTAGGAATATTCTCAAATTGACCATCCCTATCATCAAAATTTTGCACCGATGAGAAAAATCATTACCACTGGTATCCTACGGTCAAAAGAATATATATTAACAACAACATATTTCAAAGATGTTGATTACAAACTTACTTTTTCAAAACATCTTACCATGTCGTCCATAACTTTGTCTTTGCTTAGTCTTTCCTCCTCAAATATAGATTTACCCACTGGTGTATCTCCAAGATTCAATTGCTTTCGAATATTTTTGAATTCTCCTCTACAAATGGATATTGTACGTTCCTCACTTTGCTTGATCACCTCTACAGAAGCTGAATACAGATCAGAAATATTATACGAAACCGATGTCTACAATTTCTACTACAAATCCAAATTAAGTACACGTTAGTAAATTCTCAAAAATAACTAACAGATTATAACATTCAAGTATATTACTAATCAATGCCATACCACTCATTTCAATTACTAGTTGTATTTCAAAAGTACAATTTTGTACCTTGGGGGTTTCGCAAACGTGTCCATAGAACAGTCGCTTCCTAGATGATGGTTGATCTGAGTTTCTAGATTTCAATTTCATCAGACTAGTTGCTCCCTCCTCCATTGCCTTTCCGTGGTCCTTCTCATCAGATTCATTTACAGGCTCCCCAAACTTCTTCTTTTCCTTGCTTGCTTCTCTGCCTGAAGACAAGTCTTCCACCATCAGTGATTTGTAGTAATCACTTGACTTTTCATAATCGTACACCTTTCAAGGGAACAAAGACGTTTGCATATACAAAAATAAACAATGTTAACCCATATGAAAAAAATAGAACAAGTATATATAACTATATAAATATAGATACCTATAAGTAAAATACACACCGTTGTACTGAACTGCCTTTCAACATTTAAAACCCTTGTATTGAAATCCCAATTCTTAAATCATGGGAACCGTGTTCCAATCCGTCTTTCTATGCGACCTTCCAAACGGGTAATTCGTTCAACGGCCCAAACCTATACAATTAAAAAACATATAATAACAGAAATAGAAATCCAATAAGGTTTATTTACACATGGATTCATTTTGAAACTACTACTTGAAATGCTAGTTGAAATCCATAAATGTTGAATGTGAAATAGTTTGAATCATTCTTCTGCTTATTTTCCTTATCTGCCTCATAATTCTCATTTTGTCTCTTCTTTTGTATCTTCTTCATATTCTACTTTAGTTTTTTTATTCTTCTCTTTCCCCTTCTTCTTCTCCTTTTTCTTTTTCTTCTCATCCCTTTCTTTCTATTCCTTCTTCTTCTTCTTCTTCTTCTTCTTTGTATTCTCTTCCTTTTTATCCTCTTGTTCATTCTCTACCTTTTTCTTTTTCCTCTTCCTCTTCTTCTTCTTTTTCTTCATCTTCTTCTTTTTCTTTTTCTTCTTCTTCTTCTTCTTCTTCTTCTTCTTCTTCTTCTTCTTCTTCTTCTTCTTCTTCTTCTTCTTCTTCTTCTTCTGATATTCTTTTCCTGATTTTCTTCCTTCTTATCTTCATGATCTTTTTTCTTCTAGCCATCGCCTCTCAACCTAGTTAGGTGTTTACCGGTTGCATTCTTCAGCCAAAATATTATGACATCGAATATGTATGAGCCCCAAGGAAAACTTTCAAACTCATTTTCATCCTCTACTAAAGACATTAGCGAACCAGGTATGGTTGTTCGTGCTTCATCAATCCCGAAGAATTGGGACACCATTAATTTGTATCCCATCTTCAGTATGTCATCACCATCTACGACTGTGAGCTCTATAAATGTTGCCTCCAACAGTTCAATTGTCGAGCTCTTATCTTCGAAATATCATGTAAAAATAAAATCATCCCGCACTATTTTCTTTCCTCTAAACCCATCTGGCAGTGTGCCCATGTTGAGGCCATTGCATAAGCAAAATTCATGTCTCCATAACCGAGTTTGGTTCTACCCTAAACCAAACCAGATTTCGTCATTATCTTATGATTTTGGAAGAACAATCTGTCTTTTCAAAATATTGTAAATGAGCATCCCGCACACCTTAACAAGTTGTACCATTTCCAAGTACTGGCCAAATGGACCATGCCTAAACCTATCAATCACACCACAACGGGTCAAGACCGACTTCAAATCTTGAATAAAATATTTCTTGTTTTGCAAGTTGATTCTCGCGTGTCTCATGTTTTGGTGGTCAGGATACCGCCATAGTATTTTATTACGATCGACAGGCATCTGGTTTACAACAAAACAAAAATTAATCAATGTCAGACCCTGAAAACTTCTTTTCGAGCCTTGCACAATAATATCAAGCCCTCTAGTAAAATATTTCAACCATTGTACATCAATACAAAGCGTTGTAACGGGACAACATTAATATCCAAGAGCCTAGAAAAGGATTTCAAGCACTGTACAACAATACAGATCAATGAAAAATGTCAACATTAATATCAAGCCCTAGCAATGGATTTCAAGCTCTGTAAGCCAATAGAAAGCACTGTAAAAAAGCCCTAGAAATGATTTTCAAGCCCCGAATTGAATTTCAAGACCCGAATTGAATTTCAAGCCCTGGATTTGAACTTTCAAGCCCTAATACTAAATATTAAGCATTGTACACATGAGTGGGTAACTGTAAAGGGACAGCATTGAATATCAACCACTGAAGGGATTTCAAGCAATATTGAAGTGATTTCAAGCAATGTAAAGGGAAATCATTAATATAAAGCCCTGAGAAAGGATTTCAAGCCCTAAAAATGTATTTCAAGCCCTATCATGAAAAAGAAAGCATTGTAAAGGGATTTCAAGCAATGTAAGAAAATATCATGTCATGGCAAGGGATTTCCTCTCAACCTCTATCTGGGATTTAATGCCTTGGAAAGGGATTTAATGCCATCAATTCGACTTTCAACCAATGATGCACTGTTTATCATTTCTAACATAACAATGCAATTTCAAACATAAAAATCAATATGTGGTTGCTCCAACAATCTCATCCTCTCAAGGCTAACTAACATAGTTATACAACATGAATTCACACAAATGAGCACACTTTTCAAAACTTTCCCATTACAAAAAAAAATCTAACAAAACATAGTCAGTTGTTCAAATGCATGAACTATAACATGTTATCATTCCCTCTCGACTAACCCTCTTTTCACAATTTACTGAAAAGTAAAATTCATCAAACAACAATAAACCACTGATATGCTAACCCAACACCTATTGTTAACAGAAAACTCACTCAGAATGAGGAATTTAGATTAACACCCTCGAGACTACTACCGCGGAGGTGGTGGTCGGGATAGGTACCTCGGGTACCTAAGATCGTTTTGAACAAGAGTGATGGTGGGTGTAAGAATAATGTGCATGTGAATGTTGTAGACAATGATAACCCTGTTTTATTACTGAGATTGGAATTACAGCATTCTATTGGATTGTCACTCAATCCCTAGCAAGCTAATGGAGATGGCGATTTCGTTCGTGTAGAGAAGTGGTTAATAGTGTTCTCCCCCTTTTCTTCATTCACCTTTGGTGTATTTATACATGGTCCAAATAGGTAAAACTTGTGAATCTCTCGTCATGATTCTCTAAATCTGTTCCCTCCTTATCGGGCGGGATCTTTTATTTGAAAATCATTGACTTCGCATTAATAACGGATTCGAGAATATCTTGGTGGTGATGAGCTTGTTTTCGCTTTGGACTCAATCTCTTGCCTTAAACGTACGTAGTGTTTTAATGTTCGTTGGAGTGTAGATATGATCTAGTGTGTATTCATGGCATGATTCTTCATGAAGATCGTCGAGTACGGTGTTCGCTGTTTTATATAGTGTGGTAGATCCATGCTCCGGTCTTGGTACTAGGAGTTTGGTCGGATCTTTCTAGGTCTCTTGGAGTTGGGGATATCTTCGTGGGAACCATTTGTGGTAGTGTGGCTCAAACGAGCCCTTATTCTTGTCCAGATAGGTTTTGAAGCTTCCTTTAGCGAAGTGGAGCAACGTTGCTGCCTGAACCTGATGTCTTTTTACATCTAACGAGGATGGCTGGCTTCCGAGGAGGTTGGGAGGTAGTCGAGATCTCGAGGAGCCCGGATAGCCATGCGTCGGGCTTTCCTAGAATTCTAGCTTTAGTGTAAGGAACTCGATCTGGTCATGTCGGGCTCTATCCCTGATGATTCTGAAGCTCGATGACCTTTCCTTGCTTCTACGGGATGGCTCTGTGGCTCGCCCCTAAGATCCGGGGTTTAATGACGGGTAAACTCGGGTCTGGATCCGAGCTAGGAGAGTAAAAAATTTCTCTTTAGTCCCTAGCCAATTTTGGCTATTAACACCTATTAATTTCACAAACAAAATACATAACAATTAATAAACAACTACCCTTAAGTAAAAGATGAAATCATCGTCCATGCACAATCAAACACAGACGCAAACAAACATATCAGAGGTAAAAACGCCACATGAATGAAGAAGACAAGGAGAAAATGAATGAATACCTTTACTTGCGACAAAATACATCACTGTTAATAGCCAAATTTGGCTAAGGACCAAAAGGGAAATTCTCCACTTTCCTAGCCCGGATCCAAACCCGAGAACCATGGATCCTATAGTCGAGCTGGGGGAACCGCCTCATGGGTACGAGGAAGGATCATCGGGCTTTGGGACATTCAAGGTGGAGCCCAACACGATCGTATCGAGCTCCTTACACCTAAACGAGAACTCTGAGGATGCCCGATATGCAACGGTTCAGGCTCTCCGAAGTCGAAGCTACCTCATAACCTCTCCAGACACCAGACACCAGACATCCTCTCCAAGCACAAAAAAAGACCCATTAAACACCCAGCTTGCACTACAATATTTTTTCGTCTCTCTGAATGAAGATTCTAACCTATATGGACCAGTGGGACGAAGCTCGCTAAAGCTCAGTTACCTCCAAAAAGCGTCTGTGCGGCCACCTCAAGTTCTGAGGAACTTGGAAAGGTCTAGCCAAACTACCAGTACCAAGACCAGGACACGTATCTACCTCGCTCTACGAAACAATGAATGATGACCTCCATGAGAAATCACACTATGAAGACACACATAATCATATCCACATACGTGCATGGCAAGTGTTTGAGTCCAAAGAGAAAACAAATTTATCTCCCACAAAGATATTCTCTAATTTTGTCATTAATCCAAAGTCAATGAGTTTTAAATATAAGATCTCATCTGATAAGGAGGGATGGGATTCAGAGAATCATGACTGAAGAATGACAAACATAACCTATTTGGACTATGTATAAATACGCCTAAGTAGACACTAAGAGAAGGGGGTCGACAACTAATAGAGGAAAACAAAATGAGTGAGTAATAATTGATTCTTGGCCTAAATTCTGTAATCAAAACATGATCATCGTTATATTCTACTATTCGACAGGTACGAGGTTGCCACCTCATTGTAACCCAACGAGATTGAGAGTGTTTTGAGAGATTTTTGTATAGCATACATGATCGATAATAAAAAGCTATATTCCCATCATCATTGTATTCACATTTAAACACCCATCTTTGTTCGAACAAGTTAAGTACGAGATACCTATCCCGATCGTCACCTCTGTGGTAGCGGTCTCGAGAGTGTTAGCCAAAATTTCTCACCTTGAGTAAATTTTCCGTTAACAATAACAATTAATAAATAACAACCCTTAAGTAAAAAATGAAATCATCATCCATGCACAATCAAACACAGACACAAACAAACATATCAGAGGTATAAACGCCATAGGAATGAAGAAGACAAGGAGAAAACGAATGAATACCTTTACTTGCGATAGAGGTATCTTCTTCTTCTTCTTCTTATACATATACTCTTTGTTTCTCTCTTCTCAAAGCTGGTGTTCTGATTGTTCTTCTTCTTCAAGACCGATATTCTACTCTCTGGTTCTCTCTTCTCAAACCTCGGGCGAGCTAGTGTTCTGATTTCTTCGACTTAGAGTTTTCTCTCTTCTCTTATACTCTCCATTTCTCTCTTTCAAAGTTGGTGTTCTGATTCTTCTTCTTCTTCAAAACCGATGTTCTGATTTCTTTGACTTAGAGTTTTCTCTCTTCTCAAATGGTGGGTTTTAGATTTTGAATTTCTTCTTCTTCTTCTTCTTCTTCTTCTTCTTCTTCTTCTTCTTCTTCTTCTTCTTCTTCTTCTTCTTCTTTTTCAAGATCCTTCTTATACTCTCTGTTTCTCTCTTCTCAAATCTAGTGTTCTGATTATTCTTCTTCTTCAAGACCGATATTCTACTCTATGGTTCTCTCTTCTCAAACCTTGGGCGAACTGGTGTTCTGATTTCTTCGACTTAGAGTTTTCTATCTTCTTTTATACTCTCCATTTCTCTCTTCTCAAATGGTGGGTTTTAGATTTTGAATTTCTTCTTCTTCTTCTTCTTTTTCAAGATCCTTCTTATACTCTTTGTTTCTCTCTTCTCAAATCTAGTGTTATGATTCTTCTTCTTCTTCAAGACCGATATTCTACTCTATGGTTCTCTCTTCTCAAACCTCGGGCGAACTGGTGTTCTGATTTCTTCGACTTAGAGTTTTCTATCTTCCCTTATACTCTCTATTTCTCTCTTCTCAAAACTGGTGTTCTGATTCTTCTTCTTCTTCAAGACCGATAACCTACTCTCTGGTTCTCTCTTCTCAAACCTCAGGCAAGCTGGTGTTCTGATTTCTTCGACTTAGAGTTTTCTCTCTTCTCAAATGGTGGGTTTCAGATTTTGAATTTGATTTTAGGACAAAATACCACCTTAGGGTTTATGGCAACTTGGTCTTCTTGCTTAATCCCTTTTTGGGTTTTAAGACAATTTGGTAATCTTCATTTCAAAGGGTTTAATATTTAAAATCTCACTTAAAAGGGTATTTTTGTCATTTCATGTGCTAAAGGGGACACAAATGTAAGAAAAACATAATGGGGACATTTTTACTCTTTCAAACATAGAAAGAAACATTTCTTTTCATTTCATCGGAAATAAATTCTCCCCCAAATTGGTAGAAATCCATCCAATTGCTATGTCTAAATACCCTATTTTGTCATCTCCAAAATATTTCTTTCCATTTAGTTGCTTCTCTATCTTCTTCAAGGTTTCTATTGTTTCTTTCTCAGCTCTCTCTTTTTGCTCTCCTTAAGACTAATGTCCATGCTGCATAAAACAACTAATAACCAACAGTAACACAAATTTTCCATATAATTACTAGGGGATTTTCAAATTTAACCGAACAAAGTGTACAAAAATCAGATAAACTGGAATTTAAAAAAAAATCGTTTTTAACTAGTTGATGACCAATTAAAACACAATCTTACCAAAATACACTTCCTTAAAACATGCTTTTTTATATCATTTACGAAATATGCATGTGAGTGACTGAAGGATCACCAAACAAGAAGAAAAGAGAAAATGTAAAGTTTAGGAGTTCTAAGGCAAAAAAACAAATAACAAAAACAAAAACAAAAATATACATTGTGACAATAGAAATATTTGATAGGAAGAGACACTAACCTTCTCTTCAGTAAATCTAGCCCAAAATCTTGACATAGCTCTCTGATACGGATCTTGTGGTAGGAATGGATTCTGTTTCCAAGTCTCGTCTATGTATTCGAGAATAACCAACGATTCAGCAATAACCCTCTAGTCATGAACAAACACATGGACCATTTAGCTTCAACGCCCATTCTACTCTGAACACAAATGGACTACCCCAGGTCCGGCCCTAGGGGGAGCCCAGTAAGGCGACCGCCTAGAGTCCCTCATCTGTAAGGGCCTCCAAAGTTTCAAAAAATATATATGATTTTACATATAACCCTTATATGAACTAATAGACTCATAAAAATTAGTTTTAAAAAGTCCACTGAACATCTAATTTTTTCAAATTAATAAACCCATAAAATGAGTTCAAAATAGGCCACCAAACATATTTCATTTTAAGAGGCTCATAAATTATAAAACTCAATTATTAGAGTGTGTTGAATACTTGAATCTTAATTCCAACAATAATTATATTTTATATATTAAAAAAACGGTATAACACTCTTATTATATTGATATTTATAAGTATTTATTAGAGAAAAAAATCTAGTAAACATATATAAAGTATCAAAGGCTTCATTATTTTTGTACTTCATCTCGAACCTCGAAAATCTCAGGACCGACCCTGGACTAACCCAAAACCCCAATAGCTTGATCACTTCTGTTGCCATTCTCAATTTTGTTTTTGTTTGCTGCTCTATTTGTGATATCCTGCTCTGCTGCAATTCACTTCTGTCACTTTTGAAATTTCAAAACTATACTTTTTAAGATGAAATTTTTGACTAATGGGACACTTGCCACCAAGCAAACACTAACGGGACACTTTCGAAGCCTCGTGAATTGGCCAGGCATGAGAGGCATCACGCATACGAATAGCTTGCTTTCAAAGCCTAATAAATGGTAGTGATCTAACATTTATATTCATTATGTTTATCCAATTTGATGTGACAGTTGATATGGTATTTTTTTTATTAACTGTCACATCACCACATCACTATATTTTAATTTTTTTAATTTTTATATTAAATTACTAGATTTAAAGAATACATATTGTTATTATTTTTAATTCAACTCATTTGATGTAATGATGTGGCAGCTGACAAGTAAGTGTCATATCAGCTGTCACATAAAATTGGATGTAAATGATGGATAAAAGTGTTAGATGTTTACAATTATCCAAAAACAAAATATATTTAAAAAAATTAGAATTTTAAAAAAAAAATGTATTTTACATTTTAGGTTTTTATCATTTGGCTCATCCAATTCTTGAATTTCAGTTATGCCCCTGTTAGCAGTTATGTTGTTGTAAACTTGTAATTTTTTGATTGAGCTCTATGGGTGCGTTTGGCACGGAGATGGGACAGAAGAATGTGGGACTAAACTGGACATGACATGGCAGGATATTTTGTTTTATATTATGTTTGAAAAGTCTGGACAGAATTGTAAATTGTACTATTATGTGTTTGGTATGACTGGGACCGAAATGAACAAGAGGTTCAAATGACCAGAGTACCCCTCTTATATATATATATAACAACATAGACTATAATATTATATATTAATATATAATAATATTAAATAAGAATATGATATATTATATATAATATCAAATAATATATATATATATAATATGTTATTTAATATTATATATATAATATTTATATATATTATATAATGTATAATATATATATATATATAATATTAAAGATTACTACACGTACAATAAATAATATATATATATAGGTAATAATATTATTATATATGTTGACGTCGATTTCTTGATGTGTGAGAAAAGTCAACAAGATTGGATTTTAGTTGTGATCTCAAAGAGAAAGAGAAGGAGAAAGCAATTGGACACAAGTTTTATGTGGTAAAACTCCGATGACCGGAGAAACGTCCACGGGTGGTTGAATAAACAATCAATCCAAAATCCACTATTGAAAAAAATTTACAACTCTCGATCTCTCTTTTTTCTCTCTGTATATTGCTATATATTTTTATGACGAGATTATGGGTCTATTTATATGTGCATAGAACCATAATCCTTTTTGTACAAGTAAAGAAAGATTTTTGTATTTAATTATGATTGGTTACTTGTTTGGAGTAGTCTGTCTTCTTTCCTATTTCGGAGATTTGTATGGAGATCGAATGGGACTCTAGTGATATATTCCAGCTAGGACTTTCTTTATAAATACGTAGTCTTTTTGAAGAAATAAAATTGTTGCCTGATTTGGAACCTTTTTCCTGTTTGGTATTCTATTCATCTTGGAATTCTTCTTCGACGCGGATATCTTTACGTATTTTAACATGATTCTTGGTTCGTGTGCGATATATGTGATGGGCTTCTTTATTCGGGTTTCTTCATATTTGTCCCGAGTATAACACGATGTTAGCTGGTCCCGAATGACGTCATCTGATCCCGAGTAGAACATGACGTCAGCTGATCCCGAGTAGGTTTTGCTCAATACTTGTTTTTATACTTACTCGGGATCCTTTTCGGTGATATCTTGTGAGATATTTTCTAAATGCCTATTCGGATGTCCACCTGGCAATTTTATCCTCTTTATCAATGACGTGTACATCTGATAAAATTTACATACAACAATACCCTCTTAAAATATTTTTACCGAATAGGGATTCGATCCAGGCGAAAGTATTTTAATCAACCATTCAATTTTTTACGTCTCATTAACACAAGAGTAAATGTCTTGTCATAATAATGTGTCTTAATGGTGACCATCTAAATTTAATTTGCCTCCTCACGCGAGATCTCAATGATTACGACGTTTTGGAGTCCTAACGGCATTAGTTAGTTCTTCTCTTAACACGTGTCTTCTACCGCTTCATTTCTCGATACCATTTATGAGAAGCGGCCTACGCGTCTGTAGTGTGCTGCCTACGTCATCAAATCTGTCTTCGATTTTTCCCGCTTCTTGAGACCCTAGGGTGTCGTGTCATTGTCCCTTTAAATGCTCCATTAAACGGGGTTGCTCTAGTTTATTCTCACACTCAAACCAAAAATTTCCAACCCAGATTTCTTTGCACAAAGATCCTTTAGTCTCCGTTGAAGTTTCTACAACAAGTTTCTTTACTCAAGGTTAGTTTTAATGGATTCATCTTCCCGTCGTCATTTTTTTACCATAGCCTTCGAAGCGCTTGATCGTGGAGATTTTCAACTGGTTTCTTACGCTCGTAGATTATTGGGGGAAATCCCTCCGGACTAACCTCCTTTTTTAGATGTTGACGTCTCCGGGCTTTACCCTGATATATGTTTTAGTTCTAAATCATCCAGTTTCAAATCATCTAGTTCTGAAACTATTGTTTCTTATCACAGGATACCTCTTCGATCGAGGATGAGGAAACATCAAAGTAAAAGTGAAGTCCATAAGCACAACTCGGGCAGCGTTCGAATCAGGGAACAAATTATTGATGAGAAGGACGTTGAAGAGGAGGTTAGAAAATCTCGTCTCTTTTGCTTTGAGTGTATGCTTGATGATTTTGTTTACTGCTTCAGCCTGCCCATTTTTTTTAGGGTGGGCATATGTGGCATAGTAATTGGTAATTTGGTACTCTTTTTACAGCTGTCTGAATTTCAGGTTATCGAACTGGGTGCCGTTATCAGTGAAGATAGTGTTTGGGACTCCAAACCTGTAGAGTATATTTTTCTTTATAAAATTTATGGTATTTTCTTCTGTGATATGCATTAATGCTTCAGCTTCTGTCCATTTCGTGAAATAGTCAACAGCTACTATGGCATGCTTCGCTCCACCCCCTGTCCCAGCTGGCATTAGGCCAATCAAGTCCAAGCTCCACATGCAAATGGTCACGGGGACGTGAGGTTTTTGAGTTGTTCAGGAGGTTGTCGGATATCATTAGCAATCCTTTGGCAAGCATTGCAGCTCTCCGAACATAGCTGTGCATCTGAGAATAAAGTGGGTCAATAATAACCTTGCATGAGTACCTTGTGTGCTAAAATTTTACCCCAGTATAGTTTCCACAAACTCCCCCGTGGATTTCCTGTAATATCTTACATGCATCTTCCTCTGATACACATCTTTACAGTGTTCGAAAAAAACCCCTTCTGTATAGTTCTCCTCCGATCAATGTGTATCTTACTAACCATACCTGATACGTTTGGCTTATAGGGGATCTTCCGAGAGCACGCCTTCTTCCAGGAACCTTTTTAGCAAAGTCATCCAACCGTCTGACAGTGTTCGGATTTCTAAAATTTCAAAGTTTTTTGGCTCAGTTGTGCTTGGTTTGAGGAGATGTGCGACCGAAATAGTTTTTGGCCTGATTGTGGTTATTGCTAATGCTAGCTTGGACAAAGCATCTGCCTTTTCATTCTCCTCCTTGTGGATCTGGGCAATCTTATATTCTTTGAATTTCTGAAGGAGTTGTTTTTCTATGTCACGATAAGCTACCATGCCTTCATCTCTGGCTTGGTATTCGCCCAGGACTTGGTTGACGACTACCTATGAGTCGCTAAATATCTGGCCCTCATCTGCTCTGAGGGCTATGCAAACTCTGAGTCCAGCTGGTAGTGCCTCGTACTCAGCTTGATTATTTGTTGCTTTGAAGTCAAATCTCATGGCACACTCGACATCATCTCCTTCCGGGGTGCATACTACGATCCCTGCCCCGCTGCCGTGAGTGTTTGAAGAGCCATCGATATATAATTTCCATGGAAAATTTTTGTCCAACATCTTTTTTGCTTCCATGTTTGGTTTTGTGAACTCTGCTATAAAATCTATCACTACTTGGCTTTTAAGAGATGTCATGGGGACGTACTGGATATCGAATTCACTTAGCTCGATTGCCCATTTGGTTAGTCTTTCTAAAATTTCTGGCCTCTACAGAATTTGCTTAAGTGGGAAATCGGTGAGGACCAAGATTGCATGAGCCTGAAAATATGGTCTTAGCTTCCTTGATGCAGAAACCAATTCTAGGGCCATTTTTTCTGCCTGTGAATACCTGGTTTCAGCCGGAAAAAGTGCCCTGTTGGTATAGTACATCGGCCTCTGTACTCCATCCTCTGTTCTGACTAGAACTGAACTTACTGCTAATCCTGTAATTGATAAGTACAAGTGGAGTATCTCTCCCATTTTTGGTTTCGAAAGGATGAGAGCTTGCCCTAGGTACTCTTTGACTTTTAAGAACGTCTGCTCACATTCTTCGTTCCATTCTAGTCCTTTTTCTTTTTTAATAACTTTAAAAAAAAAAGAACATTTGTATGTAGCCTTAGAGATGAATCTACCCAAGGAAGCTAAGCATCCTGTTAAGCGCTGCACTTCTTTTAACGTCCTTGGTGAGGTCATTTTTTGTAGGGCTTGGATCTTTTTAGGATTTACTTCAATTCCCCTTTAGTGAACTTGGAAACACAGGAACCTTCCTAAAGGAACTCCAAATAGGCACTTGTTCGGATTCAGCTTCATTTGGTATCTCCTTAAAACATCGAATGTCTCTCGCAGGTCTGAAGTATGTCTGTCTGCCGAGATGCTCTTGGTCAGCATGTCATCTCTGTAAACTTCCATGTTTCTTCCTATTTGTCATGCGAAGATTCTGTTGACCAGCCTTTGGTATGTTGCCCCTGTATTTTTTAACCCGAAAGGCATCACTGTGTAACAGTATAAACGCTAATCGGTTGTGAACGCCGTTTTTTCCTCGTCAGCCTTGTTCATTCGGATTTGGTTATATCCTGAATAGGTGTCCATAAAACTAAGTAATTTGTGACCTGATGTAGCATCAACCAATTGGTCTACCATTGGCAGTGGGAAACTGTCTTTTGGGCATGATTTATTCAAATCTGTGAAATCTACGCACATTCTCCACTGACCTTTTTTCTTTTGGACGAGGACCACATTAGCTACCCATTAAGGATAGATGATCTCTCTAATTGACCCTAAGGAGAGTAACTTTTCAACTTCCTGCTTGATTGCCTTACTTCTTTCGAGATTGAACGACCTTCACTTTTGTATTACTGGTTTTGCATTCGGGTCTACCGCGAGATGATGAGATATTATTCGGGCATCTATCTCGACCATGTCTTCATGACTCCAGCGAACACATCCTTGTATTCTTTGAGCAGATCAGTGAGGCTTTGTTTGAATTTTTCTTCCAAATTGGCACCGATCTTGATCTTCTTATCTGGTTCATCTTCTTTCAAGATTAATTCTTCGACCGGTTCATTTTTAGACTCCTTTGGTTCTTCCCTTGGATCAAATTTGAATGATAGTGACTCTTTGTTATGATTCGGCTGTGTTATAGTGCATACTTGTTCTACATCGTTTCTGATTCGGCTGTGTTATGGTGCATACTTGTTCTACATCGTTTTTGTCTTTGTAAATTGACAGGTTAGCTCTTCGAGCCATCTCCTAGGACCCCTTGACTACTCTGACCCCCTGTTCGGTCGGGAATTTGATCATTAGGGCGTAAGTAGTTGTTACAGCCTTTATTTTATTCAAGAATGGCCGACCTAACAATGTGTTATATGGCCAATTATCTAAGTCTACCACTACGAAATCGAGTAAAACTGTTCTCTGACAAGGTGCCACTCCAATTTTTATGGGTAACATTACTGTCCCGAGAGACCTGACCTTAACTCCCCCGAATCCTCTGAGTGGGGTATGAAAAGGCTGCAAATCCTTTTGGTCCAACCTGAGTTGATCGTAGACAGCTACATTGAGAATATCTGACGAACTTCCATTGTCTATTAAGATTCTCTGGACTTCTCTGTGTCCAATTCGAGCACTTATGACCAGGGCATCATTTGGTCGAACATCGACCCCATATGAGTCAGCTTCTGTAAATATTATTGGGTCTCATTCTCCTTTACCCTTTTCGGGTCTGGTTCGATCGAGTTCACATCAAAGTTTTGTCTTGCCTTCACCGCTTCTCTGATTTCTTGTGTTCGCTCTCGGTTACTTCTTTCAGTTGATGATCCTCCAAATATTGCTTGTATTACTTCATTGGCCTCAGGGTTGGCCCCTTGGTTTCGAGCGGAGCTATGATCGGCCATAGTCTCTTTCTTTGTTTCTGGCCTCACATCCCTTTTCAGGATTATATCCTGTAAGTGTCCTTCCCGAATAAGGGTCTCTATGTAATATCTGAGCTGGTAACACTTGGAAGTCTCATAATCGGTTTCCTTATGGAATCTACAGTATTTTGTTGTATCTCATCGGGAAAACTGGATTTGTCGGTGTGGCTCTCTTACCAGATTCTTTTCATCCAGTGTGACCAGGATTTCATCCTGTTTTTTTAGAGAGGTGTAGTTTGCGTATTTTCCTTGGAATTTCTCAGTGGTTTGTTCAGCATTACGCCTGTTTCCTCCGTCATTGCTTCTTTCTTTGTTGTTTCCTTTTTTTTTCCCTTTTGGTTCTTTACCTTTGACTCAGCATCCTTTTCGGGTTTTCCTCCATGCATGTAGCATCCTCACGTGGCTAACTATTCTCCTTCGACCAGTGCATATCCTCCCACCATGTCCATCATATCTGTATATTTGGTTAAACGGATTCTTCTTAAGTCAAAAGATAATCGTCCATTCTGTAAATTGTTGATGAATGCACCAATTATTGCTTCGTCGTTTGACTGCAGATTTCTAATATCGCCTGGCCGAATCTCCCTAGGTATTTCTTTAGCGACTCATATTTCCCTTGTTTCAGCTGAGAAAGGTAAGCCACTAATTTCTTCCTTTGAACGTTGCCCAGAAATTGTCTTGAGAAACTTCTGTTGAATTCACCAAAACTTTAGATGCTTGCTGGAGGCAATCTTCCAAACCATCTTGAGCCTGTGTCTCCTAGAGTCTGTGGAAAGTTGAGACATAATAAGGGGTCGTTGTAGGCATACTGAGCCATAGCACTTTTATACTGTCTGACGTGTTTTTATGATCTGTATCCTTTTTGAACTGTTCCACGTGCGGCATCCTGAATTTTTTTAGGAATGGAGTTAGCAGGATGTTCCTAGTGAATGGACTATCAGAATCATTGTCAAACAAGTCATTGTACCCATAATGTCTAACCAGTGTGTCCATTTGAAGCCTATTGCTTTCAACTTCTCAGGTTAGGCTCTGAATTTACCGTATCTCCATGATGGTTAAACCACCGAGTGACTGTCATGCCTTTTTCAAGCTCTTTGCTTTTTTGTCGAGTCTCACGGGTTGATCCTTGTAGGCATATGGTTTCGTGACGGTACTTGCGATGGTGTCGATCACTATCCTCAGATGACGACTGATCCCTATATCGGTCATGCTTGCGGTGTCTAGTATGAGCTATTTGATCATGGCTCTGCCTCTGGCGTGGTTGCTCTTCTTCGGGTGTTTCACATTCAGCCTAATTAATTGGAACAGAGTTTCTTCCAGTTTCTGGTGCATCTGGTTATGGTCTAACTATAACCGAGTGAAGCCTTGTAAGTGGAGGATTAGGAGGTTGCGTCTCTTCTGCAGCTAGTAGATCAACTTTTTCTTTTGCTGCGTCCGCTACCAGTTGTTGTAGTGCCTCATGAAAACAACGTGTCCGGAGGGATTTGTTGGATCCCCGCCAGAGATGTTGGTTGGTTCTCGGTGGTTGTGGCGAGATCTCGTGAACTACTGTCGAAATGGATATTATCTGGAGATTTTTGGATATCCCTAGAGTTGTTTCTGCTTCCCGACATTACCTTTAATCAAACCGGAGGTTCAGCTCCTTCTTCTAGCGCCAATTGTTGACGTCGATTTCTTGATGTGTGAGAAAAGTCAACAAGATTGGATTTTAGCTGTGATCTCAAAGAGAAAGAAAGAGAAAGTAATTGGACACAAGTTTTACATGGTAAAACTTACGATGACCGGAGAAATGTCCATGGGTGGTTGAATAAACAACCAAGCCAAAATCCATTATTGAAAAAAATTTACAACTCTCGATCTCTCTTTTTTCTCTCTGTATATTGCTATATAGTTTTATGACGAGATTATGGGTCTATTTATATGTGCATAGAACCCTAATCCTTTTTGTACAAGTAATAAAAGATTTTTGTATTTAATTATGATTTGTTACTTGTTTGGAGTAGTCTGTCTTCTTTCCTAATTCAGAGATTTGTATGGAGATCGAATGGGACTCTAGTGATATAGTCCAGTTAGGACTCTAGTGATATAGTCCAGTTAGGACTTTCCTTACAAATACGTAGTCTTTTTGAAAAAATAAAATTGTTGCCTGATTTGGAACATTTTTCCTGTTTGGTATTCTATTCATCTTGGAATTCTTCTTTGACGCAAATATCTTTGCATATTTTAACATGATTCTTGGTTCGTGTTCAAGTTATGTGTTGGGTTTCTTTATTCGGGTTTCTTTATTCGGGTTTCTTCATATTTGTCCCGAGTAGAACACGATGTTAGCTGGTCCCGAATGACGTCATCTGATCCCGAGTAGAACATGACGTCAGCTGATCCCGAGTAGGTTTTGCTCAATACTTGTTTTTATACTTACTCGGGTTCTTTTTTGGTGATATCTTGCGGGATATTTCTGAATGCCTATTCGGATGTTCACCTGGTAATTTTATCCTCTTTGTCAATGACGTGTACATCTGATAAAATTTACATACAACAATATATATATAATAAAATATAATATAGAATATATTATATATAATAATATTAATATATATATATATTGTAATAATATATATTTTTATCCTATATATATAATATATATATAATTTATTGGACATTATTGTAATTGTTTGAAAATTTAAAGGATAAAACGATCTTTTTGATATTTGTCTCATGTCATGGGACAAGTTGTCATAGGGTCTTGTGTGGGATAATTTTATGTGATTTTTATCCCACCTTGTCCCGTTTTGTCTCATGTTAAGAATGCGTCAAACGTGGGATAAGAACAAACTGTCCCACGTTATTATGTCATGTCCCGCGTACCTATATATATATTAAAAAAAAAACTCCAATTTTCATAGAAAATATATTTTTCTCGTTACAGAATTTTTAATTAATTTCACTGTAAGAGTCTCCATGCTGACAAGCGGACAACAATAGCCTTCAAATGGTTTTCTTTGTTTTCAAACAACCAAGAAATTTAGAACCGACAAGTGCGCTTACATTGTGCGATACAAGAAAGCCGGTGCTTTCAACATATCTATAATAAATTAATAATTAAGGATTGATTTTATGTACATAGACAGAGAGTCACCTTGAAATCTTAATAAAACTGCAAGAAAGAAGTAGTCTTTAATTGACTTAATTACTAGATGTTGGTTTGGATTGTTTAATTAGACATATTTACTTATTTGATATTTATTTATTTTAACGGGATGAGATTGGTTTGGTGTTTAACATTGAAGGTTCAAGTTCTCCTCTAAAATTCACGATTTTATATAATTTTGTAATGCTTTTAAAAAAAATTACTTATTTTATAAAATAAATGATTATCTTTTAAGTTTTGAGCAAACCATCATTTTGTAACCTTTTTCAAAAACAACTTGCTACTTCAATACCTAAAGGTGGGGCAAAATACGCTATTATAGCCGTGGACTATTTTATGAAATGGGTTGATACAGAGCCACTCGTACACATAACGAAGGCTAATACCACAAATGTCACGAAGATTAACATATTATACAAATTCAGGGTGCCAAACACAATCATTACCAACAACGAACCCAGTTCGATAATAGGAAGTTCAGAGAATTGTACAAAAAGTACAAGATTAACAATGGTGTGTTTTGCCCCACCTTTGACTGTTGTCAGTATTGGGCCGATCAAATCATTTCCTCACATGGCGAATGGCCAAAAGGGAGGTAATACTTTTCAGTAATTCAAGGAGTTGACAAATGTTATTCGCAACCCTTTGGCATGCCTCACATCTTTCTACGGTCCTTTGGGAGATAGATAACAGAGTTGGCCAGTAGAATCCCTGTCTTAAAGTTTTTTGGGCTAGGCTCCGACCCACGGTGTGGTTTTCGCAGCTTTTGTTATGTATCCCTTTTAGGATTCTAATAGCTTCTATAGGCCCAACACACTTTTATAGCACCTTTTAGTACCCTCTTCTGTACAGTTTACCACCAAGGACTGAGTATCTAGTAGCTCTATATTGCACTCGATTAACCTCCACCGGGTCCTCTAGCAAGGTATCATTTATAGGGTACTCTTTTATAGGTGTCATTCAGTAGTCCCTACCATCCTCAATCTCTCCAACCAGCACTTTCTTTTGCTCGCTAATGCTCGACCGGTACAAATGAGCTACTATTACGGGCTTAGACTAGATGTTGGCCGTAGTCGAGGCTAGTTTTACTGAGGCATCAGCTTGCTCATTCTCTTCACGGGGTATCTGCACAATTCTAAATTCCTTGAACAACTTTAGTGAGGATTTCACCACATTTAGGTAGGCAATCATGTTTTCATCTTTTGTTAGGTATTCACTTAGGGTTTGGTTAACAATGAACTGAGAATCACTAAAAAATTCTACCTCATCGGCTCCTAAGGCCATGTAGACCCTCAATCCTACTTATGAGGTTTCATACTCAACTTGATTTTTTATTGCTTTAGGTCTAACTACAGGGCATATTCGACAGAATCTCCTTCTAAGGTGGACACCATTATCCCTGCCCTACTGCCATACATGTTCGACGATCCATCTACATGGAGTTGCCACTAAAAAACTTTCTTTTCTCTCACTCCAATCATTTTTTCCACCTTCACATCTCGCTCTGTGAATTCTGATACGAAATCAGTCAATGATTGGCCTTTCACTGATGCTTTCGGGAGATACCTTATGTCGAATTCACTCAGTTCGACCGCTCACTTGGTCAGCCTACCCAAGACTTCCGGCTTTTGTAAGATCCTACCTGAAGATGGTTTTAATGGGGTGTCCAAGGTCGATATATGGATTTTCAAACATAACCTTTCATATGGGTGATTCCCTGGTGTGCTCATCGTCTAGTCGTAAGGTGAAAATATCCTTACGCCTACTGGTAGGGTGTGCCCAAACTTGGCGGCCTCACTGACCAGGTGATGCAGGGTGGCTTGAAAGTGTTACATGGTTCCTAAAACTGCTGTCAAGATATATGGCACTATAACTGATTGCTTTGCGATCACCGGTGCCCCATGCCTTATTACCCCAACAGCATCTGGGGGTTGTTGGTCGTTGTTGTACATTGTTACTGAGGTTACCATCAGTGTTGTCATTATTGTTGTTGTTGATGATGTCTTGGATCTGTTCATAAGGGTTCTTCAAAGTTGAGTTTTATGCCCTCTTTTTCTAGCATATTGTTGACGATAATTTTTGGATTACGGAAAAAATCACGCGTCCATAAGTGATATTACAAACTATAGTAATATTATGAAATAGGAAAATAATAATCAAACACAAAAACAGATTTTATATGGAAAACTCTAGAAAAGGGAAAAATCCATGGTGTCGGCGATGATGAAGAGAATCTCACTATGAACTTTCAAAGATTACACGTTTGATACTCACTTTCTCTCAAATAATTGCTCATGCAATTGCACAACGATAATACTGGAATTTATACGGGTTGATAAGTTGTTGCCCTAATTCTTATAAAGTAAGAGATTCTTTAATGAGAATCCTAACAAGATTCTAACGTAGTGATTTGTTTAGGACTCATTTCTCGTTTAGTGCTTATCTTCTAGAGCCTTTGATTTCTTTCCTGATCGGAACTTTTCGTCTCATGAGAGAAAATAGAGGTATTTCCATATTGGAGTACGATTTTTTCTTTCTTAGACTTTTTATTTAGATGGATCTCCACATGGTGTAATGTATACCAATGAAATCATATTTCCTGTTTAATTGAGCGGATCTCGCTGAATAGAGAAATCCTTGGCGAGCAGAACCTTCATTTATAAAGACTTCCCAAACTGAGTGACTTTACTTAGCGAGGACGTTTCTGGCCCACGCGAACTTCCCTAACTCGATGACATATCTTAAATCGGAGCTCTTCTGGTTGATTGACTTTGGATTACATGGCATCACACACTCATACTACCCCTGTACTTGCTAACGTGTCACCCGACCGAATTTACACGTATAATAATGCACATGAACATCCACAGCTAGCTATATATAGAAGAACACTCCTTATTTATCAGGCTAAAAAGGATACTCTTATGTTTTATTTTATTTTTCTAGGATTGTAAGACACAGAAGTTTAAAATACAATATATATGATCAGCGTAAATGATCATGTCGGTTTATTTCTTTATCAATCTTCAAAGTTGAAACTTCCGCCTGGGCCAGTTGATGGAGTTCAGCTTTATTTTCCCGATGAGCCAAAGCGGCGGTAATATTCTTGGCTGCGCTTGTGGAAATACTCAAGCATCTTGTCTCTTGGTGGTAAGCTGTCTCTGATCACTGGGTGGTCCAGGAATCTTGTTTTCCATGCTGATATTCCTGGAAATTTTTTTGGATCCAGGATTTCATAGGACCCAACTTCCCCCCAAATTGGTATCCAGTAGGAAATCCATCCAATTGCTATGTCTAAATACCCAATTTTATCATCTCCACCAAAATATTTCTTTCCTTTTAGTTGCTCCTCTATCTTCTCCAAGGCTTCTATTGTTTCTTTCTCAGCTCTCTCTTTTTGTTCTCCTTTAGACCACAATGATGTCCATGCTGCATCCAACAACTAATAACCAACAATAACACAAAATTGTCAGGGAATTATTAGTGTATTTTCAAATTTAACATAATATAATTTACAAAAATCAGATATAACCTGGAATTAAAAAAAAAATCGTTTTTAACTGGTTGATGACCAATTAAAACACAATCTTACCGAATACACTTCATTTAAACACGTTTTTTTATACCATTCACGGACTATACATTCGACTCACGAAAGGACCACAGACCACGGAACAAGAACAAGAGAGAAAATACGAAGTATAAGAGTTCAAAGGGCAAAGAACACTATCTATTGTGACGATAGAAATATTTGACAGCAAGAAACACTAACCTTCTCTTCAGCAAATCTAGCCCAAAATCTTGCCATAGCTCTCTGATAAGGATCTTGTGGCAGCAATGGATTCTGTTTCCAAGTCTCGTCTATGTATTCGAGAATAACAAACGACTCAGCGATTACCTTCTGGTCATGAACAAACACTGGGACTTTTTTATGAACTGGGTTGAGTTCAAGAAGCATGTTGGTCTTGTTGAAGATATCTTCTTCTATGTACTCGAATTCAACACCTTTTAGCTTCAACGCCCATTCTACTCTGAACACAAATGGACTAGCCCAAAACCCCAATACCTTAATCACGTCTGTTGCCATTCTCAATTTTGTTTTTGTTTCCTGCTCTGTTTGTGATCTGCTGCACTTCTACATTTATATAGAGATTCTCTGTCACTTTTGAAATTTCAAAACTGACTTTTTGAGACGGCATTTTTGACTAACGGGACACTTGCCACCAAGCAAGAACAAATCTTTAATGACATGGTCTTCTCACCACTCAAATTATAGTATAATAATATTATTTTATATTTTTGAAATAAATTGTATAATCTTATTGGACTGTTCTTCAAAACCTCATCAGAATCTCGATGTAGACATGGTGTACGTATGAATGAATATTGATCGTAATAATGTCAATAACTTACTCATAGTATAAATATGAATTTAATAAATAATTAATTTAAAATTTGATCTATAATATTTTTATTTAAAATATATTTTATTTTAATAATATGTTTAATTTTATTTATAAAAAAAGAATTATTTTTTTATTAAAAATGATTGAAAAAATAATATTAATTTTAAATATTCGTTGGGTCATCCTTTCCATTTTATTTTTTATTTTATTTCGTTATCAAAAATATATGTAAAATTAATATCAATTTTAATTATTTACTGAATCAGTTTAAAAAAAATTGTCCAATAAACCGTCTAAAAATACACGGCTGTATCGATAATATCTAAAAAAAAATTATTATATCGATTTATGATTGAATATATACGATTACATTGGAGAAAAAAAAATTAAAAAAATATCTATTAACCTTATATATTATCTTTTCTTTTACAAATCACTCTTAAATTAAAAATGTTATAACGGAGATACTCTGAATTACCCGCGACAATATTGTTGTAATTTTGTGATTGAGTAAAATAATATAATATATAATACCACGTGCGGTGTCCGATAATTCTTATCGAGTGTTATCACCAAAACATTGATGATCACGTGATTGGGTAAAATAATATAAGATATAATACACGTGCGGTGTCCGGTAATTCTTATCTAGTGTTATCACCAAAACATTAATGTCTTGATGACCATCACCAAATAACATTAAATTACTTCACCGTATTAAATTACTCCATCAAATATTGATCATTAAATATAAACAATGTAAAAGCATTTTAAAAGATTCTTCAAATAGAGTAATTGTCCAAGTTAAACAACCCACGGTATATATAGGGAGGTGTATTATATTGAAATTTTAATGGACAATTTTAGAGAGTAATGATTTTATAGATTTATAAGACTATTAGGATTATTAGGACTATTAGGATTATACTTTTAGGATTATTAGGATTATATGGACTAGACTTTTAGAATTCTGAAAGAGTCTTTGGATTTTATCTATAGACTATTATGATTATCTTGATTTTATTTCAAGACTTTTTAGATTTTTATATAAATATGGATTTTCACGACTCGATTGTAGTATTCAATTTTCTCCACACATTAACGAATACTCATACCCAATACGACACCCAATATAAATGTATGGATGTGATTTAACACCCTTAACTTATAATTTTAAGATATATATATATATATATATTAGTAAAACAACCATATATTTATCCACACTGATCATTACAATTTATGTATAAATAAATCATTATTTACACCTATCAATGGAGCATGAACAATAATAAAGATGTCACGATTAAGTATCATTAGTCAACATCTGTTCTATGAAATTAAAGTAAAAAAAACGAAGTAAAATTGTTACACTACTCCACCCACCTATCTTCAATATCCGGTCACCAATTACCCATCCGTGGACCACAACTCGTCCAAGCTGGAGATCTTATAGGGTATGGAAGATTTGATGAGGTATGAAAGTTAAGGAAACTGAAAATTTGATGGGGGTGAGGAGGTTGAGGAAGCTGAAGATGATTTTGAGTGAGAGAGAAAAGTCTATAATGTATTGAGGGAGATGACAAAACAATTTTGGGTTGAAGTTATTTATAATTATCACTAAAAAGTCTAGAAAATCTATTTTGTCTTGAAATCCTAAAAATCCTAAAAATCTTGATCTCAATCCAATACCACAAGACAATTTGTTGCCTATTGAAAGTTTAGATCAAATACCACAAGACAATATGGATTTTAAAAAAAAATCTTAAAAGTCATGATCGAATACCACCAGACTTATCTAACTTGTTAAAAAGTTTCAATCCAATACTACAAGACTTTTACTTCCCCAAATTGTCTAATAAAATCTTGAACCAATACACCCCCTTAATTTCAATAAACTCTTTAAAATAGATTCTTCAAATAAGAGTTTCTTTCTATTGAAGAGCAACGTCTCTTTTATCAATTATTATTATATTATTTTTTATATTAATAATTTTATCTTTTTTCTATCTCTTTTATCATTATAATTGAATTCAATTTATACCTAATTAGTTTTAATTTATAAATTTTATCATGATAAAAATTATATCATTAGAAATATTTCATCTAGATCTTTAAAATGAGACTAATAGTAAATATTTAATAAAAATATATTAATAATTTAGAAGGTTTATTCAAAAGATTTTCATTTTCTCCTAAAAATAATTAGAATTGTTGGTGAAAAGAGAGGAATTTGAGTGTTTAATTAAAATAATATAAATTTATTTCTAATTGAAGAGTCTTTTGGAAGAACTCTTCTTTTTTTACTCCTCAAATTATCACATATGTAAACAAATAGACATTTAAATAGTAAAAATAGAAGAGTTTTTTAAATGCTCTAAGTAATTATAATGTAATAATTATAAAAAATTTAAAAATAAAAAATTAATCATCTAATTTCGTACCGGTATAAAATCAATTACACAACGTTAGTAACTAGAGAATGACTCTGAAGTGTTTTATTAAAATTGTAAATTAACATTGCCAGCAATCTGAATTTTTGAGGTATTTAAGTTGATTTTCTTCGTTTCCTAATCTATATAAGAATAATTTATTTAAAAAAAATAGATGAAAAATGTTTGTTGTTAGGAGTTTATCCACATCGATTAAAGTAAACTAATACGTGATATAAATAAAATAATAGATGAAAAAGGTTTGTTGTTAAGAGTTTGTCTACATAAGTTGAAGCAAAGACTAATATATAATATAAAAATAAAAAGATTAATTAATAATATGTGATATAGATAAAAATGTTAGTCTTAACCCCTATAAGAGATCTATGATAATACCACATGGGTCTTGCAAACTTCCCAATCTTGACTGGGGGCTTGTTGCCCCGTGGAGTTGTTGTTAGGGGCAACTGAACACATATTACCCCAATCTACTGAGGATATGTCGCCGCCCTTATATTAATTAATTGAAATCAAGATTAATATGCGGTAAATAAATAAGCAAATGTTACATTAAAAAGAGAAAAAAAAAAAATGTTAGCGACCTTGTGGGTTGCAAACTTGCAGTCACGGGCGTTTTCGCATCAACCATTTTCAATTTTCATAGAAAATATATCTCTCGTTACAGACATTTTAATATATATTCTAGTACAAATTTCACTGTTAAGAGTCTCCCTGCTGACAAGTGACAACATTTACCATCAAATGGTTTTCTTTCTCTTCAAACTAGTCAAGAGATTTGAAAGCGACGCATGCGCTTACGTTTAGCTGGTGCTTTTAACATAGATAGGGGTAGGCACGGTTCATCGAACCGAACCGAATCGACCTGAATCGAGTTGAAATATAGTGTTTGGTTCGGTTCGGTTCGGTTCGAACCGAACCAACCGTATAGAAAATAGGTTGGTTTCGGTTCTGCCCCTTCTAAAATCGAACCAACATTTAAATACCAAAAAAATCTAATTTCCCTTCTCTCATCACTCATTCTTTGTTTTCTCTCATCCTACCGCACACGATCTCACATTTTTTTCTCTGATTCTCTCATACAACCTCTGAACCTCACACGATCCTAGATTTGTCTCTCACACGACCTACGGCTCTTTTCCTTGACTCCGCTGCACACGTCTCCCTTCCGCTGCTCTGTGCCTCTGGCCCTCCACTGCTCTGTGCTTCCGCTGCTCTGTGTCACTTTGTCGGTCACCATTGTCAAGGTTTTCTACATCTTCTTCTTCTTCCTGTTATTTTGTTTTGATTTCGTTATTTTTTTACTTTTATCAGTTTATGGGTGTTTGATGTTTGTTCTAGCTTGTGATTTAGTATTGTGATTTGTGAAACAGAGATGGGATTATACACTTATACATACATGTTGTGATTTATGTTACTTTTTCTTGACTGCTTTCTGGCTTCGTGTTTCTGAAGATTTTCATCTTTCACTTCACTCAAATGTCTTGTTGTTACCGATAAATCAAAGATAGGAAAAGGACAGAAGAGTGTGTTTCAGGTTTGTGTCAAATGTCAATTAACCAAGAAGGTAAAAGCAATCTAGAAGGAATTGGATGATTAAAGGAGTTTTTTAGGCTCAGCTTTTAGAGTATGTAAATAGATATTAGTCACCATTAGGGTGATAATAAAGGGGAGCAGGGGACAATGTTGGATATATCAATATAAATACTATTAACCATATAAAAAAGGTAATTACATCATATTAGTCATTACATGTAATGGTTCTCTACACCTTTAAATGTTTAAAATGATGGCAAGTTTTGAACAGTCATGTAAGTTTTAAACTTGTTCATTCTTCATGTGTATGGTTCTTTGTAACTCCAAATGCATGTATTGACAGCAAGTCTTTTAGAGATAGGGTTATACACTTATGCATACATATTGTGTTGGGTTGGGTTGGGTTGGGTTTTTGTTTTGGATAAAAATTAGGTGCCCTCTGGTTCTGGTTTTCAGATTTCCAGATTTATCGGTTGGTAGATAGACTAGTGAGATTAATGGAGATTTTTCGAGTAATATGGGATCCTTCCCTCTATATGTATATATAGATTGTATAGATATCTTACTGTATATGACGTTTTATGATGTTTTGTTTCCCTTTGATCAAGTCCAATTTATATAATATAAAATGATGCAATTGCTTATGAAATATTAAAATACATGTACGAATTGTTAACCGTCAGTGTTTTTAAGTGTAAGATAGTTATTGTATGTATTGGTAACCATGATATACAAGCTGACAATACAAGTTGTCAATGCATGTGCGAATTTATTGTTTTCTTACCTTTTTATTTTTTTTGAGTGTCAATACATAATTTTATCATTTACTTGGATTTTAAAGGATGGAGATCGACCCGCGAACCTATTCATCAAAGGAGAATTTAGGTTCACAATCTGATGATGAATTAGAGGATTCTAGCTCCATTGCAAAAGAAAAGAGTGGAAAAAGGGGTGTACGGGTAGGCGGTAGGAAAGGTAAAAAAAAATCTAATTGTTGGTTGCATTTTGAGGAATACCAAACTAAAGATGGAAATAAGAGAGCTAGGTGCAAACATTGTGGTGATACGTATGCATGTGGGTCGGGTTCCAATGGAACGACAAACATGATCGACAAACATGATACATATGCATGTGGGTCAGGTTCCTATTGCTGAATCATGTGTTGCAGAAGAGCATGCTAAAGATGATGATACATCCATTCAGTTGTTAGAATATTATACCAATATTGAAACCGGTAAGTAATCATAATAAATTATCATGTTTGTTGTTTTTTTAAATAATATATATATATATTACTATGTACTAAGTTAGCAAATTACATTTTTGTTATCTTCATTTAGAGCATGAAAGTAGATCGACAAGTATAACAATGGATGAGCCATGAGGATTGAGAAGAAATGATGGTAAGAATTTAATTTGGTATTTGTTTGTTTAGTTTTGCATTTTCTCTATTTATAATTATGTGTTTTGTTTTTGAGGTAATTTATTTTCCTTTTGTACAGCCTTATAGGTGAAGATTTGAAGTGGAAAAAAGACATGATAACATTTTAATTATTTTGTTATGTTTTATTATATTATGGATTGTAATTTAAGTTTAATTTTATTATGGATTGTATGTTGAATTATTTATGTGTGATCTTATTTTATTTTGGATTGCATTTTGGACTTCTATTATTCTATCATTTCTATGTAATTGAAGTTATATACTTATATGGACTGAATTTGGTAGAATGATAGCTATTGAGCATGTACTTGTGTTTGATTTGGATTAAATTTGATTAGATAAACAATAATGTGGTATATTTAGTTTATTTAGATGTGTTTTGAATGTAATATATTGTTAAAAAAAACAGTCCAAAATCTAAAAGCTCAATGAGCCCAATAGGTCCAAAACCGAATTGAACCGAATTGAACCGAACCGAACCGAACCGAGATAAATGTGTTCGGTTCAATTCGGTTTCATGGTCCAATACGGTTCAAACCGATTCAAGTTTTTAAAAACCGAAAATATAATGGTTCAATACGGTTTTGATCAAAACCGAACCGAACCGAACCGAACTGCGCCCACCCCTAAACATAGATAATCTATAATAATTAATAACTTAATAATTAAGGATTAATTTTATGTACATAGAGATAGTAAATCACTTTGCAATAATTGTAAGCATCTAACAGTCCCCCGTTAAAAACCTCTTAAATAAGACTATAATGATGGATATTATTGTAAAAAACAGAGGCAAAGGTAGGGAGGGGCCTTCCCCCCAACCAATTGTTTTAATACTTGTGTATTAATTTAATAATATGAGCAATGCATACAATTATAACCATTACCATTATTGTATTTTAATATATAAATTTAATTTTTCAGTTATATTTTTTTATTATCATAGTACAAACAATTTTATTTATTTCTTCCATTGAATATTTTTTTATTTGAATTAATTTTTTTAATTTTTTTGGTTTCTATTATAAGTTAATTTTACTTAATAAGTGTGATGATAAATTAAATTATAACAAAGGTTAATAATTGTTATTTGACTTTATCAATGTTATAATATCATTTTGAATATTTTCATTAATCATATTTTTTAAGCTTTGTTTTTTTTTTATTATTGTTAATCTTAGTTTTTTCTTCCCATTATACTTATTATTTTAATTAAATGATATAACTTGATAATTTTTTTATAAAAAAAAAAATCTTATTTACGAAATTAGTATAAAATAACATTTTTTACCTAGGATAAAAATATGATAGTAGGCTAATATAAACACCCAAAAAATATCAAAGAAACAGAAAACCGGTTGATAAAATTCGTAACTTGATCATCCATGATAAACATTTATAACACTATAACCGTTGTAACAGATAATTTTAACTTCTTACTATTGCTTAATCAACATATATTATAACACTTGAAAAGCTCAGTATAAGAATGAAACTTAAGCTCAACCTAAAATCAAACAATGCAACTTAATAATTAGTTTTATTCGGTCCCTCCATAACTAAAATCCTGTTTTCACCCCTGGTAAGCGATCATTAAGAAAGTATGTGTTCCAACAATACTCCCTTGAATGGCTCCTTTAATTTTTTTTTTTATTATCTTGATTTCACTTTGTAATTATTATTGTTATACAAATCACTCGTTGAATAATCAAAGAATTTTTGGAATTGAAAAGTTAAATATCTAGTATTTTAGATATGTAGAGCCCACTTAAGGGGGTTGAAGCCGGTCCCGTTGAAGATGTAAAAAAAAGTTGTTTATCCTCTAATTAAGCTAAGGGGATCTTTAAGAGAACTGTTAGAGATGATCTAGAATCGCGAGAAAGAAGTAGGCTTCTGTCTTTAATTGACTTAATTACTTTGAGGTGGATTTGGGATTGTTTAAACTTATAAAAAATTATTTATTTTACATTTATTTATTTTGATAAGATGATGTCGGTCCGGTGTAAATCCCTCACTTGCACCATAAAATTACGGGTTCAAATTCATCCCTAAATTTATGTAATTTTAGAATACATTAAACAAATAATAATAAATATTAATTTTTAAGTTTTGAGCAAACATCTATTTTGTAAACTTTTCAAAAATAATTTGCTTCTTCCATAATGAATTCTTAAGAAGTTTGTTCGGAGTTACTTTTGAAAACAGATTATTGGATAAGCTAGTCCTTAATGTCGATAATATCTTCTCTTATATTTCGTAATAATATTAAAAACAAAATATTTCAAAAACAAAATCACACACTGTGTGGTAACCAAAAATGGTTTATAGACCCAGTATACAAGGCCTCCATGAATGTTAGGTTATCCAGACCTATTATATTGACTCGACTCAAACCTTGATGAATGTCAAGTTAAATGTCGGTCACAAACAATGAGTAACCGTTGATTCAAGGATTCAAAGGAGAGGAATCTCTTCTTGAATCACGTCAACCTTTAGTAATTGACGTATGAACGTTGGAAAGAGGTTGTTAACCTATAAATAACAGAGCTCTAGGACAAGAAAGGTCTCTGGAAAATTTGGAAAGAAAAACAAGCTCATCTAGCGCATCAAAGCTCTGTTCATATAATTTTTAACCATCAGAATCAAATCAGGTCCTTGATCAAGAATTCTGCATTTTATTCTGTCATGTCCCGTTTACCAAACGCACTATATATATATATATATATATATATATATATATATATATATATATAAACTCCAATTTTCATAGAAAATATATTTTTTCTCGTTACAGACTTTTTAATTGATTTCACTGTAAGAGTCTCCATGCTGACAAGCGGACAACAATAGCCTTCAAATGGTTTTCTTTGTTTTCAAACAATCAAGAAATTTAGAACCGACTAGTGCGCTTACATTGTGCGGTACAAGAAAGCTGGTGCTTTCAACATATCTATAATAACTTAATAATTAAGGATTGATTTTATGTACATAGACAAAGAGTCACCTTGAAATCCTAATAAAATTGCAAGAATGACTTAATTATTAGAGGTGGGTTTGGATTGTTTAATTAGAAATAATTACTTATTTGATATTTATTTATTTTAACGGGATGAGATTGGTTTGGTGGTAAACCCTCACACTCACATCTGCACTACGAAATTGAAGGTTCAAGTTCTCCTCTAAAATTCACGATTTTATATAATTTTGTAATACTTTTAAAAAAAATTACTTATTTTATAAAATAAATTATTATCTTTTAAGTTTTGAGCAAACCATCATTTTGTAACCTTTTTCAAAAACAACTTGCTACTTCAATACCCAAAGGTGGGGCAAAATAAGCTATTATAGCTGTGGACTATTTCATGAAATGGGTTGATGCAGAGCCACTCGTACACATAACGGAGGCTAATACCACAAATTTCACGAAGAAGAACATATTATACAAATTCAGGGTGCCAAACACAATTATTACCGACAACAGACCCAATTCGATAATAGGAAGTTCAGAGAATTGTACAAAAAGTACAGGATTAACAATGGTGTGCTTTGCCCCACCTTTGACTGTTGTCAGTATTGGGCCGATCAAATCATTTCCCCACATGGCGAATGGCAAAAGGGAGGTAATACTTTTCAGTAGTTCAGGGAGTTGACAAATGTTATTCGCAACCCTTTGTCATGCATCACATCTTTATACAGTCCTTTGGGCGATAGATAACTGGGTTGGCCAGTATAATCCCTGTTTTAAAGGTTTTTGGGCTAGGCTTTGACCCACAGTGTGGTTTTCACAGCTTTCGTTATGTATCCCTTTTAGGATTTTATTAGCTTCTATTGGCCCCGACACACCTTTATAGCACCTCTTAGTACCCTCTTCTGTACTGTTTATCATCAAGAACTGAGTATCTAGTAGCTCTATATTGCACTCGATTAACCTCCACCGGGTCCTCTAGCAAGGTATCATTTATAGGGTACTCTTTTATAGGTGTCATTCAGTAGTCCCTACCATCCTCAATCTCTCCAACCAGCACTTCCTTTTGCTCGCTAATGCTCGACCGGTACAAATGAGCTACTATTACGGGCTTAGACTAGATGTTGGTCGTAGTCGAGGCTAGTTTTACTGAGGCATCAGCTTGGTCATTCTCTTCACGGGGTATCTGCACAATTCTAAATTCCTTGAACAACTTTAGTGAGGATTTCACCACATTTAGGTAGGCAATCATGTTTTCATCTTTTGTTAGGTATTCACTTAGGGTTTGGTTAACAATGAACTGAGAATCACTAAAAAATTCTACCTCATCGGCTCCTAAGGCCATGTAGACCCTCAATCCTACTTATGAGGTTTCATACTCAACTTGATTTTTTATTGCTTTAGGTCTAACTACAGGGCATATTCGACAGAATCTCCTTCTAAGGTGGACACCATTATCCCTGCCCTACTGCCATACATGTTCGATGATCCATCTACATGGAGTTGCCACTAAAAAACTTTCCTTTCTCTCACTCCAATCATTTTTTCCACCTTCACATCTCGCTCTGTGAATTCTGATACGAAATCAGTCAATGATTGGTCTTTCACTGATGCTTTCGAGAGATACCTTATGTCGAATTCACTCAGTTCGACCGCTTACTTGGTCAGTCTACCCAAGACTTCCAGCTTTTGTAAGATCCTACCTGAAGATGGTTTTAATGGGGTTTCCAAGGTCGATATATGGATTTTCAAACATAACCTTTCATATGGGTGATTCCCAGGTGTGCTCATCGTCAAGTCGTAAGGTGAAATTATCCTTACGCCTACTGGTAGGGTGAGCCCAAACTTGGCGGCCTCACTGACCAGGTGATGCAGGGTGGCTTGAAAGTGTTACATGGTTCCTAAAACTGCTGTCAAGATATATAGCACTGTAACTGATTGCTTTGCGATCACCGGTGCCCCATGCCTTACTACCCCAACAGCATCTGGGGGTTGTTGGTCGTTGTTGTACATTGTTACTGAGGTTACCATCAGTGTTGTCATTATTGTTGTTGTTGATGATGTCTTGGATCTGTTCATAAGGGTTCTTCAAAGTTGAGTTTTATGCCCTCTTTTTCTAGCATATTGTTGACGATAATTTTTGGATTACGGAAAAAATCACGCGTCCATCAGTGATATTACAAACTATAGTAATATTATGAAATAAGAAAATAATAATCAAACACAAAAACAGATTTTATATGGAAAACTCTAGAAAAGGGAAAAATCCATGGTGTCGGCAATGATGAAGAGAATCTCACTATGAACTTTCAAAGATTACACGTTTGATAATCACTTTCTCTCAAATAATTGCTCATGCAATTGCATAACGATAATACTGGAATTTATACGGGTTGATAAGGTGTTGCCCTAATTCTTATAAAGTAAGAGATTCTTTAATGAGAATCCCAACAAGATTCTAACGTAGTGATTTGTTTAGGACTCATTTCTCGTTTAGTGCTTATCTTCTAGAGCCCTTGATTTCTTTCCTGATCAGAACTTTTCGTCTCATGAGAGAAAATAGAGGTATTTCCATATTGGAGTACGATTTTTTCTTTCTTAGACTTTGTATTTAGATGGATCTCCACAGGGTGTAATGTATACCAATGAAATCATATTTCCTGTTTAATTTAGTGGTGTAAAAATGGGCCGGCCGGTGACAGGCCGGTCCGGCCGGCCCAGGAAGTTCACGGGCCGTTCTTGGAACGGCCCGTAAAGGAAGAGGGCCAGTCCTCATGCCGGGCCGCTGGGAGGAGGCCCGGCAGGCCTGCCAGGCCTGTTGAACCGGCCCGGCGAACCGATCAGCCAGTCCGTTGGCCAATATATATATATATATATATATTTTTTCAAAAAACCTCCTACGGCTAGAATTGATTTCTAGCCGTTGGAGGAAATTAAAATTACCAAAACCCCTATACAATCTTTTAAATTACATTTTTACCCACAAATCAAATTTTTCTTTAAATACTTCCATCAATTTCATTTTCCATTAACTCTCTCTATCATTTTTTCAATCTCTCATTCTCTCAAATCTCAATCTCTAATATATTCTCCAATTCTCTAAACTTTTTCATTTATTTTGGTTATTACTCTCTCTACAAAATTCTCTACGTTTTCCACCAACACACCAAATTTTAAAGGTACAATTTTGTTATTGATTTTGGTCTAACATATTCTCATAGTAAATTTATATGTTTATGTTAGGATTTGAGTTACTTAATGAAAACATTATCTATTTAGTTAGTTAGTTTATCAATTTTTGGGCTTAATGTTAATATTATTTGTTTAGTTTATTAAGATTTTTAAGTTTAGTAGTAATTTTAATATTTGTTATTAATAAATTTAGAAAGTTAATTTGTATTACTGAAATTACTTTTTGTAATAAGTAAATGATGAATGTTAAGTGTAGTAATTACGTTTGATATTGTTTTTTTCATAAATTAAAATTTTTCATTTGTAGATTATGATAGTAAATTTAAGAGTAGTGGTTCAAATCATCAATTTTATGTTAGTATATTATGTTAGTAAATTTATCAATTTTATTTGTAGTAGTGAACTAGTGAATTTAAAATTTTATGTTAGTAGATTATGATTTTTTTTGTTTATTTAATTTGTTTTTTAAGTAAATAAATTATTGTAAGTGTCGTATTAGTTATAGTAATTATTGTTAGTAAATTAAGATTACTGTTAGTAAATATTGATTTTTAATTTGACTATTAACTACTTTAGTGCTCATATTTTTATTCAGATAATGGATCCTAACCAGCAGCCTTATTTTCCCGAAGGTTTGAATATGCTCAACGATGAATTTGATATTTCAGAACCGACCCATACTCAAGCGGGACCTTCTGGTTCTGGCGTTACACCAACATCACGTCCCAGAAAATTAGCATCAGATGTGTGGCAATGTTTCAACATAGTCCAAATGACACTCCCAAATGGGGCGTCTGGCCTTAGAGCTAATGTAAGTTTTGCCATAAGAATTATGCTACAAGTATGGGGGGAACCGGACATTTGAGACGGCATATGCACAAATGTATGCCTGCACATGGACATGTAGATACTACAACCCAGACACAGCTTCAACGGCACCCAGACGGGTCCGTTACGTCGTGGCAGTTCGACGCCATGCACGCTAGAGAGTGCTTGGCACGATACATTGTACAAACTGATCAACCGATCAGTATTGGTGAGAGTCCATTTTATAAAGAATTAATCACATCTGTATATAACCCCCAATATGAACCTGTTTCTAGAACCACCACTAGAAATGATTTGATACGATTGTTTGAAACCGAAATGGATGACTTAGTTGCTGAAATACAGCATTTAAGTGTCTCTGTTGCATTAACTTCTGATATTTGGAATGCATGTTCCAAACAGAACTATTTATGTGTCACGAGACACTATTTAGATTCTGATTGGAGGATAACAAAAAGAATTTTTGGTTATCGTCCTATGGATTTTGCACATACCGCAGAAAACATTTTTAATGTTATAATGGAAGTTTTAGAAACTTATGAAATTACGCATCGCATTTTTTCAATCACATTTGATAATGCATCTGCAAATACTAGCTCTATTGCATTGTTTGTTGTAAGAAACATCCTGCAAGATGGAGGTTATTTCTTCCATCAACGGTGTGCATGCCATATTATAAATTTAGTTGTACAGGCTGGTTTAAAGCAGGTAAGCGACCAAATAGATCGCATCAGAGATGCCATTTTTTGGATTTGCAGTTCTAATCCTAGATTCAGTGAATTCAAGAGACATTGTAAATTAAACGGTCTCAAACCTTGACGATTCCAAACTGATATGCCGGTAAAGTGGAACTCTACTTATTTAATGTTGTAAAATTATTTGGAATATGATACAACCATTACATGTTTTTATAACATGAAATTGACCGAAACAGGACAACTTAGTCCAAAATTACTTTCCACAGACGATTGGTATGTGGCAAAGATTTTTGTTCAATTTTTAAAGATTTTTTACAATGTCACTGTAACTCTTTCCGGGGTATATTACCCCACATCTTCTCAGGCAATCCATCAGATAGTGGAAATGTCTGAACTGTTAAACAGTTATAGAGAAGATGAACATCTAGGCGCTGCAGTTGTTGTCATGGAGACAAAGTTGAAAAAATATTGGGCTAACACTCCCTTACTTTATGCCTTAAGTGCTATAATAGATCCTAGGGTTAAATTATCTGGTTTAGAAGTTTTGCTTGAGTTTATTGGTATTAATTTGTCAATAGATTATTCAGAACAAATTACTGACATTCGAACCAAGTTGTTCGAGATTTTTCATATTTATGAGACCAGGTTTGGCAACATTGACATCCCCCAATCAACACGACCAGAGACAGAGCCGAAGCAAACAAGTTGGAGCCTTCTGAAACGAATAAAAAAAGACAAATCAGCAAGTACTTCTTCAGGGCAAAGATCTAGCCCATCTTCTTGTACCGAACTTATTAGGTACCTTGAAGCACAGTTCGATGGTGTTGAAGACAAGGAAGAGTTTGATTTGTTGTTATGGTGGAAGACCTATACGTACAGGTATCCAGTTCTGTCACACTTAGCACATGACGTACTGGTTATTCCAGTGTCAACGGTGTCTTCAGAACAAGCTTTCAGCACCAGTGGTCGCATAATTGAACCAAGAAGAAGCTGTTTGTCTCCAGAGATGGTGGAGGTATTAACATGCCTTCGAGATTGGGAGCATGCTAAAAAAAGGTTACAAAATCTAACTGTAGATAAAGAACTTAATCTAAATTTTGACAATCTATATATTGATGACCCTTCAGGTAGTGGCCAGGGCCAGAACTAGGTTATACTTTTACATATGTATTCATTATTTACTTGTAAGTTGTAAAATGGTTGCACTCTTTTTCCCTTACCAAGTTTTTATCCCACTGGGTTTTTCTTGGTAAGGTTTTTAATGAGGCAATCATGTAGATATGTATTACTGAATTCCATAAGTGAAAAATAAATAAATAATTAAAAAATTGGTCGTTCTCTTTATTCATTTCAAATCCTAATAATTGTTCGTTCTCTTCATTCATTTTAAATTCTAAACCCTTAACCATAAACTATAAATCATAAACCCTATACCCTAAATCCAAAAAAACTTAATTTGAAAAAAAAAATTGGACCAAAAAACTAACCCGCCGGACCAGGCCCGTCCGGCCTGGCCCGGCACGCAGGCACGGCCCGCCTGAGGCAGGCCGGTGTGCCGTGCCGGGCGGTGTCGCGGGCCAGCCCAACCCAACCCTATCTGTTTCCAAAAATGGACGGACCAGACCGTCCCAAATGGACCGGACCAGTCAATGTTTACACCTTTAGTTTAATTCAGCAGATCTCGCTGAATAGAGAAATCCATGGCGAGCAGAACCTTCATTTATGAAGACTTCCCAAACTGAGTTACTTTACTTAGCGAGGACGTTTCTGGCCCATGCGAACTTCCCTAACAAGCGTCTACACTTGATGACATATCTTAAATCGGAGCTCTTCTGGTTGATTGACTTTGGATTACATGGCATCACACGCTCATACTACCCCTGTACATGCTAACGTGTCACCCAACCGAATTTACACGTGTAATAATGCACATGAACATGCACAGCTAGGTATATATAGAAGAACACTCCTTATGTATCAGGCTAAAAAGGATACTATTATGTTTTATTTTATTTTTCTAGGATTGTAAGACACAGAAGTTTAAAATACAATATATATGGTCAGCGTAAATGATCATGTCGGTTTATTTCTTTATCGATCTTCAAAGTTGAAACTTCCGCCTGGGCCAGTTGATGGAGTTCAGCTTTATTTTCCCGATGAGCCAACGCGGCGGTAAAATTCTTGGCTGCGCTTGTGGAAATACTCAAGCATCTTGTCTCTTGGTGGTAAGCTGTCTCTGATCACTGGGTGGTCCAGGAATCTTGTTTTCCATGCTGATATTCCTGGAAATTTTTTTGGATCCAGGATTTCATAGGACCCAACTTCCCCCCAAATTGGTATCCAGTAGGAAATCCATCCAATTGCTATGTCTAAATACCCAATTTTATCATCTCCACCAAAATATTTCTTTCCTTTTAGTTGCTCCTCTATCTTCTCCAAGGCTTCTATTGTTTCTTTCTCAGCTCTCTCTTTTTGTTCTCCTTTAGACCACATTGATGTCCATGCTGCATCCAACAACTAATAACCAACAATAACACAAAATTGTCAGGGAATTATTAGTGTATTTTCAAATTTAACATAATATAATTTACAAAAATCAGATATAACCTGGAATTAAAAAAAAAATCGTTTTTAACTGGTTGATGACCAATTAAAACACAATCTTACCGAATACACTTCATTTAAACACGTTTTTTTATACCATTCACGGACTATACATTCGACTCACGAAAGGACCACAGACCACGGAACAAGAACAAGAGAGAAAATACGAAGTATAAGAGTTCAAAGGGCAAAGAACACTATCTATTGTGACGATAGAAATATTTGACAGCAAGAAACACTAACCTTCTCTTCAGCAAATCTAGCCCAAAATCTTGCCATAGCTCTCTGATAAGGATCTTGTGGCAGCAATGGATTCTGTTTCCAAGTCTCGTCTATGTATTCGAGAATAACAAACGACTCAGCGATTACCTTCTGGTCATGAACAAACACTGGGACTTTTTTATGAACTGGGTTGAGTTCAAGAAGCATGTTGGTCTTGTTGAAGATATCTTCTTCTATGTACTCGAATTCAACACCTTTTAGCTTCAACGCCCATTCTACTCTGAACACAAATGGACTAGCCCAAAACCCCAATACCTTAATCACGTCTGTTGCCATTCTCAATTTTGTTTTTGTTTCCTGCTCTGTTTGTGATCTGCTGCACTTCTACATTTATATAGAGATTCTCTGTCACTTTTGAAATTTCAAAACTGACTTTTTGAGACGGCATTTTTTACTAACGGGACACTTGCCACCAAGCAAGAACAAATCTATAGCAAACCCAGCATTTTGTCAGGTTCCTAAACGGTACAATCTCCTTTTTTTTTTTTTGATATCATATTCAATTTATACTAATAAAAGAAAGGGTCCATTTCAAACATAGTTTTTGTTTATTTTTTGTAATAAGGTCTAATTATCCACGTTTAGTTCTATTTTATAGAAATAATCATCAATGTCCAATCGATTATATATATACTTAATTTTACATTATTTAAAAGTCTAATTGAATTTTTTTAAGAGTTCAATTAAATTACTAACATTTCTTTATTAACCTAATCAAAATTATCACTCACTTACTTCGTGACTCCATCGGAGTCCACTTTATTTGCTAACATAGTCCAATTGAATTGCTAACCTTTCTTTAAGGATAATAATTTTTAAAACAATACCCGCGTACTAATTAATCAGTACCCCATTTTTGAAGTAAATGTAAAAAGTAAAAAAATAAAAGACAAGTGTTACACTCCCAATGGTTGGATCAGTATTTTAGGTACTGATCAGTCAATATCTAAGTAACGTTCTAATTTTTACATAGGGTCCCGATTTTCATTAATATCATTAAATGGTTTGGGTCCCAAAATATCTAGAGACAGTCCTGCTTGCCACCAAGTAAACAATTAACGGAAAAAATCTTTAATGACATGGTCTTATCACCACTCCAATTATAGTATAATAATATTTTTTTTATATTTTTGAAATAAATTGTATAATCTTATTGGACTGTTCTTCAAAACCTCATGAATGGCTCACTGACTAGAAAAAAGTTCGGTACCGAGCTATATTGATCCTCCAATGGGATGTTGTCATGTGATAATTTTTTTTTTACTTTTTATCTTTTTTTTCTTGCTTTGAGTTATGTGACAACCAACCATTAGTTGGTTAGTATAGTTGGGTATTGACGGATCAGTATCCAAACAATGTCTCAACGATAATGTTGTTGTAATTTTGTGATTGGGTCAAATAATATAATATATAATACCACGTGCGGTGTCCGGTAATTCTTATCTGGTGTTATCACCAAAACATTGATGTCTTAATGATCTAATGGTGTCCACGGTTCGGTTTCGGTTTCGGTTTGTGAAACCGAATGGTTCGGTTCGGTTCGGTTCGGTTTGGTTTCGGTTCGTTCGGTTTTTTTTTCTGAAATGCTGCCACATGTCAGCATTTCATTGGTTTTTTTTTTTAAATTTTGAAACCGTCGGTTTTTAAGATTCCATAACCGTAACCGTAACCGAACCGAACCGTTGGGATCCGGTTTCTAACCGGTTTTGTAACCGACGGTTTCGGTTACGGTTTCGGTTTCGGTTTCGGTTTCGATTTCCAGAGGTCAGTTTTCGGTTCGGTTTAGAACGGTTTAACCGAACCGTAGACACCTCTATAATGATCACGAGCAAATAACATTAAATTACTTCAACGTATTAAATTACTCCATCAAAAATTTTATATTTATTGTAAAAGAATTCTAAAAGAGTTTTCAAATAGAATATTTGTTAAAGTTAAATAAACCACATCAATATATTTAAGTTTCAATATGCTTTTAAAAAATAATTTTTCAAAAAAGATTTTTTTTTAATTAAAGAGTAACCTCTCCTTATTAATTATTATTATATTATTATTTTATATCATAAATATTTAATATTTATATCTTTTTTTTTTATCTTTTTTATCTTTATAATTAAATTCAATTAATATATAATAAGTTTTAAATTTTTAAAATGAGACTAATATTAAATATTTAATAATAACATATTAATAATTTGAAAGATTTATTTAAAAGATTTTCATTTTCTTCTAAAAGTAATTAAAATTGTTGACAGAGAGGAAGGAATTTAAATGCTTTTATTAAAATAATATAAATTTATTTCTAATCGAAGAACCTTTTGGAAGAACTCTTTTTTTTCGCTCTTTAAATTGTTATATAGGTAAGTAAATAGACATTTGAATAGTGAAAATAGAAGAGTTTTTTAGAATACTCTAAGTAGTTATATTGTAATAATTATAAAAATTTAAAAAAAAAATATTAATCATCTAATTTCACACCGTTATAGAATCAATTATACAACATAACTAGAGAATGACTCTGAAGTGTTTTATTAAAATTGTAAATTAACATTTCCAGCAATCTTAATTTGTTGAGGTATTTAAGTTGATTTTTTTCGTTTCTTAATCTATATAAGAATAATTTATTTTAAAAAATAATAATAGATGAAAAATGTTTGTTGTTAGGAGTTTATCCACATCGATTAAAGTAAACTAATAGGTGATATAAATAAAATAATAGATGAAAAAGGTTTGTTGTTTAGAGTTTATCTACGTATGTTGAAGCAAAGACTAATATATAATATTAATATGTGATATAGATAAACATTTGTTAGTCTTAACCCCTATAAGAGATCTATGATAATACCACATGGGTCTTGCAAACTTCCCAATCTTGACTGGGGGCTTGTTGCCCCGTGGTGTTGTTGTTACTTGTTATGGGCAACTGAACACATACTACCCCAATCTTGATTGAGGATTTGTCGCCGCCCTTATATTAATTAATTGAAATCAAGATTAATATGCGGTAAATAAATAAGCAAATGTTTATTTTTTAAAAAAAAAAGAAAAAAAAGAGTAAATGTTAGCGATCTCGTGGGTTGCAAACTTGCAGTCACGGGCGTTTTCGCACCAACCATTTTCAATTTTCATAGAAAATTTAATATATATTCTACTATTCTAGTACAAATCTCACTGTTAAGAGTCTCCATGCTGACAAGTGACAACATTTGCCATCAGATGGTTGTCTTTCTCTTCAAACTAGTCAAGAGATTTGAAAGTGACGCATGCGCTTACGTTTTGCTGGTGCTTTCAACATAGATAATCTATAATAATTAATAAATTAATAATTAAGGATTAATTTTATGTACATAGAGATAGTAAATCACTTTGCAATAATTATAAGCATCTAACAGTCCCCCGTTAAGATCCTCTTAAATAAGACCATAATGATGGATATTATTGTAAAAAACAGAGGCAAAGGTAGGGAGGGGTCTACCTTAATCAGTGTGATGATAAATTAAATTATAACAAAGGTGAATAATTGTTATTTGACTTTATCAATGTTATAATATCATTTTGAATATTTTCGTTAATCATATTTTTTAAGCGTTGTTTTTTTTTTATTATTGTTAATCTTAGTTTTTTCTTCCCATTATACTTATTATTTTAATTAAATGATATAACTTGATAATTTTTTTATAAAACAAAAAAATCTTATTTACAAAATTAGTATAAAATGACATTTTTTACCGAGGATAAAAATACAAGAGTAGGTTAATATAAACATCCAAAAAGTATCAATGAAACATAAAACCGGTTCATAAAATTCGTTACTTGATCATCCATAATAAACATTTATAACACTATAACCATTGTAACAGATAATTTTAATTTCTTACTATTGCTTAATCAACATATATTACAACACCTGAAAAGCTCAGTATAAGAATGAAACTTAAACTCAACCTAAAATCAAACAATGCAACTTAATAATTAGTTTTATTCCCCTCTTCCATAAATAAAATCATGTTTTCGTCCCTGGTAAGCGACCATTAAGGGAGTATATGTTCCAACAATACTCCCTTGAATGGCTCCCTTAATAATTTTTTATTATTATCTTGATTTCACTTTGTAATTATTGTTATAAAACAAATCACCCATTGAATAATCAAAGAATTTTTAGAATTGAAAAGTTAAATATCTAGTGTTGTAGATATATGGAACCCATATAAAGGGGTTGAAGTCGGACCCGTTGAAGATGTAAAAAAAAAGTTGTTTCTCCTTTAATTAAGCTAAGGGGAATCTTTAAGAGAACTGTTGGAGATGATCTAGAATCGTGAGAAAGAAGTAGGCTTCTGTCTTTAATTGACTTAAACTTATAAAAAAATATTTATTTTACATTTATTTATTTTGATAAGATGATGTCGGTCAGGTGTAAATCCCTCACTTGCACCACAAAATTACGGGTTCAAATTCATCCCTAAATTTATGTAATTTTATAATACATTAAACAAATAATAATAAATATTAATTTTTAAGTTTTGAGCAAATATCTATTTTGTAAACTTTTCAAAAACAGTTTGCTTTTTCAATAATGAATTATTGAGAAGTTTATTCGGAGTTACTTTTGAAAACAAATTATTGGATATGTCAGTCCTTAATGTCGATAATATCTTTAATATTGTAATAAAATAACAATAATCCTCTTATATTTTTTAATAATAATAAAAACAAAATATTTCAAAAACAAAATCACACACCGTGTGGTAGCCAAAATTGGCTTATAGGCCAAGCATACAAAATCTCCATGAATGTTAGGTTATCCAGACCCATTATATTGACTCAACTCAAACCTTGATGAATGCCAAGTTAGATGTCGGTTACAAACAATGAGTAACCGTTGATTCAAGGATTCAAAGGAGAGGAAATCTCTCCTTGAATCATGCCAACCTTTAGTAACTGACGTATGAAAATTGGAAAGAGGTTGTTAACCTATAAATAATAGAGCTCTGGGATAAGAAAGGTCTCTAGAAAATTTGGAAAGAAAAACAAGCTCATCTAGCGCATCAAAGCTCTGTTCATATAATATTTGGCCATCAGAATCAAATCTAATCCTTGTTCAGGAATCCTAGTAAAAAATTGATCAGCCCAAGCATATCCAAGACTAAGAAACTACCCCCATCACTTTTATTTCTTTAATATATATATATATATATATATATATATATATATATATATATATTGTTTTGTTCTTGTTCTTTTGCAGGCTCGATAGAGAGGATCAACAGTCCTAGTCAACAGATCATCCACATTGGTAGGTTCACAAAGGAGACGGCATCCTAACTTCTTCTGGTTAGACCAAAGTTGCTTTGGGCCTGATATAACCCGACCTGATCCACAACTAACTGTAGTTCGACCAGATACAGTTTGGCGCCCACCGTAGGGCCCATTGCAACTTTTCAAACAAACTAGTCTAACCATTCAGCCGATTTATCAATATGTCGGGGGATGGAAACATGCCAACCGTCGAGCAGCAGATCGCCGAATTAACTGCCCAGATGACAGCAAAAGCGGAGAAGCTACGAGCGCTCGAGGTAGAAAATGTCGTGATCCGGGCGACGAATGTTGAGTTGAGGACGTTGATCGACAGTGCAACACCAAACAGCACAACTTTGGTGCACCCAACCCCGACACCGAATGCCGAACGAGTGATAGATCAAATAGCTCCGATAACACTAGAAAGTTTATAGAGGCGGACGCGGGCCAAGATAATCAACAGAACCAGCAGAACCCCCAGACGGCTCATGCAGAAATCAATCTCAACAACCTGCCTATCCAAAATGAAATGCCACAGGATTCGACCATAAATATGCAGCCAGATAAGGAACTACAGACACCGATAACAATTAAGTCGACGTCGGGCTTGGTAAAACACGGATCTTCCCTACCTTTATCTACTAACATGGAACTGTCTCGTAGGTTTGTAGAAATGGAGGCCCTCATTCGAAGGATTCCAGGAGTCCGAGCTCCAATAAAAAAAAGCACAACGAACAGCTTCACCGATTCTCCCTTTGTTGATGCGACCGCAAGAGTCGAAATGCTCAGGAAATTCAACTTCCCGAATATGAAGCAATATGGAGGAACAACGGACCCAGATAACCACTTCTCTCAGTATAAGCAAAGAATATTCACAGCTGCAATCTCGTGCGACCTACGAGAAGCGTGCATGTGCAAAGCCTTTGGGTCCAGCCTTAACGGCCCAGCTTTACAATGTTATACAAACTTGCCTAACAATTCGATTGCTTCATTTGCACAACTAACATACACATTCACTGAGCAATTCGTGAGCAGTCACAAATTGGAAAAGTATTCAGACGACTTATACACAATGACACAAAGACAAGGTGAAAACTTGAGGACATATGTCAGTCGCTTCAATCGAGAGAAAGTGCAAATCCCGTATTGTAACGAAGCGACCACCATCTACACCTTTAGGTAAGGCCTCAGGTTTGATTCTTATTTATATAAAGAACTTACTAAGTATCCATGCAGAACAATGGAAGACGTATTGGCAAAAATGTAGGCTCAAATCAAATAGGAGGAAGATGAAGCCAACTTTATAGGAAAGATCAACAACCATGCCAACAGAATAAACGATAGGGTGGATAGAAGATCGATCGACATAAGGGCAAAACCATACCCGATAAATAGTAGGTGAAACTTACGTCGGCTAGTAGGCAAAACTTACGTCGGCTAAAAAGTTTGAACGACAGACAGTCATATGGTCGAGATCAAACAAGATCTAGTCAACCGTAAGTCCGCATCCCAGAATATAACCTCAGTATCGAGCCAATCGACCTCGTAGCAATGATGCGAGAGATGGGTAGGACGGTAAAATGGCCATAAAAAATTAGTGCCCCTCTGGAACATAGGGATGCAAGGTTACGATATGAGTTCCACGGGGATCATGGCCATCGAACGGAGGATTGCGTCACGTTCCTGATAGACAAGGGGAAGTAAACATTCGTTCGACACGATGACAAACGGCAAAACAAAGCGAGTAGTCCTCCAATGCCGCTTTAACAAGATAGGATAATCAATTACATCGCGGGAGGTGTAAGTTCCTCGGTTTTTGATTGGCTCATTTCGTTGACAACCACATTTTGGGATCAATATGTAAGGGTAGTTTAGGTCATCATTGCTCAAGTCCTCTTTCAAGCATCAAAGGTAAAATCACTTGCTTAACTTCATTGAAGAGATTTAGTGCACACACTCACACTCATGCATTTTATTTTAATTATCTTGCTTGCATGATATTTGCCATTTTGAATGCCTTGTGTGTCTTATTTTTATTTTAGTGTTGAATGTATGTTTATGCCTTAAAAAGAGGATTTGTTCCTCTTTATCGCGGTCTAGACCGCTCTCTGTGCAGTGCCCCTGCCGCGGCCTGCACAGCTGTGTTTGACAGAGGATGCACATTGTGGCTATCGTGGTCGGTACTTGTTGCATACGCTGCGGTCTCCCAAGCGGAGTTTCACAGAGGATGCATACTGTCCAGACTACGGTCTGTGCACACTGCATGCACAACGACCTACAGAGAGGAGTTGTCCAGGCGATATACCGCTCTCTGTGCCGCGGTCTGGACACTTACCTGGATAGCGGTGCAACCATTGATCCTGACGAGTTTTGGTTGACTTGCGCCCAAAACGATGCAGTTTCACTCTAGGCTTTATATAAATGTTCCATCTTCTTCCCAACTCGTTTTTTGGAGCTTCCTAACCTATTTTTGAGAGAGAGATAATGTTCTTTAGAGAGAGAAGCTCCAAGAAGCCATTTTTACTCAACCATCCTTAAAATCCAAATAATCAAGCATCTTTCAAGCATGAGTTTCTTGTTTGTTCATGACTAGGTATTCTTTACATGTTCTAAACTTTATGTTTTCATTACTAAGACATGTATACCTAGGGTTTTAGTCTTTATTGCATATTAATTGCTTGCTTGTATGTTTAATTTATGACATGCTTGCGAATTGATTGTTGGTTGAGATGCATTAATTTGTGATAACTAGCATTTAGGACGATTTTACCCTTCTAGCTAATTCTTCTTGTCTTTGCATTTAGATCATTGATATCTAAGATTTGCTTTAATTGTCATTATTAATCCTAGATAAACATGAATGTCTTGACCTAGCATTTTTGCATATTGAATATTCTTTCATATTCACTTAGGTTGCCATTATCTCTTCATTGTTGATTTAGCTTGTGGCTAAGTGGTTAGTGTACAAGGCTAGTGATCCAAAATCACTATTAAGGCCTGTTGGGTAGAGTGAAAGGGTTAGTAACTGGAGGGTTAGACAGGAGGTCAACCTAGGTTGTAAACTTTTACTCAATAGTGAATTTTGAGGATCAAGGGTGGCGCTCTAAACAGCCCGTGGTTTTTTCCATTTGAAGGGTTTCCACGTATATATTGCGTGTTGTTATTGTTTTATGTTTGTTGTCTTTTATTTGAACATTGGGGTAGAATTGTTAATATTGATTAATTCGCAAAATTGGTAATCTATCGAATTAAAACCTATTCACCCCCCCTCTAGGTTATAGACACACACTTTCTTAGGGAATTTTCAATTGGTATCAAAGTCGGTGCCTAGATATACTTAGGTGATCCGTGCATTGTGTGTGTCTTACCTTGTGCATTTTGGTTCTTTGCATTTTGTGTGTTGCATTACATTTGCATCTCATTTATAAGCCTAACATTATGAGTGAGCCAGGGATGAGTAAAGATGGAGCTTCAAGATTAAGACCACCTTTGCTTAAGGGTGATAATTACGACTCATGGAAAGGCAAGATGTAGGCTTATATTTTCCAAATAGATGACCTTGCATGGATGACAATTGAAGATGGCTACACTCCTCCAATAATGCTTAAGGGTGATAATTACGACTCATGGAAAGGCAAGATGTAGGCTTATATTTTCCAAATAGATGACCGTGCATGGATGACAATTGAATATGGCTACACTCCTCTAATAATGACCACAGAAGAAGGAGATGAAGTTCCAAAGCCTAAGTCTCAATGGAGCACACAAGAATTTGAAGCTTCTAAATGGAACAACAAGGCAATGCATGCCATCTTATGTGCCATGGACGACAATCAATACAAGTTGGTTCAAAACACTATGAATGCAAATAAGGCTTGAGAGATTCTTCCAACAGCTCATGAAGAAACCAAAGTGGTTAAGGACTCTAAACTTCAAATCCTCCAAACACAATTTGAGATGATTAGGATGGAGAAGGAAGAGTGCTTTAATGAATTCCAAGTGAAGCTGATGGACATCGTAAATCAAAGCCATCAACTAGGTGACCTATATTCGGACAGAAGGATCAAGTAAAAGATCATGAGGTCACTTCCTCATAGATTCAAATCCAAGGTGATAGCTCTTGAAGAAAATAGTGATTATAAGTCAATGAAACCGAGTGAAGTGATTGGAAGGCTTCTAGCCTATGAGTCGAGGTGGACTTCTACATCTACACCATCCATGAAGCAAGAGAGCATGGCTTTGAAGACCTCCAAAGTGGAGAAGAAAGAGGATGACTCAGATGGGAAGATGGCCCTTATGGTGAATAAATTTAAGAAGTTCATCAAATTTAACAAGAAAAGGTTTGGATCCAAAGGAAAGGAATTGAAGCAAAAGAATCCTTTTAAAAAGGTGGAGAAATCTCACAACATGGATTCCAAGAAGGGAATTCAATGCTATGAGTGTAGTGGGTTCGGTCACATTGCCACCGAGTGTGCTAATTAAAAAAGAAGAAGAAGAGAGAAAAGATAGTGGTTGCCTCATCAAGTGATAATGGAAGTGAAGGAGATTCATCAAGTGATGAAGAGGTTGTTCTTAACTACATGGTTTTTTGAGCCTCCTTTGTGGAAGATGTAGAAAAAGGCAACAAAACCTTAAGTAGTGACCTTGAAAAAAGAGTAGGTGAAGAAGTAGCTAGAAGTAATTTTTATGAAGCTACCAAGAGAAAAGGTGATGAGAGCATCACATCCTCAAGTGATGAAGATGTGGAAATACAAAAAGAATATGACTCTAGTGATGAGAGTACCTCTTCTAACTCTAAGTTTGAGATTTATGAGGAAATGAACTATGTAGACTTCATAAAGTTTTTTGAAAAGTCTAGATTGAAAAAGAAGAAAGAGGTTCAAGAGTTGAAAAAGAAGAATCTAGAGTTGACCTTCAAGATTACCAACTTGAGTGAGAAGGTAAATAGTGGAAAAAAGTTAGAAGAGAGTTTAAAGTTGGAGCTTGTGATCACTAAGAAGAGTGAAGAAAACTTGAAGATTGAGCTTAAGGAAGTGAAAGAATTGGTTTCCAAGATGACATCCAGAACCGAGAGACTTGACAAGATGTTATCATGTCGGAAGAGTCCTAGTGATAAAACGGGCATAGGATATGTGGAAGGTAAGGATTCCACTTCCTTGAAAAAGACCATTTTTGTCCAGAGTCTAAAGGACAAAGAGGTTCAAGAGTCACACCAATAAATGATATCGAATGAGGTTGGTGAATCATCAAAGCAAGCACAAACAAAGTCTCAAGATAAAACACATTCACCAAAAGCTAGAGCTCATCATACAAGACCACAACCTCCAAGGAGCTCTCAAAATCAACAAAGGACCTTTCATCCACAACCAAAATGGAGAATTAATTTGGCTCAATCACAAAGGTTCTTTCAAGGAAGAGATTCGGCTCAACATCCAAGGATAACTCAAAGGAGAGGGAACTCTTCCATGCTTTCACAAGGATATGGTATGAATTCTTACTTTACTTTGGTGTTGAAGGTCACATAAGGCCGAATTGTTTTAAATTTATTAAGTTGTGTCATTTTGAAAGCATGATTGAAAAGAATAGGGCTAGAGCCAATATGCATGTGCCTATGAAGTCTATAATTAATGATCCTAGGAGAAATATGACGACTATGACCACTAGGAATGACATTATGTCATCTAAATGGATTAGAAGAGATGAACCCACATGTCATTGTGCTAAGATTTCACCCATAGGCTCAACTATGTCCAATGGACTTGGAAGATCTATAGGGACTCATAACTCCTTTTGAATGATTTCAGTTGACCCCATATGGGGAGCTCAAGCAAAGAGAGCGAACTTGCATCTTAATAAGCAAATAATTGTTCAATTTTATGCTCTTTAATTAATTGCTTGAGTATCTTGGATGCATATATTATTATATGTCTTTTTATTCAATAAGTGTGTTCTTGCCTTATTTGAAATGCATGTCTCATTTGTGTTCAAACATGTATTTTTGGACTAGGAAATTTGATTGGAAAGTACATTTGATTGACCCAAAGTTTATCTCCATGTTTATGACAACTTGATATTGACATGCTTAAAGTGTTATGCATGATGAATTTATTGAATGCTTACAAAATGATTGCAAATATGTGTGCAAGTGACTTTTGAGACTTCATTCAATAAGGATATTGTATCCATATCAAGGATTTCACATTCCTATAGTCTCTCTCTCTCTCTCTCTCTCTCTCTCTCTCTCTCTCTCTCTCTTTACTTATTGAACAAGACAACTATCATACGGGCATCTTGCCCAGAAAAATCTAAAAGGGCACAATAGTCGTTCATGTCTTGTTCAACTTGTAAAGTTTTATAGTTATTTTTTTTTTGTTAAACTATATCTTGTTTTCCATTGACAATTGGGTGCAAATTGGTTTGACTTCTCTTGGAACCTCATGTGTTATTTTCCTTTGCCAAATACCATGCTTTTAGAAGTTGATGTTGCATTTTGTTCATTCAAGGCAACCTTTCGCACATATTCCAATCAATAGAGCTTCCATGAATTTCTCTCTCTTAATTAATCTGCATAAAGTTGTTGTATATGATTATGCATTTACATTGCAAATATCTCTCTTTGCTAAAATGTCCCGGTTGGGGGATACTCCTTTGCCTATTTTGTGACAAAAAGGGGGAGTAGTATTGGATTTAGGGGGAGTTGATGTGGGAGTTGATATTGGCATGATTTAAGGGGAGATTGTCCTATTGAGAGAGAGTGGATCTATTTAGGGGGAGCGTTTGCTATGTGCATTGTTGATTGCATCTTACTTGTTTCTATTTCATGCAAATTGTGTTTGTTTTTATTTATCTTGATCCCTCTCATACACTTGTCTTGGAAAGTGTAGTTCTTTGTTTGTAGGGATGATCATTCTACAAGAGATGGAAGATTTGAAGATTTAACTTTAGGTATCTCTTGTAATATAGAATGTTTTGTTGTTGACCTCTTATTGTTTCTTGTTGTTTGTTGTGAGGATATTTTGTGAGTGAGTGGTTTTGTCACGAAATAGCCAAAGGGAGAGATTGTAAGTTCCTCGTTTTTTGATTGGCTTATTTCGTTGACAACCACATTTTGGGATCAATATGTAAGGGTAGTTTAGGTCATCATTACTCAAGTCCTCTTTCAAGCATCAAAGGTAAAATCACTTGTTTAACTTCATTGAAGAGATTTAGTGCACACACTCACACTCATGCATTTTATTTTAATTATCTTGCTTGCATGCTATTTGCCATTTTGAGTGTCTTGTGTGTCTTATTTTTATTTGAGTATTGAATGTATGTTTGTGCCTTAAAAAGAGGATTTTTTTTCTCTTTACCGCGGTCTAGACCGCTTTCTGTACAGTGCCCCCGCCGTGGCCTGCACAACAGTGTTTGAGGATGCACGATGTGGCTACCGTGGTCGGTGCTTGTTACATACGCTGCAGTCTCCCAAGCGAAGTTTCACAGAGGATGCATGTTGTCCAGACCACGGTCTGTGCACACTGCATGCACAATGACCTATAGAGCGGCGTTATCCAGGCGATATACCGCTCTCTGTGCCTCGGTCTAGACACTTACCTGGACCGCGGTACAGCCAGCGGTCCTGACGAGTTATGGTTGCCTTGCGCCCAAAACTACACAGTTTCACTCTAGGCTTCATATAAATGTTCTATTTTCTTCCCAACTAGTTTTTTAGAGCTTCCTAACCTGTTTTTGAGAGAGATATAAGGTTCTTTAGAGAGAGAAGCTCCAAGAAGCCATTTTTACTCAACCATCCTTAAAATCCAAATCATCAATCATCTTTCAAGCATGGGTTTCTTGTTTATTCATGACTAAGTATTCTTTACATGTTCTAAACTTTATGTTTTCATTACTAAGACATGTATACCTAGGGTTTTAGTCTTTATTGCATATTAATTGCTTGATTGTATGTTTAATTGCTTTTATGACATGCTTGTGTATTGATTGTTGGTTGAGATGCATTAATTTGTGATAACTAGCATTTAGGACGATTTTACCCTTCTAGCTAATTCTTCTTGCCTTTGCATTTAGAACATTGATATCTAAGATTTGCTTTAATTGTCATTATTAATCCTTGATAAGCATGAATGTCTTGACCTAGCATTTTTGCATATTGAATATTCTTTCATATTCACTTAGGTTGCCATTATCTCTTCATTGTTGATTTAGCTTGTGGCTAAGTGGTTAGTGCACAAGGCTAGTGATCCAAAATCACTATTAGGGCCCGTTGGGTTGAGTGAAAGGGTTAGTAACTGGAGGGTTAGACGGGAGGTCAACCTAGGTTGTAAACTTTTACTCAATAGTGGATTTTGAGAATCAAGGGTGGCGCTCTAAACAGCCTGTGGTTTTTCCCATATGGAGGGTTTCCACTTATATATTGTGTGTTGTTATTGTTTTATGTTTGTTGTCTTTTATTTGAACATTGGGGTAGAATTGTTAATATTGATTAATTCGTAAAATTAGTAATCTATCGAATTAAAACCTATTCACCCCCCCTCTAGGTTATAGACACACATTTTCTTAGGGAATTTTCAGGAGGATCAGAAGTTAGCGGAGTCAGTTATTCTACAGTAAAGGGGCACACACGACAATTGTTGAATATGGAAATTCGACCCAATCGGGAGCACCCTTCTAGTGTCGACGAGACCGTTACCTTCAAGTCTACGGATAAAACAGATTTGTTCTCTCCTCATCACGATGCACTTGTTATTTCTTTACATACCATGAATTGTCTAACAAAACGCATTTTAGTTGATAATGGTAGCTCATGTAACATCAAGTAACATTATCAGAGAAATGCAGGTCGATGAGTCCAAACTCAGTCGACGAACAACTGTATTGACAGGGTTCAGTCGGGAACAGAAAAGTACATTAGAAGAAGTCATATTATCAGTATATGCTGAAGGGGTAAATCTCTATATCAACTTCCTTGTGCTCGACTGCCAATCACCGTATAACGCCATCATAGGCAGGCCGTGGATACATGAGTTGAAAGCAATATCATCGACCTACCATCAAAAGATAAAATTCCCAACCAGATAGGGACTGCGAGAAATAAAAGGGGAGCAAAGGGTGACAAGAGAGTGCTACCAGAACGCCATAAAGAAAAAGAAAGAGGAGTTATAGCAATTACAGGAATCTAAAGTCGAGTCAACCACCCACAAACCAAAGATTGGGGAACTCAAAGAAGTTTTGATCGACCCCAAGCAGCCAGAGCAAAAGGTGTTTATTGGATCTAGATTGCGAACCGAAGTCTGTGAATGCTTGATTGAATTCTTGAGGGGACGACGTAGCAGATTTGCCAGGTCGCATTCAGATATGGTCGTCATCAACTCGAAGATAATAGTTCATTAGTTACAGGTGGACCCGGACCACCGGCTCGTGAAAAAAAAAGCAAAGGAAATTCACCCCAGAAAGGAATAAAGTAATCAATGAAGAGATCCAAAAGCTACTCGATATCGGATCAGTCAAAGAAGTGAAGTATCCCGACTGGCTGGCAAACGTCGTGGTCGTAAGGAAGAAAAACAGAAAGTGGCGAGTTTGCATCGACTTCACAGATCTTAACAAGGCTTGTCCTAAAGATTCGTTCTCACTTTTTCATATCAATATGCTGGTCGACGTAACAGCAGGACATGAGTTACTCAGCTTCATGGACGCATACTCAGGCTACAACCAGATTCGGATGCATCCCGACGACCAGGAAAAAAAAGCTTTTGTTACAGAATGGGGTACCTTTTGCTATAAAGTAATGCCTTTTTGGTTGAAAAATATAGGGGAGACCTACCAAAGGCTCGTAAACAAAATGTTTGCTGAACTGCTTGGCACGACAATGGAGGTCTACATCGATGACATGCTGGTCAAATCCTTAATCGCACAGTAACACATCGAGCACTTGAGACAATTGTTCGACGTTCTTGACAAGTACGGTATGAAATTGAATCCCTCTAAGTGCTCTTTTGGTGTTTCTTCAGGAAATTTTTTAGGATACTTGGTCACTCAAAGAGGCGTCGAGGCCAATCCGGATCAAATCCGGTTGATATAAAAAATTGAGTCACCCAGATGCATCAAAGACGTGCAACAACTCATAGGTCGGATAGCAGCCCTAAATCAATTCTCTTGAAATCATCTGAATGTTGTCACCACTTCTTCAACACCCTAAGAAAGAACAAGGCTTTCGAATGGGATGATGATTGCGAGAGAGCGTTGCAGGACTTGAAGGCGTACTTGATGACACTCTCACTATTATCGAAACCAAAGGACGGTGAGGTGTTGTTGTTATACATGGTGGTATCTTACAAAGCCGTAAGTGCCGTGCTAATCAGAGAGGAATGTGGCAAGCAACATCCAGTGTACTACGTAAGTAAATCACTACTCGATGTATAAACCAGGTACAGACGATTGGAAAAGCTTACGCTAGCCCTTGTTGTTGTAGCACGCAAACCGATGCCTTACTTCCAATGTCATTCCATAAAGGTAATAACTGTTTTTCCGCTTAAAAATATTTTGCATAAACCTGAACTTTCAGGTCGACTAAAAAAGTGGGCGGTAGAGCTAAGCGAATTGGACATCAGCTTCCGGACGGCTAAGAAATCATAAGTATTAGCTAATTTTATCTCAGATTTCACCCCTTACGAGAGTGTACTTGCTGAACAAGAACTAATAGATCTCGCTGAGGGTCCTACGACCGATAAGTGGACCATATCAATCGACGGTTCTAGCAACATTAAGGGTTACAGACTTGGATTGGTACTTACTTCCTCGCAGGGAGATACGCTGGAATAATCGATACACTGTGAATTTCGAGCGACGAATAATGAAGCCGAATACGAAACATTAATTACCGGACTCGACCACGCAAACAACTTGGGAATCAAAAACATTCTAGTACCTAGTGACTCATAGCTAGTCGTCCGACAGATGAATGGGTTGTACGAGACAAGAAATCGAAGAATGACGGCATACCTGGCAAAGGCTAAACAACTGCGATCGACTTTCGATAAGTTTACAATTCAGCAAGTACCAAGATCGGAGAATTCTCGGGCGGACGTGTTGCCAAACCTCAGATCAACATCGACCAGTGATTTCAGGTCAATCCCCATCATACATCTCTTGGCACTGACTATTCAAGAAGTGGAAACAGTCACATCAGTCAACTATGGAACTAGCTAGATGGATCCCTTGCTTAACTACCTGCAGGCTGACATTTTGCTCGAAGACAAATCAAAAGAAAGAAATGTCAAAGCAAAGGCTATGAAATTTTGCATCCTGTACAGTAAGCTATACAAGAAATCTTTTACAGGTCCTTACTTGAGGTGTGTCACCCCACAAGAAACGTATGACGTTCTCAAGAGCCTTTATGATGAAGAATGCGGAAACCACTCGGGCGCTCGAAGCTTGTCTACCCTAGCTATCACAGCCGAATATTATTGGCCGACAATGAGGTATGACTCTGAGAAACACGTGAAGACTTGCGACAAACTCCAAAGGTTTGCACCAGTATCACACCTCCCCCTAGGAACACTAAACCCAATTTCGGCCCCTTGACCTTTTATGAAATGGAGAATGGACATTGTAGGCAAACTACCTGCGGCACCCGGAGGTCTCGTCTACATGCTTGTATTGACGAATTATATAACCAAATAGATTGAAATTGGTGCATTCTAACAAGTATGTGATACTGAGGTACGAAGATTCGTTTGGAAAAACATTATTTGCTAGTTCGAAGTGCCTCGGGAGATTATAACAGATAATGGATCCCAATTCATCTCGTACGAATTCCAAAATTTATACGACAAGTATGAGATCAATTTGAGTTTCTCAACACCCTGATACCCTCAAGCCAGTGGACAGGCAGAATCAACAAACAAAACCATTGTCAACACGTTGAAAAAATGCTTGGAGGCAGAAAAAGGGGAATGGGCTGAGAAACTTCTGGAAGTACTCTGGGCATACAGAACGACCCCATGTCGATTGACTGGTGAAACCCCGTTTTCACTTGTCTATGGCTTTGAGGCCATGATTCCAATCGAGACGCTACTTACAACAGTACAAAGCGGGAACCTGGATAAGGAAAAAAACAATTTAGAACTCGCCATTGAATTGGATCATCTTGATGAACGTCGAAATCGAGCCACGATTCGAATTCAATCGTACTAGCAACAAGTCACAGGACATTACAACACAAAAGTGCGGACCTGAATGTTTAAAATCAATTACTGGGAACTTAGACGAGTCTTCCAAAACACCAGGGAAGAAAGAGCAGGGAAATTGGGTCATACATGGGAAGGTCCCTATTAGATGACTGATGGCAAGGGTCGATGGGCATATAAGCTTCGAGCAGTCGACAGTAGGGAAATACATAACCGTTGGAGCGCTCTACATCTAAAACAGTACCATTTCTAAACTTCTATTCTGAGTATGTTAGTTTTTCCTTTCATAAGAAATTTGTTAATACTAACCAGTCCAACCCAAGGAGCAATGATGAAAAACTTAGTGCAACTAAGTGCAAAGCTGAGCTCACTAGTAAACAATTAATCTCCATTACTGTTAAGCTATCGACCTCGACAAGCAATGCTTTGATTTTATAGGAATCAAACGATGTCATCTTCTCGACGGAATGGGAGACTGAGATCAACTTCCAATATCCTCACTCGACATCATACATAGGAAGTGGGGGAATAACTATGGGGACAATGTCGACTCAACACGCACATACGCGAATCCCATGTACCTATGGTCATGTCGACCTAAAATAAAATAACGCATGTACGTGAATCCCATGTACCTATGGTCATGTCGACCAAAAATAAAATAATGCATGTACGCGAATCCTATGTATCTATGGTTGTGTTGACCTAAAATAAAAGAACGCATGTACACGAATTCCATGTAATTACAATATGAATGTACACGAATTCCTTGTAATTATGGTTGTGTCGACCCAAGATAATAAAGAAAATGCATGTGCGCAGTTATTGTTAAACAGTGGCCATGTCCACCGAAAGCATGTAACTCGCATATCTGTAAATATAACGAATGTCGCGTCAACTTATGCACATATGTACCTAGACAATATTGTCGATCGAACTAATATCTATAAACAAGTTTACAAGCTTGTTCAAGTATAGTAAACATGCGAGCGAGAAAATTACCAAAGGCCATTCATCAAAGAAAAATAAAAGGTCATTCGACCATATCATTCTAAAGGTTAGATACGGTATATCTTAACATACCATCATAAATTGACAAAAAAAAAGGAGAATTGAACTAAAAGTCAAATTGAACTAAAAGTCAAATAGTCGCATTGTCACCATCAGAAAGGTCTTTGTCGACCGAATCTTCGTCGGCAGTCTCTTTCACAGCAAGAGACCCTTCCTTCTTCATACGCTCCATTTCATCATAACTTTCAAATTCTGCTCGCATTTCACTGGAATCCCATTGGGTATGCTCACCAGATAAATATTGCTTAAAAAGTTCAGTCATGGCTTCAATAGCGATCGACAGAACCTGCTCCTTCAAATCAGCAATATCCCGCTCCTGGTTTGCCAAAACCTCCCTGGAATTCATCTACTCATCACGCTATCGATCGATTTCCTCCTTCGGACTCTTTATTTCATCTTCCAAAACTGAGTTCTTTTCAGTAAACTCCTTCACTGACTTGTCAAGGTTAGAGTTTTTTGCTTTGCTGCTGTCGTTAAGCCTCTAGAGTTTTGAGCATCTGTCGTTCACCATTGTATATCGGTCACATAGATGAAACTGTGCTTGCGACGACTGCAAAATAAAAAGCACTTTAATATTTATGCAAGCCATGAAAGAAGAGAAGATTAAACTTACCCGGAATGTCGATAGAATCTCCGCTTCAAACACCTCATCTGTCTTCTTGCCTTTCAAAAACTCATCAGCAATAAAGGATCGAAAGTCGTTCGAATTTTAGAGGAAATTTATCGGATCCTCAAAAGATGATAATGTAGCTGGAATGAGAACGATCGATGGGTCAACTGTCGAATAGCAGCAGTCGACTTCCCCTTGAGTCTCGGGTCGACACCATCTCCACCACCAGTAGAATCCTTCTTTCGCTTCTTTGATGGGCTCACATCTGGAGAAGAGAGATAGACATGTTCTTCTTCATGCAAAATCTATTTTGACTTCCCTGTGGCTTTCTTCGCTTCTTCTGCCCTTTTCTTACTAATACGCTCTCTATATTGCCTCAAGGCGTCGGCTGCATCAGGGATGTTAATTTTTGCACTCGTCATTGTCAACACTGTGAAACGATGTTCAACATCAGTAAATGGCAATAAAAATCTCATATCACATTCAAGAATCTCAAGGCTTCTTCTAGCCCAAACATATGAAACAAAATCTTTCACATGAGGATATGGTTCCCGTGATCTATTATGCGTCGACCATCGCCACACACTACTAGGCCTAAGTTTACCTTCTGTAAGAAGTACTCGCCAACTTCTATCTTCTACAAGGATATCTAGGACATTCCTAATTCTTTCAGATGCATCAGGACATGGAAATTTATTCTCTTTGCTCATCATTTCTACATGAGCAAGTAGACTCGTTAAAAAAAATGAATCAAAGTATTCAATCGACACTCACCATATTGGTTCCAAATACGATGATATGTATAACGTGAACCCCTTCAGGGACCATCAATTGGAGGACCTCGTGCAAATAAAAAGGTGTCCAATGACGGTCGTTTGTTATGGTATCTAGTATAAGTTGGTGGTCTTTCGACCTTGGAACCAGCATATAACGACCTTTGTCGAAAATATGCTCCTTCAAGTAGTAATTATGCAGGAGATACCCTAGTCCAAACTTTATCCCATATCTCCCGTAAAATCGTTAAACTTAAGAGTATTCTCCAACTATTTGGCATCAACTGGCCAGGGGCAACACCATAGTAGACTTGCATGCTTCGAGCCAAGGACGAGATTGGAAATCTAAAACCTAAACGAAGGACAAATTTATAAAAACACGTCCACCCGGATACATCCCAGTCCGTCTGCTCATTCGTGTTAGGTACACGAAGTTTGACAGGGTCTAGAATCCCATAAATAGCATTAATACTAGTTAAGTCGACATCTATGAGTACACTTGTTGGACTATCGGATAAGATTCCTAGCGGTCGACCTAACGTAGACGGCTCGACAGTTGCAATTCTTGGAAATTCTACCAATAGGGCAATAGCACGAGTGACACCCTGCTCCATGCAAACCCTATTAACATCGACATTGGAAGGATCGACTACGCTAATACATCGCTCGACATTCACAGCACCAGAACTGACATCCTCTTCGTCACTCGAGGTCCAAACAAAATAAGGTTCTGAAATCGTACGATCGCTTGACATAATACCTCAAAAGAAAGCTGACATGTATAAAATGCAGAAGTCAGATAAAATGAAATGCTACAATCACAACGTAGGGCTTTCTAGACTCGAACCTAGGGTTCTCACAAAAAGAATCGACCAACTCTCTGGTGACCTAAATCGATCTACTACTAAGAAAGCCAGTTACTTATTCACGGTATAAACAAAACAAAGCCTACAAATACACTACAAAGGAAGATTCAACACGGCAAGAATTTCATAAATCACCAAACCAAAAACCAAAAGCATTGAGGAACACGTATATTCTCAGAAAAAAATAAACATAGTTTACATACATTCAGTCAAATCTCAAAAACAAGTCTTGAAGGGGAAAGAAGTTAGCGAACATTCTAACTAACCTTTAACCACTAGGGCAAATCGATAGAAATTGGAACAAATCGATTGAAAGATGAAGCGGTTCAGTGAATATCTTGATAAAGAATCGCATGGTAAGTGCTCTCTTTCAAAACTCGTAAGTGAAATTAAAAAAAAAAACCTTTACAATCGGTTTATAGAGCTACAAAAATAAAGGCATTTAACCCTAGTCGCCACGTGTCGATGCCCCTTCAGTTGCTAACCCACTAAGGCAACTATGCGGTTTTGAAATTTAAAACAATTCAAGAAATGCACCCTAAAAGTACCATGACATCAGCATTGGAAAACCGAAGTATAACTGTCCTATCGATTTAAATTAAAATATCTACACTATTATCCGTCGAACGACAAGATACTCCGATAAGCAAACCGAAGATCACTTAGCATTATCGTCGTTCCGCTCGATAAAAATAAACCTTTCGAACGACCAAATCGCTTCGACATGGTCGACTCACCAATTGACTGACACGAATAGATTCGATTGAAATCACTCTTCAAATCTAGTGATCTCATCTTTAAAGAGTGGGGAATAAACTGTGGTAGCCAAAAAATGGCTTATAGGCCCAGCATACAAGGCCTCCATGAATGTTAGGTTATCCAGACCCCTTTATATTGACTCAACCCAAACCTTGATGAATGCCAAGTTAGATGTCTATTACAAACAATGAGTACCGCTAATTCAAGGATTCAAAGAAGAAGAAATCTCTCCTTGAATCACACCAACCTTTAGTAACTGGCGCATGAACGTTGGAAAGAGATTGTTAACCTATAAATAATAGAGCTCTGGGATAAGAAAGGTCTCTGGAAAATTTGAAAAGAAAAAAAAGCTCATCTAGCGTATCAAAGCTCTGTTCATATAATTTTTGGCCATCAGAATCGAATCAAATCCTTGTTCAAGAATCCTTGTAGAAAATTGCTCAGCCCAAGCATACCTAAGGCTAAGAAACTATCCCCATCACTTTTATTTCTTCAATATATATATATATATATATATATATATATATATATATATATATATATATTGCTTTGTTCTTGTTCTTTTGTAGGCTCGACAGAGAGGATCAACAGTCTGAGTCAATAGATCATCCATATTGGCAGGTTCGCGAAGGAGACAACATCTTAACTTCTTTCGGTTCGACCAAAGTTGTTTTAGGCCTGATATAACCTGACTCGATCCACAACTAACCGTAGCTCGACCAGCTACACACCGGTGGTAGTCATTGCTCGTTGGTGGCCAGTGGTGACTGATGGCCACCATTTGACTTGGAGGTCGAAGGAGATCCGACAATGTTGGTATTGTTGGTAAAGGGCCGGTATCCCGTCCAACAATTAGAAGGCAAAGCCTCTTCCATGTTCACAGAAGAGGCTTTGCATCCTCCATTTTAGACGATAAATGAGGCTTTCTCCTCTTCCGACAATGAATGAGGACCAATCCCCCACTACTAGTGTTGCCTGAGATGGATCAGTAATTCACCAATGAGTATACGGTTGCCTCTTTCGGTGTTGGAAGATTCCAATGTTGGAGGTGGATCTGTCCACCTCTAGTGACTTCTAAACAACCTTCAACTTCTCTCCATCCAGTCACATATGTTAGGACTCTCTTTCTCTCACTATCATCTTCAATTCAACATTTTCATTTGGAATTTGTAAAACTCACTAGCAAAAATTTTCTTATATTTGAGTATTTAATTTTTTTACTTTTATAAATCAAGAAACTTTAACTTTTGTTATTTAGTGTTTAAACTGAAAAAAAAATGGTCACCATTGAAGGTGGCATCCACTAGAGAAAGTTATGGCTTCCTCCATAAGCAAATTACCTCTAAGAGTGTGTTTGGTATGGATTTTTTAAGTAGAGCTTCTAGAGTAGATCTTTTTGTAGTAGAGTTTTTTATGAGTACTGACAATATATTTTTAAAAATAGCTTTTGGTTGTGTGAAATACAAAAAAGGGCATTGACAATTTATAATGAAAGAGTTGTATGGTGGAATATCTAAGATTTATAAATGGTAGTTAAGACAATTCATATGTTTCAAAAAAAGCTTTTTGGAGAAGCCTATTTTTTTTTGCTTGTCCTAATAGACATAAAATAGTTTTTATAAAGGGCAATTAAGACAATTCCATATATTAAAAAAGTTGTTTTGAGTTTTGTCAAACAAAAAAAAACTCCAAAATAGCTTCTAGCATCAAAAAAGCGATTTTAGCCCTTTCAAAAGTCATACCAAATATACACTAAATCTGAAGGAGAGGACGCTTCTTCTATCGATCTAGAGAAAGTCACTGTTTCCTCCAACATCAGGAGGAGGTCATGGTCTCCTATACATGCGAATGGAGGAGGAGGACCATGCCTCCTCATTTGTACTTTATTTCATAAATTTACTTATTTTGTAAAGAATCAAATTAGTTGTGAATTTCTTAAAGAGTGATTCTCCCTGTACTTCACAAATTATCTGTTTACTCACCACTTTAATTTTTTTATTAATAACAATATTAACCTGAATTAAAATTACCAAACAATGCAAAACATATTCTAAAGACACTTCAAACTAGTTTTTTTTTTAGAAAACAATGTTTTTTTCATCTTTTTTTTCAATATAATTTACAAACCCTAAAATATATATATATTTTTTTTTAATATTTTAAAGTTTTTCACTGAGATGTGGCAGTTTCAAATCTTCAGTTAAAAATCCAACAAATTAAAAAGAGGAAAAAATGTATATGATCTCCAAATTTATGAATCAATCATCATGGGGCAAAACATAGAGACCAACAAATTGGAGATCTAATGAATTAGAAGAAAATTGAAAGACTATAAAAATTGGAGTCCCAAGTCGTTAACTAAATTAGATGGAAAATCAAGACAACTTGCAAAATTAATTTGGGATTCTATCATATCTTGTTTTATTGGATCGAAAACTACACAACAGATTTTTTTTAAAAGTATTATATTTATAACTATTACGATAGAAATTTCAGAACCTGTCAAGATTAGACAATTTATGTACAGTCCGGATAACTACTATCACCAATTGGGAGAAAACTCTACACACATTGAAAGGAAGTGCACTACCATTTTTGGTAAGAGGTGATGTGCGACATCAGAGTTTTGTAAGATTTGAAGTTGTTGAGAATTAATTAAAATCGTGGATCAAATGGTGGTCAATTGTGACAAGGTTTGGTTTAAGGTTATGCTTTTTTTCAAATTTTATATGTAGCTTTGCTTGGTTATTCAATGAGTTTATTATTGTTTGTTTATATGATCAGTTAAATATACAAATATTTTATTATTGTTTGTTTGGTTATTCGATTAGTCCATTATTGTTTGTTTATATTCTTTCATCGTTCTTTATATTATAGTGTGAATAAAAGATTTACTTCTTTTTGAGTTCATATATTTGTTTATAGAACGAGAGATTTGCTTCGTTTTAATTCATATTTTTTAGTTCATAGTTCAGTTTGCTTTATATAGTTCAGTGATGATATATATTATATGGTTGGTTAATTTTCTTACGTACTTATTATAAATTATATATGAATGTCTCAATCAATCCATCTATAATAGAAGTCTGAGATAACAAATCAATGAAAGTCTGACATAGATGTCTAAACAAATCCATAAATGTCTGAGATAAATGTCTAAACAAATCAATGAAAGTCCATGTTTATTTATAAAAGTCCGTAGAAATCCATGAAAATCTGTCATTTAAAAAACGTCTTTAAATGTCCTCAAGAATCCTAATTGAATACACCCTCATTAAAAGTGATCAAAATTACTAGCTAGTTTTCTTTTTTGCTATATGTTAAAATTAAAATTTAAAAATAATAATAGGTAATATTAAAATAAAATGGAGTGTCTTTAGAAATTTTATTTTTAAAAATGGAATGTCTTTACAATAAGATTGTTAAAAGATAAAAATGATAATTTTGTGAAGAAAAAAAAATATCTTTAGAATTTTTTTAAAATCTTAAATTTTTAGGATGGAATGTCTTTTAAAATATATATATAAATATAAAAAATTGAATTATTGAAAGAAGTTCTCTTTGTTAAATTTGCCACCAAACTTGTGAAAGGGCGAAGGAAGACAGGTTAAGGTATTAAAAAATGGGAAAAGAAAAGTTGAAAATTCTATTTGAAGATAACCGCTATCCACATGAACCATGTATTTTTTTTAATAAAGCTTTTGATATTAGTAGGATTCAAACCGATAATTTGGTAGTCATTTACTCAAACCTCAAGCTCATCCATCTACCAGCTAAGCTATACCGCTGGGGCAAAAGTTAAAAATTATATACCATCAATTTTTGACTCTGTCACATATCACATGTCACAATCTTTAATAAAGGTCAAGAAATAACAATAAACAAGGGAAGGATTCAAATTCATTAATTACGAAATGATATGGAAGTTACAAATTAGTTTGCCATATCATTTAGACTATAAATTTAAATAAAGGTTTTAGTAAGGTAGCATTAATATATTTTTTTTCTTCGTATGAATTGATTGTTGGGAATTTGAACCAATGAATGCAGAAACAACATACCTAATATTCGTCCATAACTCATAGCAATTAACGTTTATAGTAAAAAAATAAGATGAGAGAAAATAAACAATCACACAACACAAGATATAAGTGGAAACCTTAAAACAATGAAAAACCTCGAGCCAATAGGACGACAGAAAAATTTTCACTATATGATAAATTGTTACAACCAGATACTTTAGAATTCTATCACACAACGCAAACCCCAAACTACAGAGCCTTACCAAACCCCTAACCTCACAACCGAGCTTTACATCATGACTTTCAGCTCACAACACTCACGGAGTCTTCCTCCGAGTACACCCCCTCTAGGAATATCCCCTTAGGTCTCTGATAATGCTTATTTCTACACTTTGTGTAGCCCTATTTCCTACCATTTTGCTTCTGTATTCCGAGTAAAACCAAGTATTTGATGGTTAAATCTAGTTTGTGTAGATTTCTAAGCTTACAGAGGTATTTTGGTAAAGATAGAAGAAGTTTAGGGCAAATCTATAATTTTTGAAGAATTGGACCCAAACCGTCTTACAACCACCCTATGTACAACGTGTGTAGGGCCGATCAATTCCAAAGATCAACCGCTTCCGATTTGTCCCATTTCCGCCTTACGAACCGTGGTTTGAAGAACAAATTTTAAAGAATATATGTTCACTCGCTCTACGAACAACGGGTGAACAAAGGGTTTGCTCCAGAGGTTCTCCGCTTCTCTCTCGCCCCATTTTTGTTGTTCAAATTTTGAAGAAAAACCATTGTACACCTGCCTACGTACAGCGGGTGAACAACGGTTTGGCCATTTTCTGGAAAGAATGCCTAGGATTGTATGCCCTAATTCCAAACATATAAATACCTTATTTCAGCTCTTCTTCAGGACCTTTACCACGACCCTTAAGCTCCAAACACTCTCATTACAATCCATAACCTCCAAGAACCAACCTTTAACCAAAATCCTTCACCAAATCACCCAAAACCTTCATCAAATCACCATCTAAACTCAAATCCCACCTTATCAACCACTCAACCCTCATTTTTCTAACCTAGAACAACCATCAAGACCACATCTTGGAGCAAAAGAAGTCAAGGAGAGAAGAAGTCTAGTACAACTAAGCAAGAGAGGAAGAGCTCTTCAACTTAGTTTACTCTTATCATTTCTCTCTTTACAATTACTTGTATTCATTTATGGTTTGTACTTACTTCATATGTTGTATGGCTATGTCTTGTATTATGAACTAAATTCTACTTGGTTAAGGCCAAAATGAAGCATTCACCATGAATTATCAATAAATATCACCACTTTTATCTATATTGCTTGTGTTTATGTATGTGTATTTCATGATTTAATTAATATTAAGTGTTTAGCTAGCACTTAGTGTTTATTTCATTGTTGTATGATGTATCAAGAGGAGAAGCATATAACTTGCTCGATGAAATGCACGATATAGTTCTAGTAAGGTAGAGATACTCAGGGCTAGTCTCTAGGACTCAATTAGTGAACTGCTAAGCATAATGAATTTGTGTGTATTTCGGATGACCATCGAGAGATAGGTTATTGGTGCATATAAGTGTTGTTTCTATTACTCGAGAGAGAGTAAAGACTAATGGAGGGTTGTCACGAGTCTACATTTGCATATGCATAATTTATCTTTAATGGTGTGTCTATAAATTGATGAGAATTGGTTATGTGGATTCACGGTATTAGCCTGGTTTCCTAACAGTAATACAATCACTTACTTGTGTGTGAATTTGCTTTGCTTAGTTTCAATAATTGCATTTTAATTTATTTAGCTAGTTTCGAGTAGTTTAATCCAATCGTCAAATCTTTTCTTGTCTAAATAGTAGTCTAATCAATCAATTGTGGTAATCAATTCTTCAATCATAGTGGAACAAATCATATTTATCAACGCACTACTCCCACGGCTCCGTACTATTACAGATTCTCATTTTAAAGTGATCAGTGTCCCCTGAATATCACCCATGGAACTTTCCTTTAGATCTCCAAATATTCCCCGGATCCCTCCCCGGATATTCCAAGGGGTCTCTTCCCGGATCCACCCATTCTCTGATGCTACAGGTGTTCTTTCTCTACACAAAATAAATAGTTATAAGATTCTATTTATACTAGTGATATGACCATATTTATACATATCTGAGGTCCTTATTTTCGATCATTTGTTCTCGTTTTCGAGTATATTTTTGTTTATAATGTTTTTGTGAGCCTTGTCTAGGTACATGTTCTCTACGGAAGGTATTTGAGCTTAATTGAAGAGTCTGGAGGTTATTTAGACTGAAATGGTAATGGCTCGTGCAGTACACTCACCTTAGATTGAATTGGATTTCGTGCCTACCACTTTTCGAAAAGCCCCAGATATCTACTTTCCAGTGCTTTTTAAAGATTATAATTTTGAGATTTCTATACGGAGCTATGCCCATATTCATAACGGTGCACAAAGTTGAAAATCTTCACCATAGAGAAAAGTGACATGGATAAAATAAGCAATAGGCCACTTTCGGGTTGCATTTTTTTCCCAGTTCTGCCACTTCAGCCTGAATTTGAGAGGCTATCTCATTATTTCACACCCAATTTGTGCCCTAACCTCCAAACTCTATAAATACCCCAATTTTCTCTCCTCTAAGGAGACTTCTTTCACCTCTCACACCCCAAACCGATCCAACACAAACCTCTTTCATCTTTTTCATCTCTTTCATCTTCTTTACAAAATAAGTGAGAGAAATAGCTCCCATGGAGGTTTTTCCTCCATAAGAGCTCACCATACATCTCCACCACCTTTTTTACATTTCCTCCACCTCAATTGAGAGTAGATTGTAAAGAGATAGGAGGGTCTTTGACCCATTTCAAGCAAATCATGGAAAAGAGCTCTTTGAGGAATTTCTTCAAGGGTTATATCTCATTTTACTCAATCTCTTTGTACTCTTATTTTCTTAATTGTGTATCCCTAATTTGAGAATTTTGTAAACCTACACTTGTATAATATATTATGATTGTTCTTAAATTCATTTGGGTTTTGTTCTACTCTTTGTTTATGCATGATTTAAACTCTTATTGTGATATTCATGTGTGTGGAAAGTTTAGATTGATATGTGTCCATGAATGAGATTAGGAGTAGAGTAATTTAATTTAGGAGTAGTGTAATTTAGCATTCCATGATTGTTGATTGATTGATGATGACTCAAAATACCATGTATTGAATGATATGAGTGCTAGAACTTTAATTCTAAAGAGTGGGAAAGGCTTGGTTTATACATGTATATGCTAAATTAGGTTTTGGTTCAATATTCTTGTGCTTAATGGGTCTTTGTATTAAGGCACAATTGCTCTCTCATGGCTTGGGTTGAGTGATGAATTGATTTTGGTGAATTTCTTAATCATAAGAATGAACCCTTAACTTAATTTGAATGTTCTTAATGAATAACAATCAACTTTGTTGCACATGTTTGTTTAGTGAGCTTGTTTTCCATTCTGTGCCATCCTAGGGAGATTGATAAAACTGAATTATTGGTACCACTGTCATTTCTCTTGTGCTTATGTTGTTATATGGATATTTTGAGTGTTTAATTCTTTTTCTTGACTAGACATCGTGTGAATGACTGTTGGTTGTATGCTACGAACTGAGAAGAGACATGTCCAACATGCTCAGATAGATATTCACTGTATATGATCAGTAAGGTAGAGATATGTGAGGCCGGTGTACAGGGCTCATGTGTGTATGTCATGGATCTTAATGGATTCATGCATATTGTCCGGGGTCATCGAGAGATAGACTTTGGGTATGTATGGGTGCAATCTCTAAGACATTGAGAGAGATTAGAGATTAATTTAGGGGGTACGAGCCTATAACCTTCACTTGCACTTGACTACTTAAGAGATTATGTGAGTCTAGCACTTAATTGGGAGGATTGTTACAGTGAAATCATTTTCTTAGTGTAACCATTTACATTTTATATCTCTCCATTCCATTCTATCAAAGTAAATATTATTGTATATAATTTATGTTTTCTTGTAATATTTACTTTTACTACACAATAACACAAACACCTATTCGTGTTAGCTAAACTAGCAATGGTTGTGGATTACACCTCTCTGTGGGAATGAACTTAACTTATCATTATACTACTCCAACGGCCTCATACTATTGCGAGCGCCCAATCTGGAGCGGTAAACTAGTTACAGGGAGCTTAGATCAATAAGGAAATTCATCTCTTATACGTACAAAACTTACTTGTTCTATATAAATACTATTTCCTTTATAACAAGTCTTCCTGTAAAAAGAAATCATTTTCCTTCAAGCACAAGAACTTCCAAAAGAATTACTTTCCTTTTCCTTCGAGGATTTTCCGTTCCATGCATAATTATTATTGACTATGATTCGGGTCACGGTTGCGCACCTGCTTCATAAACGACTACAAGTCACCGAAAATTTCATCGCTCAGAAAACTACGATCCATACGTTGAAACGAACTACTTCTTCAGTTCTTCATGGTCTTCACATGTCTCTAAGAAGTTTCACATCGATTGAGTCTCGTTTGGTTCGCACTGAGTTCAATTGAGAATACGAGCCAAAACATAATATTGTGTCATGCCCTAGGCATTTTTAGATGAATTTCTGATTGTTTGAGCTTTTACTTGCAGGTTTTTCGTGAAGATTTTCTAGAAATTGGATTGATGATGAAGAATAGATCGTGAAAGAGAGAGAGAGAGAAGCAGATCAGAAATTGGTAGAGAGATAGAGAGAGAATTGTTAGAGAGAAAATATAAATTAGTTGGAAAGTTCGTAATATTTTTCATATCCTCTGTTTGTTACAGACTCTGAATATTTAAAGGAAATTGAATATTAGAATACAACTAAAATAAGGACTCTATACCTGTTAGGACTCTTGGGAAATAATTCCATACGGTTAGATCATAAACTAAGACATACACTAATTATCATGGACACTTGGGAATTGATTCCCTACATCAGACACATACTAACAGTTGAGAAGCTGATTATTTAATTTTCTAATGGCCCATATGCACACATCAAACATAATGACCCTCACCAGCAGCCCAATCCTATATCCTGACATTCCTTTTCCCTTGAAAATATCGTTGTCCTCAATGATGGAAGCTTATAGAGCTAACCTGCTTGGGAAACTATCATCTAAGGTAGACTCACAAAAAGCTAACACTACTAAAATTGAAAACATGATCATTTGGATCCTGACCCAAATGGCCCACTCTTGACTCGGCTCAATACAGTTGTTGACCAATTGTTCTGGTCTCCCAAATCGCCCAAAGCTGGAGAAATTGATAATTGCAATGCGGCCCAATCGGCCCAATTGTGCTTTTGACCCGGTTTTCCAAATGGTGCTCCAATTACCCTAATTATAAGCAGGGGGCCCCTCCCTCAAAAAAAAAACTCTAATGTTCATATTTAAAATATTTATAAAATAGTTATAAAATTTTAATTTTTGGTCCCTCTAATTTTTTTGTTTTTTAGCTTCGCCCATGATTATAAGAGCACAAAACGATGTGTATTGAGGTAAGGTTTGGAGTCAACCCTTTAAAAACCATGTTCCTTTTATCTTCTTTTGACCGCAGCTTGACCAAAAATTCCCAAATCTTCTCTAAAACCCTAACTTTTTCTTTTTTCACTAAACCGACATCTCCCTCTTCGATCTGCCATCGGTTTCCTCTAAAAAAGTTTCCAATTCTTCTTCTCTCACTTAACTGGCGACATCTCCCCTTGATTTGTCATCTAAACCCTTCAAAAACCTTCTAAAATTGCCCAAATCTCCATCATAATCGAAATCTAACCGTCCCTCATCTTCTTTCGAGCGAAGACCACCCGACAAGGAGCTGAGCTATGGTGAGCATTCAGTTTTGGAAATGTATCAGAGCATGGTTGGCCACCGGTGAGTATAGAAGCAGTCTCTCCGGTCTTGATCGGAGTTAATCTACATAGGCATGGGCATGGTTCGGCTGAGTTCAATATGGTTTTAATTTTGGCTAAAATTATATTTATCCGATATATATTCGGTTTTTAAAAATGTGAATCAGATTGAACCATTTTAATCTAAATATCGAATTGAACCGAACACATTTATCTCGGTTCGGTTCAATTCGATTTTAAGTCTATAGGACTTTGAAGGTTTTTTTTATATGTTTTTTAATTTTAAGGGCCTTTAAATTGTATTTTTGGAATTTAGACTTAATTTTTTTAAGAAAGCTTAATACGTAAAACAAACAATTTAAACAAAATACCATTCAAATTTTAATCCAAATCTAAAATTTAATCTTATTCGGTCTATATATTCAATTATAATATAAAATCTTCGTAACTTCTATAAATAAAAGTAAATAAAATTATATAATGTTATCCAAAAATAAAATATCATCAATAAACAATTCATAATAAAATTAAATCTTATAAAATAATTAATTAAGACAATTCGATTTTATACGTTCAAAACCGAAATCTAATCGAATTCAATTCGGTTTTCAAATTTCAAATTGATTTGAACTGAATAGAAGCTATGAACTTAACCAAATACCATTTTTTGATTCGGTTCGAATCGGATCAATTCGGTTCTAGTTTTGGTTTTTATGTCCGCCCCTAAATCAACGTCCAGAAACGACGTGGGTCTTGTGGTGGTTGTCCATCAGTTGCAAAGGATGGTGTGGAGTAGCTTGACGGCGACAGAGACGTCGTGGGTGAGGTTAAGGCAGTTGGCGACAGCAGAGCGTGAGGACGTAGGCATGCCTCGATGTTGAAACCGATCTCAGGTACGGTGAGCCACTTGAACGACTATAAGATAAACAATTTTAAAAAAAAAAATATGGAAATGATTTGGTGGTATTTTGCCCAATTTCAGGTTCTGAAAATGGTACAAGAGCAGGAACAGATCCGAGCTAGAAGGCACCGATTGAGCTAGTAACCGAACTTCGATGGCCACTGAAGCGGTCTGAAGCTGACCATCGAAATTCAACACGTTCTAGTGCTGAAACCGGTGAGTTTTTATTTTTTGAGTTTACTGCAAAATTCGGCTCCGAGCCTTTGTGGTATGTGTTTTGTAAAAAATGCGTACATGTGTGTTATCTGGCCATGGTTTGGGTATTTTTGAATATACGTAAGCTGCCGTGTTTTTGTTCATTGCCTGGGAGGATTGAGTCTGAATAGGTAAGGACATTAGGTTTTGATTAGAGTTTGAAGTGTTTAGATTCAGGTTAGGGCTTGGTTTAGGCCTTGGTCTGGTATTTTTGGCTTCGGAGGTTGCTTCAGTTGTAGCTTCTTGTGACCTGACTAGATCTGTGGCCATATCTGAATCAAGAGGCTTGATCTCCTTCACCAAGGGCCTGGTTTCAGGTAGAGGTTCAAATCCTTCAAACTCAATAAGGTCTAGCATAGGTGACTCTAGATTTAAGCCAGAATTTACCTTGTTATCTGAGTCTTCTGGATCCTTTCTAGTTTCCCTGATAATCTATAGTAATCTATCAACTCCTTTGTTAAACTTCAGCTTAGGAAATTTAAATTCTTCCTTCAATTGTTGTAGCAACTCTTATTCTGCCATTTCTTCCATTTTGATTTCTACTTCCTCTGATTGATATGCCTAGAATTTTTATTTTTATTTTTTGATGTGTGGTTGTTGATTGTGAAGTAATGACACTAATTGGCTTTGTTTACAAGTGAAGCAGCAGAAATTAGAATTTCGAAGAAGAATGTAGCTGGTAGGGAACAGATGTAAGATGATTCAGATCTGAGAATGACGGGAAAAAATTTTGAGAAATGCCTAATGCCACGGGATAGTAGGAAAGATGTTCCGATGCCATTTGTCATGCCCTAAGCATTTTTAGATGAATTTCTAATTGCTTGAACTTTGATTTGCAGGTTTGTGTGAAGATTTTCTATAAATTGGATTGAAGATGAAGAATAGATCGTGAAAAAGAGAGAGAAGCAGATCAGAAATGGGTAGAGAGAAATTGAGAGAGAATTGTTAGAAAGAGAATAGAAATGAGTAATGTTATACGACTCAAATAATTAACTTAGATTTTAACTCAATTATTGAGTTGAAATTTGAATTGTCGAGTTAAAATTTGAGTTTTCATCACCACGTATAACATGGAATGATATGGTTAATGACAAAATCATTTGTTACATCATTCGGATTGAAATTTGATTAAATTTTCGGATTATCTACTATTAGTAATAGAAATTAATTGAAAAGTTCCTAATATTTGTCGTAAAATGATATTAGAAAATAAGAACTCTAGACCTATTAGGACTTTGGAAATAATTTCATACGGTTGGATCATATTAACTAAAATAGGCCAATGGGAAAGGATTATTTACTTCAAGGGTGTGTTTGGCACGGAGATAGAACAGAATAAGGTGGGATGGGACGGAAAAATAGGCCATTGGGAGAGAATTATTTATTCTAAGGGTGTGTTTGAAACAGAGATGGAACAGAATAAGGTGGGATGATTCCGAACAGAATTGAACATGTTATTCTGTATTGTGTTTAGAATGTCTCATATGATTGAGACATGACAGGACAAGAGGTTTAAATGACCGAAATATTTCTATTAATTTTATAGACTTTTAAAAAATTATAGAAAAAAAATGATTTTTATTTGAATAGGATCCAGAACGTTCGAGGTCTCCAATGAAAAAAAGTATAGTTCACAAATTATTTTAATATAGTTGAAGGAAAAAAAAACATTTATAAGATCTGGAATCTATTACCGTTTTCTTCATCTTCTTTCCAATGTCAATTTGTTTTCTTCAATCATCAACAATAACTTCATAATCAAAATCTTTTCAATAATCAGTTAAAACAAAAATTAATTTTTTTTTTTGGAGAACACTCCATTATTTTCTTCTTCAATCATCGAATCATCATCAAAAATCAAGAACATTTTTTACATTCTCATTCATCATCAACAACAAAATCTCTATTTCAAAAAAACAACAAAATTTCTCAATTGGAGGTCTCCCACCAAAACCAACAAAACAATCACAATTCACAAACAAAAACTCATATCTCCATTATTGGAGATCTCCACTGACCACACCCATCACCGCCGCCGTCTCCCTCCACACTGCACGTCGCCGACGCCACATTGTGAGATAGAGAACCAAACGAAAATTGGAAGAAAGCTGAAAGAAATCCGGAGAAAATTGGAAAAAAACCAGATGAAACCCAATATATGAGATAGAGAACAAAAAGAAAATTGGAAGACAACTTGAAAAGAACAAAAAAAATCGAACCCCTAATAAAACTAAACACAAAACATCCATGGTGTTTTTTGGTTGGAAGAAACCAGAGAGAGAAAGGAATTTGAGAGGGATTCAAGAGAGAGGGAGGAATTTGAGAGTGAGGGGAATTTGAGATTCGATGATGAACAAGAGAGAGAGGAGCTGGACAGAGTTGTAATTTTAGGAAATGTTAAAGGGTAAAATCATCTTTTTCAGGTTTTTATGATTTTTGTCCCACTTTATCCGGTCTTATCCAACATTAAAACCATATCAAACGTAGAATAAGAACAAATTGTCCTACGTTGTCTTGTCCCATCCTGCATACCAAAGGCACCCTAATTATCGTGGACACTCGGAAATTGATTCCCTATATCAGACACACACTAGCAGTTGGGAAGCTGATTATTTAATTTTCTAATGGCCCATAGACCCACATCTAGACATGACCACGGTTCGGTTCGAACCGTGGAACCGAACCGTAACCGTGTGAAATGAACCGGAACCGTGGAATCGATTTCAGAACCGTAACCAAAACCGTGGGGGAGACGGTTCGGTTTCGGTTCCGGTTCCGGTTCCTCCTCTGAAAAAACCTCCCTGGAACCGGTTGTTCGGTTCTGGTTCGGAACCGCCGGTTCCAGAAAAGATATATTTTTTTTTCTTATGCTAAATTGTAAAAAAAAAAAAAAAAAAACCGAACCGGCGGAACCGGAACCGAAACCGTGGGCATGCCTACCCACATCAAACATAATGACCCTTCACAGCAGCTCAATCTAGACATGTCGGCGATTCGGTTCGAACCAGTAAACCGCGAACCGAACCGAAACCGAACCTGAAAAAACCGTAACTGAACCGCCATTTAAGGTTCCTAACCAGAACCGGACCGGAACCATGCACTGTAGTGGTTCCGGTTCCAATTCCACCAAAACAGTTTTTTTTTTAAAATAATAATGATTTGTTATTTATTTTAGTTACATTTTTTAAGGCAACTCAATAACATACATTTACAATTTTACTTTTATATATGTAATATTTTTTAGTGAACAAAAATTGAAAGAAAAAAAAAACCGACCTTGGAACCACCGGTTCCGAACCGGAACCGGAACCGGCGACATGTCTAGCTCAATCCCCCGACACATTGATTACTTTGCAACTGCTAGCATACATTAAGACAAAACAAAGTTTTTCTAGCTTCTTTAAAACAGAAAGGAGGTTATAGCGAATTCTAATAATTCTGGTAACAGAGTGTACTTAAATCTTACGTTAGGATAGAACTACGAAATACTCGATTCCAATTAGAGAGTTAAGCACCTGAGACAAGAGCTGGTTGATGAAAAATTGGTAAATAAACTAGTTGAAGATGTGAATGTGCTTTGGAGATTTAGAATGAGCTGTAAAGCAATTTCAAATTTATCAATCTAGCAGTAGCCAGGAAGAGAATGAGCATTGCTTTCTCATAAGAAAAAAGTGATACTTTAAAGTGGTTAATTTGAGTTGAGATCTTTTCAAGTTGGAAAGGCAAGAAGAGCTTTCCTTGCTGCCCAAATAGTGGATTTGAATGCCCCAGCTTAAAGTTTAAAAAAGGAACAAGTTTGTACACACACAACCCACATGGTTGGTACTTGGGAAAATCTCTTGTAAATTAAGGTTAAAGAGTAGAGACTACTAAAGAGATTTTTTTTTTTTTTTTTTTGAAATTTGACGCACGGCGAATTAGGGATATATCATATAGAAATTTAGCGAGATCAACCTCTTGAGCACAATTTAGAATACAATTTTCACTACCGAATCTAGATTTTGAACGTCAAAAATTAAAATAAATATGGAGGACTGGACCTGATTAATTGTTTCGGAGATTTCTTCAAAATTATCTTTTTGTGGGTTAACTTTCATTTTGTATATAGGTGATCATAAAAAATAAAAAAAATGATTGAAAATGATGTTTTCAACCTATGCATTTGAAAGCAAGTTCTAGAGTAATTAATTCTAATTCTAACTTTGAATAATTGAAGCATTGTGTGATATTCCAAATTAAATAAATTAATAACTTATCTCAATTTTAATTCAGATAGATTGAAAGATTCTTAGTAAAATAGACTAAGCCTAAAATTACAAAGCCTTTTTAATTTTTTCTTATGAAATACTTTGATAAAATATATTTCACAAAGGACATTGCTTGGGTACTGACTAGTCAGTACCCAGCTATACTGATCAACCAATGGTTGGTTGCCACGTAATCCAAAGCAAGGACAAAATGGTAAAAATTAAAGAGTTTTTGCCACGTGGAAACACCCCATTGGGGGGTCAGTACCCAAGCTTTTTCCTTTCACAAATTTCATGAGAAATCACGTGTAATTACGATGTCATTAAATTACAACATCATCCAGTTGAAATAGTGAGAAACGTCACTTTTTTGAACATTTGTTGTACCCAAGTGATTGCTTTAATAAGTTATGTTTAAAAGACACCTATTATGGGGAACTACTAAAATTGTCCTTAAATAATCAGTTTTTTATTTTCTTCATACTTTCATCTTCATACTTCGAACACTGAACTCAGTAACTCCTTCCTCTCTCTTTCACAATAAACTTAAGTTGTCTACCATTTCTTCTTCAACTTAGAAAAAATCAACGTTCTTCGGCAAAACAAGATAATATATATCTTAAATCATAATTTTTCTATACATGCGTTTATGAGTCTTGTAACACTTTATCCGTTCTTTTTCATTTGTTCTCTTAGTCTTTTTAAAACCTTAAGCTGGTTTTGTGAGTTTTGAATCTCCGAGCCTTTTTAAGTTCTGCCTGAACTTTATAAACACTATCTGAGCTTTTGTCTGAGCCTTTTTAAAGTGGACTCCGAGCCTTTTTAAAGTAGTGTTTGAACCTTTTACATCAATCTCTGAGCGTTTGTAAAGTCGTGTCTGAGCCTTTTGCATAGCTGTTAGGTTTTTAAATGAAACAGTGTTCGAACCTTTGGCATAAGGCTCTGAGCCTTTTATATAGGGTTCCAAGCCTTTTTAAGAAGTGTCCGAGACTTTTACAGTAGTCTCCGAGCCTTTTAAATATCCTCACATGTGCCATTGTAGTATTGTTCAACCTCTACCCCCTGCCCCCCAGAGAGCTGACCAGTCAGTTGGACCACCACGAGCTCGACGGGGAACTCGGCCCCCGAATACGTCTGCGTAGCGTCACTCTGTCACTGTTCGAGTGATTGTTTGGGTTTCAACGGGACTTTCTTTCTCTACTTCACAACTCTGTCACTGTAAACTGAATGAAAGAAATTTGATATGGAACAGCTATTGGAGGTATTTTTATCCGTTCACCATAATAGATGCATTTTAAACATAAGTTATTAAAGTAATGATAGTGTTGAAACAACTCCTCCAAAAAATGTCATTTAATTTTTGAATATATATCATTTGGATCCTCTTATCTAGTCAATCACCAGTACTACTCACCAGTCAAACCTACCACACCAACTCATCAAGTAATAAATTTAAACAAGTCAATTTGAATTGATTAAGTTAATTGCTTACAGCAGCAAGATAATGAAGATCTTTCATATTCCTCTTTATATATAGTGGTTGAAACTCAAAGATGATTACTGCTAATTAGTTTTAAAATTGATTAAACAACTCTCTCTTAGGACTCCTCCACACACAAATACGTACATTAAATATGATATGTGTTTATCAAAATAAATATTAGGTTATCCTATAGGCACAATATGTTACTTTAGCTAGTGTCCTTTTTTCAATAAATATTTTTGGTACCATCCATGTTTCTTTTTATATATACTACTTGTGGGACTTTGAATCTACAACATAATAATGGGAAGTGATAATAATTAGCGCACGTTACTTTTTAATACAAGTGGAATGGCACTGTGAATCCGTGTTTCACATTAGTGGTATAGGATTCGAATCATACCATGTGTATTTAATAATCGCATGTATGATAATTGAAAAAAAAAAACAATAGTAATCAGTTATCCACCAAAAAATTGAACCATTTAAGTACACTTTTGAGACAAAGATTTTCTCTAAATAGTATAAATATAAATCCCAAACAAATAACCACATATATATATATGTATGTATAATGTCTAAAAAATTTGTTCAAATTCAGATGTAAATGATGTGCCATCTAATTTGTCGTCATCCTGTTAATCATAAGATTATATAATAAGTGATGTACAATTCACATGCCATATCATTTCGAAATAAATTTAGATAAATTTTTTGAATAGTCTAAAATTACTCATTATAATATAAAGATTGTCTTTTGATCATGTCATGAAATTATGCTTTGCAAATAGAAAATCTTTTTACATTATGCTAATGAAGTGAATTCATAACATGTACCCAAATCTAATATCAGTAATAAAAAAAGAGTTCTCCACTGGACAGAAATTAATAATTTTGAACAAGAAGTGAAATAAAACACATAATTTTGACAATAATTTAAGTATAAAAACAACAAATCAAAAGTTTGTAAAATATTCCAATGATCTAAAAGGTACAAATTAAAGGTTGAAGTCCACTAAAATAAATCAACCTTCACATTTTTTTTGTGTACGGTGATATGAATTACATATGATAAAGAGGTTTGATATTGAGATGATATATTATAATGTGATAAATTCAACTTCATCATCAATCAAATGCAAAACCGATTATATGATCGTATGATTGATGATCATCCGAATAATATAATGAAGATGGAGCCCACTAACCCAACTCATCAATGAATGGTGGGTAAAGGCGCTTTACAGGATTTTGCTTTCACCAAAACTTAGGACCGAAGCTTGCTTCCTAGCCGAAGCTGCATGGGGCCTCCAAGTTTTGCCGAAAGTTCAGAGGTGCATGATTACCCCTTGAAAATTACTTCCGTTTTTAATTACAAGTTGATGCTTTTGCCATCTAAAAGCACTTAAAACCAACTCAACTTCTTTTTCTTGCTACAACAACTAGTGAGTGGCATTTCAGAAATTTTGTGAAGATCCATGGACATTTTACAAAGCTGAAGAAGGAAATTCATCCCCCCATAAGAACATAAACCATTCAAACACTGCCTTCCTATGCAACAATAAAAAAAAAACTTCATCAAAATTCTCATTCATCACTTATTGCAAGAGTTTGAGATCGACACCAATTAACACATTTGAATATGTATCGTTCAAGCCTTGCGAAGAAGCTTAAACCCGCGAAACGGGCATGGAAGGGGTTCACAAAGAAGCTTCAATCCAAACTCCACAGCCTCAACATCCCAAAAACCATCAAAACAACCACCCATTGCCTCCTCACTTTTTGCTCTCGCCATTTATTCATGCCATTGAAGAAACGTTTTCTCACCAAACCGGCTTCTCGCCACCAATACCCTTATATATACCAATACCAAAACCAGCTTCTTCAGAAGAACTTTGCAGCCATATACATAGACAATCTCTATCAGGATGGCCATCCCTTGTCATCCGTGCATGTAAAGCAGTACTCTCATGCAGAGACAAGTAGAAGCACTAAAGATTCGGTGGAGGAAAAGAGTAGTAGTAGTAGTGTGCCAAAAAAGAGTGTATATAGTATTGAAGATGCATGGGAGGCCGTTGTTGCTAGATCACCACAGCTGCGAGGAGTGGATGAGAGAGCTGATGAATTTATTTACAAGTTTCGTGAAGATATGAAAATTCAGAGGGAGAGATCACTGCTTGAGTATCAGGAGATGTTGTCCAGAGGTTCTTAAATTTTATTTCTAATTCGTTCTTTACTTTTCATATTTTCTTCTCTTTAATTTTCAAGACCAAAATAAAATATGCAAGTGATATATAACAGGATTGTGATTTTTTACTTTTTATTTTTGAACAAAGTTGTGTTATAATGGCGTTAATTGGATTTCCTCTTTTTTTTTGTGTGATTATATATGTATAGATTATATAGACTGGATTGTGTAAATTTTATTTTGTTCTGAGATTTTCTTTTTCTTTTTGATACTGAATATGTTAAGCTTGTTTGGGTGTCTTAAGTCGATCTCCTAGTAAATTAATAAATCAGTATTGGTGTTTGGTTATTTGCAAGTGATGATTATATGAATCGGGGATGTTTGGAATTAGTTATTTTCAGGTCTCCCTCAACAGCAAAAGTATCCCGAATGAGAAGTCATTAAATACTGCATAGTTTTTGCCGATCCAAAAAACAGATTTCCAATACTCTCAAAACCTACCATTGCCTATCATCAAGGACTTACAAAAGGCAGAGATTTTTCACAGAAACAGAGTTTTTGTTTCATCATAAAACAGGAACTCTACTAAACATTTTTAAAATACTATAAGCTTTAACTCTTAAAAAAAATTCCATAGATCTCTTTACTAAATAAATTTAACAAACTGTTTTAATTTTCGTTAACCTGGCTAGACTTCTTTGGTGTTAAAAGAAATATAAATAATAGAAAAACAAATAATTTAAGAGAATTCTTACTGAATATTTACAGAGCTTTATTGATCCAAAGCAATATAGTACATAGGGAAACAGAGATTGTTTACAGAGAGTTTTCTGAGGGATGGGTGTTTATACAGATTGATCGATAATCATTTACAAAGGAAGAGAAGCTATTTATAGAAGAAAATGCCTAAACAAGTGGCCGACAAAGTTAAAAAAAGAAAAGATTCTATAAATAGCAAAGTTATCTGTCTTCTTTTAATAATTCTAGCTTTTTACTGTTCTTGATAACTCAATACTTTCTTTATACTGTTTGTGATAACTCTGACTTTGCTGACTTTGTTGTGCTTGGCTTCTTCTACCGACACTTCAAATATCTAAATTATGAAGGGCTTCATCATCTAGATCATAATCCTCTTCTCCTTCGAGAACTGAATCTTCAAGCTTTAAAACTTCTTGCTCTTGAACTTCTCTCAGATAATCATCAGTTTCTGGACTCAGAAAAATCTAAGGAATTGTATATTTGAACCATACATGTAGATCTCTGAGGAAAATAGACATGTGAGGAGTTTGACCAATTAATTTAAGCCTGATTAGATTAATGCTGATATAATATTTCTAAGCTCTATATCTCTGTAGATACTCAGGACACATATCTTGACAATCAGCAGGAAAGTCTTCTTCTCTCAAAGTCCCTTTAGTAATTAAAGGTACAATTACAATATAGTGATAAGCTGGGAGAAAACTTGTAGTCATCTTGTATGGCTGATTAATGATCCACTCACATGGAATTGAGTCAATATCAAGACAGAAGCCATGCTTCCCTCCAAACATTCTGATGGACTGTTGGATTTTCTGGGAGAAAATGAATCTTTATAGTACTAAAGGCACTTATGGAATCAATAATTTCATAACTGAACAATTCTTCAATATCAACTTGTCCTAGTTCAGGAATTTCAAAATTCATTGGAAATTCATCCAAATGAACTTGAGCTGTCATGAATTTAAAAGGATATTCATAATTAATATTTCCTTTATGAAGAAGTGTAGTCATACCCTTAGGTAATCCTACTGCTTTAGCAAGAAACTTTTGAATCTTTAAAAATCTCTTCAGATTATCATCTCTAGCATGACCAAAGATGCTCTGCTTAATATCATTAGGTAGACTTTCTACAGCTTTATAAAGATTTTTTGTTTGATCCCTCATTAGGGTAATATTAATAATATCTAAGGGCCTTTCCATTTTTATTTATTCTATTATTTTTTCTTTGCCCTTGTCACTTCTTTTTTGTTTTTCTTCATTTGTTTTCATCTTCTGAAACTGCTCTATTAGCTGTTCAGCTCTAGCTAGTTCTTGCTTTAATACTACATTTTTTCTTTGAAGATCATCAAGAAGGTTGTTCATATCTTTTTTACAACTTTCTAAATCTTCAGAAATTTTTGTTTTTGCTTCATTGATAGTTTTGAAATGGTTCATGAAGCTTTTTACTTGATCTCTACTATAGGTACAAAAATTAAATTCTAAAATTGGTTCGAAGCCTTCTTGATTTTGAAAAAACATTTTTAAAGCTGTATAGGCTTCATCATAAGAAAAATACCCTTTAAAAATAGGATTTGGAAAACCTTCAATACAATTAGCAGTTTCTTGCCATGTAGAAAAGATTCTCGTCCTTCTTCCTCTAAAAACAACATAAAAACCAAACTTATTTGATTCAGAAAACTGATGGCTTAATATATTTAAAGACTGGAGAAATCCTTTATTATCATTTCTAAAAAACCAAATATTATTTAAAATTGCTTGCTGAGCTTCAGTAATCTTGTCCTTCAATTGTGCTAATGGCTGAAATGGAACACCTGGACAAAAGTTAATAGAATAAGATCCAATGTTAATCTTTTTACTACTACTGCTTTGAGAAATATCTTTTAAACCCTTTTGACTATCTTTTGAGCTTCCTGTCATTCCTGCAAAATAATCAGCAATCAATTAGTCTTGAAAGAATATCAGCTATAGTATTATCCTTTCCACTTATATGTTCGAAATCTGCTTTATGACCTCTTCATGTTAATGTTTCTAAAAATCCTATCTATCTTTTACTAACAAATGAATTTTTCTTTTCAAAGTTCTTTTTCTGTACTTTTTTATAAAATTCTACTATATTATTACAATCAGTTCTTACTGTAAAAGATTCATTTTGTATATATATATGAAATTGATTTAAAGAATTTATAATTCCTAATATTTCTAACTCAATACTAGATCTTCTAGATTCTACTTCAGAAAACTTTCCACTAGCATACATTGTTATTTCTTCTGTATTTTTTAAACTATTCTTTATGGGTTTTTGAATTAAAATACCAGCTCATCCTTTACTACTATTATCTGTTTGTACTATCTTATAATAGCTATCTATGGGTAAGGCTATCGGGCTTAAGTTTTGTGCTATTTTCTTTATTTTTTGTACCAATTTTACATCTTCACTATTAAAATATTTCTAGTCATTTTTACTAACTTTATTATGAAGAGGTCTAACTAAGGTGCTTAAGTTAGAAATAAATTTTCTACCATAGTTTAATAATCCTAAATTTTTTTGTAATTCTTTAGTTTCTTCTATTTTATCGGGAAAATCTAGAATCTTTGTAACTATGTGAGACTGTAATTCTATTTTTCCTTTATCTATGATTAATACTAAGAATTCTATTTTATTTTTAAATAATTCTATCTTTGATTTTGATATAATTATATTATTTCTCTTAAAAATTTCTAATACTTGCCTTACATGATGCATATGTATATATCTATTATTACTAAAAATCAGAATATCATATATATATACTATACAAAAACTTGAAAGCTTTTTAAAAATCCTATCCATACTTTCTTGAAATACTTGAGGAGCATTTTTTAATCCAAATGACATAAATAACCACTCAAAATGTCCTTCTGAACAGCTACATGCTGTCCAACTTACAGATTCTTCATCTAGTCTTATCTGCCAAAATCCACTCTTACAATCAAACTTTGAAAACCAATTTGCTTTTTGTATACAATTTATTAATTCATCTTTATTAGGCAATTTATAATTATTTCTTAATGTATTATCATTTAATCTTTTGTAATTCATAACCATCTTACTTTTTCCTCTTTTTTCCTCACTATGACTAAATACTATGAATGCTGGGCTTCTATGCCTGCTAGTACTTTTTCTTATTACTTTTAATTTTAGTAAATCTTCTATATGCATTTTACATTGCTGCCTATCTTCTAAACTATATGGTAAATCTTGAGTAATTATAGTTATATCATGATTTATTATTTCTATTTTATATACTTCTATACAATCCTTATTTTGAGGATTTTCACATATTATTTTTAATTCTTCTAATTCCTCTATTTTTTGTCTTATTTCTATTGTCCAATTTTTACTCTCATCTTTTTGTACTTCTAATTTCATACAAATTTCCTTATGGTATTCTATCATTTCTTCACTATTTAAAGATTCTTCTACATTAGAGTCCTCATTTAAAGCTTCTAATATTGAGTTCTCATATTCTAATTTTAAAGGTGTTTCTAATTTATTTACTTCTTTCTTTATATAAGGAAGATTAGTAGTTTCTAATTTAGGTTGAACAAAGGTTGACTTTTAAAAGAAATTAACTCCACTTGAGGTAATTATCATACTTCCATTATTTCCTAATATAAAATTTAATGCTAAAACAAACTTATAGCTAGTTGGATGACTAGTTATTAATGTTTGGGGTAAATAATGAGTTTCACCATTAATCCTAACAGGTATATTTATTAAACATTCTGTAATTTGAATAGTATTTTCACTAAAAGTTCTTAGTCATATATTAGCTCCTAACTTAGTTCTATATGCTTCAGGGGCTAAGCTTTCATGAATAATGTACTTATTACACAACTATCTATCATGGCTATAGTCTTAATTGGTCTTAATTTATAAAGAATTTCTATATCTATTAATATTAACTCACTTCCTGCTCTATTTACTTCATCTTCACTTTCTTGAATAATAGCTTTACAACTAGTACAATAATAATTTTTATTATTTTTATACCCTTTATTAAATTCTTTCTTACGATTGTAACAATCTTTTCCTAGAAAAGATACTATTTCTATCATGTTGACTTCAGATTCACTACTTAGTTCTTCTCTATCATCATCTGACTCTTGATCACTACTACTACTTGATTCTTCATCTGAGCTTTCTATTATACATATACTTTCAGTTTCAGAAATTTCTTCTATATTATAAATTTCTTCTAGATTTTTTAAATCCTCATCTAATTCTACTAGATTTGCTTTTCCTTTGTTATCTGAACAATTAGGTTTAATATGTCCCATCTTTCCACATAAATATCATTTACAGTCTTTATGATTTTTCCTTTTATAAATCTTTTTATTATCTTTTGCTGTCTTTCTTAGTTTTTTCTTTCTTCTTTTGTCTTTATTTATGAATTTAAAGAATTTCTTAGGCTTTGAATAAGGTGTATTAAAAGGTATATAAGGGGGTATATACTTTTTTCTTCTCTGTTTATAAATATTCTTAAATCTTTTTGAACTATATTTATTCTTTTGTCTTCCACATCCTAACGTTGGAACTTCATATAAATCTACACACATCTTACTAAATTGTATTTAGGCTTGTCTTCTAAGTTTCTCTTCATCACATAAATCTCTTATTCTTTTTCAAACCAATTCTACCATAGGGATAAATGACACTTGCCAAAATAATCCTTCTTTAGTTTTTTCTTTAAACCATTTATCTACATCCTTATATAATTTTTCTCCTATCTTTCCTGGTAACTTATTAACAAATTTCATTAATAAATTCTCATCCTAGGGTCTACCTATTTGACTCCGGTATTTATAAAATAAATCTACATATTTATCAAAATAATGCATAGCACATATCTTTAATTGTTCTAAACATCTAATTGCTTTAATTTGCTTATGAGTGTCTTCTACTTCTTCCATAAAGGTACCTAATATGCATTTCCTAATTGCATCAATATAGCTTAAGACTGTAATATTAACTTCAAATTATTCTAGTTCTAATTTTCTTTCTTCATCCTTTTTCATGAACTCTCTCCATCCTAAATAGGTTTGCTTTTCATTATATCCTATAGTACTTTCTAGATATACTAATTTGTATTTATAATCAGTTATATTACTAAGAGCTTCCATTGAATGTCAAATTAAATTTCCTTCTCATTTATTAAATATATGCTTCCAATCTTCAGGTTTATGACCTTGTAAGCTTAAAATTAATACATCTTTAGCTTCTAGGGCTTTCCTCCAGCTTTCTAATTTTGTTTTTGCTCTATATATCCTTTCTTTATCTTTATAATCTCTATATTCTTCTTTTGAATTATGAATTCCTCTTTTATCTAAGTATTCTTCTATTCTAGTAGTGGTAGGAAGACCTTCTATATATGGTATTTTTGACGATCCACTACCTTCTCCTATTTCTGTTTTAGCTATATCTTCTCCTACATATATCTCATCTTATATGTAGTAGATTTTTATCGACTCTTCTTCACTTATTCTTTTGAAATTAATTTTTTCTTCAAGAATTATACTTATTTTATCATCATCTAGTTCCAGATTATTACAAATTTCTTCAAATACTTCTTCTGGTAAGAATTCTGAGGAATTATTAAATAGAATATTTATAATAACTTCTTTATTTTCCTTTAAAGTTTTTTCTTTATTAATTTTATGATCCATTATTATAATTTAGTCTTCAAATTCTTCTTCATTTACTTCAGTTTGTTCCTTGTAATCCTTAAGCTTTTGAAAGGCTTGATTATCTTTATCAATGTATATAGTACTATCTTCTGGAATTTCTATACTTTGAATTTCCAATTCAGGTAGCTTCCATTCCATTCTTTAAGTTCACTACTACTTAATTTCTTAGGAATTTGCATTTTTACATAATCACTATGGAAATGTTCTACTATACTTTTATTTATAAATCTAAATTTCTTATGATATTTATTATAACATCTTCCTAGAACAAATATTTTTATCCTAAGATTCTTATATTCTGCATTCATATCAAACCCTTTTGTTTGTATGCTTAGTTTTATCTTTTTACAGAATTCACTTATATCTATATCTATATCTGGAAGACATCCTACTACAGCTACTTTATTTCTTTAAGTCTACTTCAGTTGTTGCTAATTGTGCTTGAGTGTGATTACTAAATCTACTATCATATAGGTATAAATGAGCTTTAGTATCTAGTCCGACTCTAGTTTGACTAAGTATTCCTATAATAACTACTCCTAAATGTATAGAAGTAAATCCACTCTTTTTAATTTCTTTAGCACTTTGAGGACTTATTAGAGTTACTTCTTCTCTATTTTTAACCACTGCTACAGTAAATTCATCCTTATATACATATAAGCTACTTTTAAAACTATCTAATATACCTTCTCTATATAAATTCTTTTTCTGAACTTGTTTAAATCCTACTTCCAGCATCTTATCTACATCTTCTTCCTAAATTAAATCTTCTGTTTTTTCTATTATTTCTTTTCCTTTGCTACTATAATTTAATATATTTCTAACTTTATTAGCTGCTGATTGTGTTACACTAGAATTTCTAGCTAATTTCATTCTATTTATTTTTTAATCTTAAATTAACTTTGGGTCCTAGTATATCTTTTATATCTACTTTAGATGTTACGGTTTATTGGAATTTTCAACTTTAGATTCAACTACTTCTATTCTTTTTACTAACCATGCTATATATTCCGAACTTATACTTTTATGATCTAATTTTTCTATTTTCTCTTCTAGTTACTTTTAAATTTACTAATCTGGTTTAATGAGTAGTTACAGAAAGACAGACTTCTATTTTACATCTCTGAATATCTTCTGAAAAGAAATTTTTAGTATCTTACAATTGATAAATGATGATTTTAATGGTTTTATGTATCATATATTATTATAACTAAATAAGGTATATAGGCGGGAATACTCAGACATACCCGTATCCAGAATGGTGCTGGTCATGGTAGACATGTGTTTAACAATGCCAAGTACCTACTAGTTATAATTAGCTATGACTACTAATATTTTAGATTATGTGAATATAGTAGAAAATATGAGTATTATAGATGCTATATTAATAAATTTAGCCATAAATGATCCGAAAAGTTTAGAATCCTTAAAAGAACATCATATTAGTATGATAGAAAGAATAAATGAAGCTCTTAAAACTAAGTATCAAGTATTTGATGAAATGTATTTAAGAACTAGTCATAGATGCCCTTATTTTGAAAAAGATTTACATGATTTAGAAGAAATGAAAACTAGAAGTGAAAATAAAATAAAAGAGATAGAGAGGTTATTTAAAGAATATAATCCTCAACAAAAAGATCCACAGAAAAACTTAGAATCTGAGAAAGCATCAACTAGTTCCTTAAATGAACCTGAATAAAGAAATTATAGAAACTAGTATAGAAGATTGTCAAGAAAAGATTACTGGTATTAAAGAAAAGTTAAAGTATCATAGTATATCAAAAGAAGAAAGTTTTAGATTAAAAACAAGATTAGCAGGAATAATTTTAGCAAAAGAAAAATGGGAAGAAAATCTTAGAATTATAACTAAGAAAAGAAAGTTTGGGCAATGAATTTTATGAATAGTATGTTTTATAATAATATATTTGACAGAGAATATAATACGTTTAATTGTTTCCTTAATATTTGTTTTGCAAGGCCATTAAATGAGTTTATATATATATATATATATATTACAAAGCTTAGATATTTATGAAATAGAAAAATTATTTGGTTTATTAATAATTAAAAGTAGATTTCCTATTAGAGAGCAATTAATTGAAGAAAAACTTTATATAGCAAAGACTTATTTTTTCCAACTTATAGAACAAGGTTCAAAGACTTTAAGGAGAATAGAGTATTTAGATTTAGCAAACACATGAATTTGACTAGATTAGAATATTTAGATCTAGAAATTACAAATTTTAAAAAGACAAAAATTAGCTTGCAGAATAATATAAATATTAATTGTAATATTGAACATCTAGAAAATCAGTATAAACATATACCTCATACTAGTAATGGTCAACAAAATTTTATAGTAGATTTATTAATAAATTTAGGAAGAAATTTAGAAAACAATATTGGAAAAATTAATAGTAATATTACAGAATTAGCAAAGTTTTTCCAGAATAGCAAGATTAAAACGTTACAGTCAAATTTAGATTATATAAGACAATTAATAAAAGATTTTAGTATTCAAATTAAGAAATTTCCCAGTACAGAAGAGATAATTGAGTTAAATAGGTTAATAGAATTAAAAGACCCTAAACCCGTAGAAATAGAAATTAAAAGAATAGTTGAAAAACTTTATAAAGAAGTGGAAAATATAAAAGAAACTCAGAAAGAATTAAAAGAGCAGCTAAAAATTATAGCAAAGATAGTAATTGAATGAGTTTAATATTAAATAAAATTTTAGAAGAACTGACAGTAGAAGCAAAAAATAACCTTCCGGTAGGAATAAGTGATGAAAAGTTTAGTGCCCCAAGTAATACAATTATTCAAGGTCAAAATAATACTATAATAAAATTACTTATAGAAGTTTTAATAAAAATTGATAAACTAGAAGAGAAAATAGAAAAATTAGATCATAAAAGTATAAGTTCAGAATATATAGCATGGTTAGTAAAAAGAATAGAAGCAGTTGAATCTAAAGTTGAAAATTCCAATAAACCGGTAACATCTAAAGTAGATATAAAAGATATACTATGACTCAAAGTTAATTTAAGATTAAAAAATAAATTGAATGGAATTAGCTAGGAATTCTAGTGTAAAACAATCAGCAGCTAATAAAGTTAGAAATATATTAAATTATAGTAGCAAAGGAAAAGAAATAATAGAAAAAACAGAAGATTTAATTCAGGAAGAATATGTAGATAAGATGCTGGAAATAGGATTTAAACAAGTTCAGAAAAAGAATTTATATAGAGAAGGTATATTAGATAGTTTTAAAAGTAGCTTATATGTATATAAGGATGAATTTACTGTAGCAGTGGTTAAAAATAGAGAAGAAGTAACTCTAATAAGTCCTCAAAGTGCTAAAGAAATTAAAAAGAGTGGATTTACTTCTATACATTTAGGAGTAGTTATTATAGGAATACTTAGTCAAACTAGAGCAGGACTAGATACTAAAGCTCATTTATACCTATGTGATAGTAGATTTAGTAATCACACTCAAGCACAATTAGCAACAGCTGAAGTAGACTTAAAGAAATAAAGTAGCTGTAGTAGGATGTCTTCCAGATATAGATATAGATATAGATATAAGTGAATTCTGTAAAAAGATAAAACTAAGCATACAAACAAAAGGGTTTGATATGAATGCAGAATATAAGAATCTTAGGATAAAAATATTTGTTCTAGGAAGATGTTATAATAAATATCATAAGAAATTTAGATTTATAAATAAAAGTATAGTAGAACATTTCCATAGTGATTATGTAAAAATGCAAATTCCTAAGAAATTAAGTAGTAGTGAACTTAAAGGAATGGAATGGAAGCTACCTGAATTGGAAATTCAAAGTATAGAAATTCCAGAAGATAGTACTATATACATTGATAAAGATAATCAAGCCTTTCAAAAGCTTAAGGATTACAAGGAACAAACTGAAGTAAATGAAGAAGAATTTGAAGACTAAATTATAATAATGGATCATAAAATTAATAAAGAAAAAACTTTAAAGGAAAATAAAGAAGTTATTATAAATATTCTATTTAATAATTCCTCAGAATTCTTACCAGAAGAAGTATTTGAAGAAATTTGTAATAATCTGGAACTAGATGATGATAAAATAAGTATAATTCTTGAAGAAAAAATTAATTTCAAAAGAATAAGTGAAGAAGAGTCGATAAAAATCTACTACATATAAGATGAGATATATGTAGGAGAAGATATAGCTAAAACAGAAATAGGAGAAGGTAGTGGATCGTCAAAAATACCATATATAGAAGGTCTTCCTACCACTACTAGAATAGAAGAATACTTAGATAAAAGAGGAATTCATAATTCAAAAGAAGAATATAGAGATTATAAAGATAAAGAAAGGATATATAGAGCAAAAACAAAATTAGAAAGCTGGAGGAAAGCCCTAGAAGCTAAAGATGTATTAATTTTAAGCTTACAAGGTCATAAACCTGAAGATTGGAAGCATATATTTAATAAATGAGAAGGAAATTTAATTTGACATTCAATGGAAGCTCTTAGTAATATAACTGATTATAAATACAAATTAGTATATCTAGAAAGTACTATAGGATATAATGAAAAGCAAACCTATTTAGGATGGAGAGAGTTCATGAAAAAGGATGAAGAAAGAAAATTAGAACTAGAATAATTTGAAGTTAATATTACAGTCTTAAGCTATATTGATGCAATTAGGAAATGCATATTAGGTACCTTTATGGAAGAAGTAGAAGACACTCATAAGCAAATTAAAGCAATTAGATGTTTAGAACAATTAAAGATATGTGCTATGCATTATTTTGATAAATATGTAGATTTATTTTATAAATACCGGAGTCAAATAGGTAGACCCTAGGATGAGAATTTATTAATGAAATTTGTTAATAAGTTACCAGGAAAGATAGGAGAAAAATTATATAAGGATGTAGATAAATGGTTTAAAGAAAAAACTAAAGAAGGATTATTTTGGCAAGTGTCATTTATCCCTATGGTAGAATTGGTTAGAAAAAGAATAAGAGATTTATGTGATGAAGAGAAACTTAGAAGACAAACCCAAATACAATTTAGTAAGATGTGTGTAGATTTATATGAAGTTCCAACCTTAGGATGTGGAAGACAAAAGAATAAATATAGTTCAAAAAGATTTAAGAATATTTATAAACAGAGAAGAAAAAAGTATGTACCCCCTTATATACCTTTTAATACACCTTATTCAAAACCTAAGAAATTCTTTAAATTCATAAATAAAGACAAAAGAAGAAAGAAAAAACTAAGAAAGACAGCAAAAGATAATAAAAAGATTTATAAAAGGAAAAATCATAAAGTTTGTAAATGATATTTATGTGGAAAGATGGGACATATTAAACCTAATTGTCCAGATAACAAAGGAAAAGCAAATCTAGTAGAATTAGATGAGGATTTAAAAAATCTAGAAGAAATTTATAATATAGAAGAAATTTCTGAAACTGAAAGTATATGTATAATAGAAAGCTCAGATGAAGAATCAAGTAGTAGTAGTGATCAAGAGTCAGATGATGATAGAGAAGAATTAAGTAGTGAATCTGAAGTCAACATGATAGAAATAGTATCTTTTCTAGGAAAAGATTGTTACAATAAGAAAGAATTTAATAAAGGGTATAAAAATAATAAAAATTATTATTGTACTAGTTGTAAAGCTATTATTCAAGAAAGTGAAAATGAAGTAAATAGAGCAGGAAGTGAGTTAATATTAATAGATATAGAAATTCTTTATAAATTAAGACCAATTAAGACTATAGCCATGATAGATAGTTGTGTAATAAGTACATTATTCATGAAAGCTTAGCCCCTGAAGCATATAGAACTAAGTTAGGATCTAATATAGGACTAAGAACTTTTAGTGAAAATACTATTCAAATTACAGAATGTTTAATAAATATACCTGTTAGGATTAATGGTGAAACTCATTATTTACCCCAAACATTAATAACTAGTCATCCAACTAGCTATAAGTTTGTTTTAGCATTAAATTTTATATTAGGAAATAATTGAAGTATGTTAATTACCCCAAGTGGAGTTAATTTCTTTTAAAAGTCAACCTTTGTTCAACCTAAATTAGAAACTACTAATCTTCCTTATATAAAGAAAGAAGTAAATAAATTAGAAACACCTTTAAAATTAGAATATGAGAACTCAATATTAGAAGCTTTAGATGAGGACTCTAATGTAGAAGAATCTTTAAATAGTGAAGAAATGATAGAATACCATAAGGAAATTTGTATGAAATTAGAAGTACAAAAAGATGAGAGTAAAAATTGGACAATAGAAATAAGACAAAAAATAGAGGAATTAGAAGAATTAAAAATAATATGTGAAAATCCTCAAAATAAGGATTGTATAGAAGTATATAAAATAGAAATAATAAATCATGATATAACTATAATTACTCAAGATTTACCATATAGTTTAGAAGATAGGCAGCAATGTAAAATGCATATAGAAGATTTACTAAAATTAAAAGTAATAAGAAAAAGTACTAGCAGGCATAGAAGCCCAGCATTCATAGTATTTAGTCATAGTGAGCAAAAAAGAGGAAAAAGTAAGATGGTTATGAATTACAAAAGATTAAATGATAATACATTAAGAAATAATTATAAATTGCCTAATAAAGATGAATTAATAAATTGTATACAAAAAGCAAATTGGTTTTCAAAGTTTGATTGTAAGAGTGGATTTTGGCAGATAAGACTAGATGAAGAATCTGTAAGTTGGACAGCATGTAGCTGTTCAGAAGGACATTTTGAGTGGTTATTTATGTCATTTGGATTAAAAAATGCTCCTCAAGTATTTCAAGAAAGTATGGATAGGATTTTTAAAAAGCTTTCAAGTTTTTGTATAGTATATATATATGATATTCTGATTTTTAGTAATAATAGATATATACATATGCATCATGTAAGGCAAGTATTAGAAATTTTTAAGAGAAATAATATAATTATATCAAAATCAAAGATAGAATTATTTAAAAATAAAATAGAATTCTTAGTATTAATCATAGATAAAGGAAAAATAGAATTACAGTCTCACATAGTTACAAAGATTTTAGATTTTCCCGATAAAATAGAAGAAACTAAAGAATTACAAAAAAAATTAGGATTATTAAACTATGGTAGAAAATTTATTCCTAACTTAAGCATCTTAGTTAGACCTCTTCATAATAAAGTTAATAAAAATGGCCAGAAATATTTTAATAGTGAAAATGTAAAATTGGTACAAAAAATAAAGAAAATAGCACAAAACTTAAGCCCGATAGCCTTACCCATAGATAGCTATTATAAGATAGTACAAACAGATGCTAGTAGTAAAGGATGAGCTGGTATTTTAATTCAAAAACCCATAAAGAATAGTTTAAAAAAATACAGAAGAAATAGCAATGTATGCTAGTGGAAAGTTTTCTGAAGTAGAATCTAGAAGATGTAGTACTGAGTTAGAAATATTAAGAATTATAAATTCTTTAAATCAATTTCATATATATATATACAAAATGAATCTTTTACAGTAAGAACTGATTGTAATAATATAGTATAATTTTATAAAAAAGTACAGAAAAAGAACTTTGAAAAGAAAAATTCATTTGTTAGTAAAAGATAGATAGGATTTTTAGAAACATTAACAAGAAGAGGTTATAAAGCAGATTTCGAACATATAAGTGGAAAGGATAATACTATAGCTGATATTCTTTCAAGACTAATTGATTGCTGATTATTTTGCAGGAATGGCAGGAAGCTCGAAAGATAGTCAAAAGGGTTCAAAAGATATTTCTCAAAGCAGTAGTAGTAAAAAGATTAACATTGGATCTTATTCTATTAACTTTTGTCCAGGTGTTCCCTTTCAGCCATTAGCACAATTGAAGGACAAGATTACTGAAGCTCAGCAAGCAACTTTAAATAATATTTGGTTTTTTAGAAACGATAATAAAGGATTTCTCCGGTCTTTAAATATATTAAGCCATCAGTTTTCTGAATCAAATAAGTTTGGTTTTTATGTTGTTTTTAGAGGAAGAAGGACGGGAATCTTTTCTACATGGCAAGAAACTACTAATTGTATTGAAGGTTTTCCAAATCCTATTTTTAAAGGGTATTTTTCTTATGATGAAGCCTATACAGCTTTAAAAATGTTTTTTCAAAATCAAGAAGGCTTCGAATCAATTTTAGAATTTAATGGTTGTACCTATAGTAGAGATCAAGTAAAAAGCTTCATGAACCATTTCAAAACTATCAATGAAGAAAAAATAAAAATTTCTGAAGATTTAGAAAGTTGTAAAAAAGATATGAACAACCTTCTTGATGATCTTCAAAGAAAAAATGTTGTATTAAAGCAAGAACTAGCTAGAGCTGAACAGCTAATAGAGCAGTTTCAGAATATGGAAACAAATGAAGAAAAACAAAAAAAAAAGTGACAAGGGCAAAGAAAAAATAATAGAATAAATAAAAATGGAAAGGCCCTTAGATATTATTAATATTACCCTAATGAGGGATCAAGCAAAAAATCTTTATAAATCGGTAGAAAGTCTACCTAATGATATTAAGCAGAGCATCTTTGGTCATGCTAGAGATGATAATCTGAAGAGATTTTTAAAGATTCAAAAGTTTCTTGCTAAAGCAGTAGGATTACCTAAGGGTATGACTACACTTCTTCATAAAGGAAATATTAATTATGAATATCCTTTTAAATTCATGACAGCTCAAGTTCATTTGGATGAATTTCCAATGAATTTTGAAATTCCTGAACTAGGACAAGTTGATATTGAAGAATTGTTCAGTTATGGAATTATTGATTCCATAAGTGCCTTTAGTACTATAAAGATTCATTTTCTCCCAGAAAAACTCCAACAGTCCATCAGAATGTTTCGAGGGAAGCATGGCTTCTGTCTTGATATTGACTCAATTCCATGTGAGTGGATCATCAATCAGCCATACAAGATGACTACAAGTTTTCTCTCAGCTTATCACTATATTGTAATTGTACCTTTAATTACTAAAGGGACTTTGAGAGAAGAAGACTTTCCTGCTGATTGTCAATATATATGTCCTGAGTATCTACAGAGATATAGAGCTCAGAAATATTATATCAGCATTAATCTAATCAGGCCTAAATTAATTGGTCAAACTCCTCACATGTCTATTTTCCTCAGAGATCTACATGTATGGTTCAAATATACAATTCCTTAGATTTTTCTGAGTCCAGAAACTGATGATTATCTGAGAGAAGTTCAAGAGCAAGAAGTTTTAAAGCTTGAAGATTCAGTTCTTGAAGGAGAAGAGGATTATGATCTAGATGATGAAGCCCTTCATAATTTAGATATTTGAAGTGTCGGTAGAAGAAGCCAAGCACATCAAAATCAGCAAAGTCAGAGTTATCACAAACAGTATAAAGAAAGTATTGAGTTATCAAGAACAGTAAAAAGCTAGAATTATTAAAAGAAGACAGATAACTTTGCTATTTATAGAATCTTTTCTTTTTTTAACTTTGTCGGCCACTTGTTTAGGCCTTTTCTTCTATAAATAGCTTCTCTTCCTTGGTAAATGATTATCGATCAATCTGTATAAACACCCATCCCTCAGAAAACTCTCTGTAAACAATCTCTGTTTCCCTATGTACTATATTGCTTTGGATCAATAAAGCTCTGTAAATATTCAGTAAGAATTCTCTTAAATTATTTGTTTTTCTATTATTTATATTTCTTTTAACACCAAAGAAGTCTAGCCAGGTTAACGAAAATTAAAACAGTTTGTTAAATTTATTTAGTAAAGAGATCTATGGAATTTTTTTTAAGAGTTAAAGCTTATAGTATTTTAAAAATGTTTAGTAGAGTTCCTGTTTTATGATGAAACAAAAACTCTGTTTCTGTGAAAAATCTCTGGTGGCCTTTTGTAAGTCCTTGATGACAGGCAATGGTAGGTTTTGAGAGTATTGGAAATCTGTTTTTTGGATCGGCAAAAACCATAGGAATTTGAAATACTAATGTTATTTAGCACCCTCTCTTAATATATCAACAAGATTTTGATTAGTTCTGTAAATCTAATAAAACAAGTCTAAATCGTTTTGTAAACAAAAAAAAAAATCATTTGAAGTTTGAACTTACTTCATTTAGATTATGTTAAAGTGTTAACAGGGGTTAAAATAAACTGTCAATATTGTAAATGATACGAAGATGATATAAATTTGAGTGTGTGTAATTTTGTCTTTATCTCAATTATCGACAAAAAAATATATATTCTAGTGTATTGCTCATAGATTATAGACAGAGTGTATGTAATTGACACAAACTGGATATAAACAGTATCCTAAATAATCAATATAGTCAGTTTTGTCCAGATATGTACACATAAGTAACTAAAATAAACCAGAGCTCAAGCAAAAGTTTTAAGCAAGCTAGGTTCTCAAGTTTTAATACACAAAAATGCTAATATATAGCTAACAGCGGGGTGCACGGAATAAATAGGTGCACCAGGACATCCCGACTAAGTTGACACCTCGTTAGCACCATCATCATCTATCTCATCCCACCATATTATTAATCAAAAATAGTCTACATGTTATACAGCTAACCACTCTTGATCAAGAAGAAATACGATCAAGATTAATGCAGGAATTCCATCATAGGACCGTCGCGGTGTATCTTTTTCATTCGGTATGCCTCCATGTCCTCAGCAGTAATCTGCAACCACATTACATGATTTAACATAAAACTAAAATGATAGTAAACTCAGAAGTCGAAATTAAATATCACAGGTAATGTCAATTATATATCGATAACTTTAGCGTCATGGATAGACCATACCTCATCATCCCATTTAACATTATATTTGCGCTTTCTTTCATCAGTCTCTTCCTTCTTCCTCCCATCCTCCTGCTGGAATTTATATGAGAAACGCATAATTAGCTAAGAATAAAAAGAGCATAACCTGAGAAAGTTTGTGGATACAAAATCTAATTGAGGGTCTTATCAAGGGAACTAAAAAATTTACCTTCTTAAGTGCTTTGGCAAGTTTTTTTTGGTCAATAATCAAGTCATCTGGTACATCAGATTCCCAAGTAGCAAGATTTTTCTCCTGTGCTGGGGCAGCCACATCTGCCAATATTCATTCAGGTAATCAGAATCAGAAGGGAGAAGCAAGCACATAAAAGATCAAAACATAAAGAATCTGTCTAAAACCAGATGAAGACATCAACGTAGATGTGATATTATAAGATTTATCGAAATGGGAAAGCTTTAATTCTAATGTGTCAATAAGACACTGGTCAAAAGATCTAAACAAGAACTGAGGCATATACCTTCAGAGGTCGCCTTGCGACTAATATTAGCCCTCATTAAGTCTGCTGCAGCTTCAGCAGCCCCAATGCCGGCTGTACCAGTGCAATAACTATTCTTAATTGTTTGCTGACAGCATTTGTAACCCCATTGGTGGTCCTTCCACCAGGATCCCCAGACACTTGTGTGGTTGTTGATGTAAATATCTTCTTCATACTTGCTTTTCGGAATAGACATCTCCTTCAAAAAATTCAGGGAAAAAATTTAAGCTAAAGACCATTCATAGCTAAAGCATACAAAATTTAATTTGAAGTTAAAAAGTTGCAACAATAGGAGCGTCAAATATCAGAATAACACCTAATAGCAAAAACAACAACCATTTTGTAGAATTCTTGTTATACAAAATTAAATAAATAAATAATAGTGATTCTCTCTTGATGGAGTTCAATGGCTGAAAGTTCAATCATTTGTAGACCCAAGTTATTTAGATACAATTTTCTCAAAACAGAATTTATGCTCCAGCAAAAACCAAAATACTAGAAAGAGATATAGTTCAGCTTTAAACAGTACCAGTCCTTTTATGACTCTGCCAGCACGATCATATTCAACCTGCCTCTCACTTTGTCCAAGAGAAGCTCCCTTGGCATTTCTTCTTCAGTTGCAGCATTGCCATACTTCTCCATGATGGTGTCTTTAAGACGTGATTTCAACTTCTCCTTGATGATCTTATAATTCTTATACAACGATTCAGCTTGGGATGGCACATCCTGTAAGTGAATGTCCTGGCCTTTCTCGAAGGCTTCCCAAGCACGAATGTTAAGTTGCTTGAACTCCAATGCTTGCCCACTCATTCTATTCTGATTATCTCCCTGTAAATATAACATGTAAACCAATCAAAATCACATTATAAATTAATTCAAAGGCATACAGTAGGAATTTAACATAATTTTGAAGAGGGAGGCACTTACCAGATAAAATTTCTCATTCGGGTCAGCATAAGGAAGCGGATCTTCATGCATAGATCGTGTTTTAGGATCATAATAAGCTGAGTTGACATCTAGATTCAAAAGGTACTTAGCGATGTCTTCTCTAATATGCAAATTTCTGCAAACAAGATGATATGAAATTATAAGGTGTATCATATTGCAGAAGCCAGTAAGAAAATTCCTACAGTAAAGTGACAAACAAGGGGGACATGGATATTATGAGTCATACCTGACTGTTCCTGTGCTTCCACCACCTGTAGTACGAACACGCTTCTCAACCTTCGCAAAATCCATCTGTTTGCTCTCATCAACCTTAGCTTCATCAACCTTCAGAGCATCTTCATCATCCTCTTCAACATCACTGACCTCACCCTCACCATTCTTCTTACTATTTTTCTCCTCCAATTTTTTCAGCTGTTGTTCTTTCAGATATTTCCTTCGAGCCTCTTCCCTTGCCTCGTACCTCTCAATGACCCCGGGCATATGTTGCTGCATCAAAACCATTCCATCAGTCCCGTTTCCCATCGTAATCCAGTTCAAAAGTCTATCTTTTCATCAGGTGCAATGTGCTTATTTGTCCATTTTGCTCCCAATTTTCGGGGCCTCTCCACGCACAACTTAGCATTATGAGTCACTGCCCCACAGCTGTAAACAAGCAAATATAAAGGAGAGGTCAGACATAGAACACAACTTTACCACTGACAGCAACAAAGATTAAATGTGAAATAGCATGGTAGCAGACTAATAGCCGGATTTATGAGTCATTGCACAACTTAGCATTATGAATCATTGCCACACAGCTATAAACTAACAAATATAAAGGTGAGTTCTATAAACAAACAAATATAAAGGAGAGTTCAGACATAGAACACGACTTTACCACTGACAGCAACAAAGATTAAATGTAAAATAGCATGGTAGCAGACTAATAGCCGGATTTATGAGTCATTGCACAACTTAGCATTATAAGTCATTAAAACAAGCAAATATAAAGGAGAGGTCAGACATAAAACACAACTTTACCACTAATAGCAACAAAGATTAAAAGTGAAATAGCATGGTTGCAGACGAATAGCCGGATTTAACTAGTGAAAGTACAGTTGCACTGAATTGGGGGAATTGGAAAGAATAGAGAAGACTTAAGAAGAGGAAGTGTTGCCTTTTCGCTTTTCTTCTTTACATTATGAAACAAGTTTATGGGAATGAACTTCTCCACTCTCCCCTTCCCTTCAATCGTGTTATCAGCTACTCTTTCATAACTTAAACAAATATTCCTCCAACTAATGAATTCTATGAGCTATGCATCAGTCGCTAGTGCAATGAACAGGAAACATGACATGAGTTTTATAGCAAAGAGTGAACATCTTTTTTCTGACACTCAATTATGCATATAGGCACGCCCTAAAATCCTCAATAAAATGCCATCATCATAATCATCACAGACCACTACATTTTTTAAATAACAGAAAAGCAAATCAAAGTTAAATAGCCAAAGAAAGAGAGAGATGGACCAACATGAGGTTCACTTACTTTTCACATGCTCCCTTCCTGTACTTATCAGCTTGATATATTTTAGCACCTCTATCATACCAGGATTTTGAGTAATTTGGATCCGATTTCCATTTCTTCTGATGTTTTAAGCTCTGAAAAAAAAAACAAAACATTGGAATTCCTCAATCAGTACACAAAGCCTTGACAGCTGAAAGCTGGTCTCTCAGCTTTAAGATACCAAGGGGCAGATGACATGTACTGAGGAATATGAGGATTGATTGCATTTCCATCCTCATCAACTTCAGCAGGTGCAAGACCAGCTTTACGTGCTTCCTTTAATTCCAGCTGCTTCCTGTGATCCTCCCTTGATTTGAATGCCACTGCAATTCCCAAAGGTTAGACATAAAATTTAAGAATACAAGAAACTTTTAATAGCATGTATAACCTAAAAAATATATTACAAGAACAGCCAGTATAATCCGGCATGAATGTTATGATCACCCCCCACCCCCAATTTATTAACACATATAAATTATAATAGACTATAAGGCAATTCCACAAAACACATCCCAGGCTAAATACAGGTAAGTTTTAACAAATATGCAGAGTATCAAACGCGATAACTTGAGACATTAAAAAGGAAACGAAATTATTGTTATCCATTCAAACAGAACAAAACAATTAAATTAAATTAAATACACAACATTTCCGATGAAATTGAACCATTTTCAAGGCTTATATCAAATGGGTAGGAAAATCCAAACAAGGTATTAATTACATCTAAAAATAATTGGAGACTAAAATATTCCAAAATGTGAAAATTGGGTAATTCAAATAACTGTGTTTTTATCTTCTGTATTGACAGAACTCATCATCTACACCTTTTTCATACCCAAAAATCTCCCCGACCTTTCTTTCTGCATTGAGTTCTAACTTGAGGACCGAGCGTCAGCACTCACAAATATAATTTAACCGGTTAATTGAGTATAAAACAAGACACGTAAATCAAACCGCATTACAAAAGAATCAATTCTTCATGCCCATCGATAATGGCTGTCAGAGTAGTTAAGAGCTCCACAAAATCAAACAGATAGGACTCAAGAACGACATCAAATCAAGTAATGCCAGTGTCGTTTCCGTGATTCTAACAACTAAAAACGACAAGACTTAACCTATCAGGATATCACTATGATTATATATAATAACACCATAAAACAGAGTATGAGAAAACTAGAGGTGGCGTACCTGAAGCAGTAGCCATATCGGAACGGTGAGTTGGTGAGTTTCAAGTAGCAGCGATACGAGACAACAAAAGGAAAATCAATGTTCGAGCGATAGAAGCAGAAACGAAAAAGAGAGCTGAAAGAGGAAACAAAGGCGGTAGAAGAGTCTATAAATAACGGTTTTATTAAATGGCGACGTTGTATTTAAATTGACAAATGGAATGCGAGTACGAGACTTGTATATTTATTTTGAAAGTCGAAAAATATATTATTTGAAAGTCGAAAAATATATTATTAGTACGTGTTTAGTTTATGATTTTGAAATTCATTTATTTGCTAAATTTGCGAAGAATTCAGTTCTATAGACCTTACATATCAGGAATTAAATTCTTCAACGAAAGGGAACTTGTTTCCTCACTTACCCTTGGAATCAAGTTCCCAAAAAAAACAAATATCATGTTTTTTTATTAAAAAATCTCTACTTATATATATATATATATATATATATATATATATATATATAAACCAGGAAGTATTAAATAAAAAAAGACCATAATATAAAATAAAATGAGATATATTGAGACCTATAAATTTATTGGTACATTCATATTTTTATTAAAAAAAAATAATTATAAAAATATCTACAACTATATTTCATTATTAAAAAATACTTACGTTATATAAAAAAAAAAAAACCTTTCAACAAAATAAATGATAAACCCTAAATTTTATAATAAACGGTAATTAAAGTATAATTTTATTTCAAGTTTCAAACTTTCTCATTATCCTATGACTATTATATTGTTTTTATCTTTTCTTTTATATATAGTTTTGAACTCTATCGATAAATAAAATATATATTTTTAATGATAGTTATAGATATCAACATTTTTTTAAAGATAGTTATATAAATAAGAGAATTTCAGATTGAAAATCTCTTGGCCCGATATACAGTTCCACATATCCTCTTTTATAAGGTTTTTACATTCGAGATATTTCAAAAGTAAATTGGATCACCATTAAAAGAGGATATAATTCCAAAAATAATATGATTTTTTTAATAAATTTAATGTGATTATAATTTTAAAAGGTTTATAAATAATATGTATTAAAATGAATATATTTATTTTAACGAGGGGACTACTGGCATTAGAATTAGAGCCGGCAAAATTGACTCATAACCCGCCAACCCGACAAGAACCCGAGGTACTTAAATGGGTTGGGTTGGGTTGGATTGGCTTCTTAACGGGTTCGGGTCAACCCGTGTAACTCGTTTATTATATGGGTCGTACCGGGTTTGACTAAACGGGTTCGTGGGTGACCCGTTTAACCCATTTAGTCATATAGATACAATTATAATTGTTCTTATTACAAGGGTTATAAATGACTTTTGGCATACTATATAAAAGCATTATTTAGGTTATAACAACAGCCATCACACTAACACTCTCAAATCCTTAACCCTAACTTCACCAAAATCACCTCTCACTCTCTCCATTTCACTCTCTCTCTTTTTTCTTCCTTTCACTGAGCTCTCTTTTATTTTAAAATTCAGATCTCCTCTCAATCATAGGAAAGAAACCGATGACCAGCGGCAACTGAAATCAAAGGCGGAGCAGCGGCAACTGATGATTTACGAAACTGAGATGGAGCAGCGACGATTGATGATCGACGGATTCTGGGTGGGATCAGGTTGTTGGTGCGACAGAGTTGCGACGATGCCAGAGAGCAGCGACAACTGACGTGCGACCGGTTTAGAGCGACGACGGCATATCTTGGTCAAGCTGGACTCCTTTAATTCACAGCGGCGGATTTTGGTCGATCTTGTTCATCAATCTTTTTTTTTATCTTTTTAACAGTGTAATACTTTCAAGTAACAATTCCTTGAAAGGAGAAAAAATGGATGATTCTTAACTCAAAATTCCCTACCCAGTTATTTGGGTTAATAACATATAAATCTTGTTGATCCATGCTTTGTATGATCATTCATCAAAGACATGGAAGTGCCATTTGTAATTTTGTTTGGTTTGGTCTCATCAATACAACACTATTCGTGTTAAACGGGTTCAGGTTAAACAAGTCACACGGCTGAAACCCGACCCATTATAACCCCGATTAGATTATTAATTGTGTTACGGGTCAACCCGTCTAACCCGTATATTTATTCGTATCATGTTGGGTTTTAAAAGGTTAACCCGTTTAATTAAACGGGTCGTATCGAGTTAAAGGTTAATATTATTCGGGTCGTATCGGGTTGAGGTCAATCCGACCCATAACCCGAATTGTCAGCCTAATTAGAATGGATGTTTATAATAAATTTATTTTTAAAATTTGAGATATGGGTGTATTTATAAAAATGGGTATATTAATAAGTTGTATGAGTGTCAATATACGTACCCAATAAAATGTGAACTATTAACTTGATTTTTTTTTAAATACAACTACAACCGATATTAGTCAAGATTAATTATAATCCACAAACACGGTTTGGAATACTACTCCCACTATTGTAATCTCACAATCGGAGAGAGTATTGCTCCCATAAACCGAGAAAACACTCCCCACACATGCTTGTAAAATGCGCATGGTAAGATTCGAACCTCTGACCACTATATGTGAAATGGTAGAAAATATTGAGTGCATCCGATGTACCACCGTAGAATCCGATGGTGGTGCATCGGATCCATTCATCAAATGACACGTGTTACCGATTTTGAAAAATAAAGTTTATGAGTTAGCTGAAACTTTTCTTTCTCTCTCCATTGTTTCCTTCATCACCGTCACCGAATCTCTTAATCTCTATCGATCTACATTCCACGCACCAATCTCTCCATTTCTCTCTCTCGATCACTCTGGTTCTGTTTTTTCCTTTCTCTTCCCAACGTCCATTATGGATTCTTTCCTCTTGCAGAGTTGCAGATCTGCCACTGCAATTTATTTTTTCTCTTTACTTTTTTTCTGCCTTCAAATGGTTTATGAGTCTATGTTATAGTTTTAGTTGTCTTGTTTGAACTATTTTGTCAATAAATAATTTTATAATTTTATAGATTTGTATGAATAAACCTGAAAGATGAAGCTTATAAAATCTAGAAATTAAACAATCCCATCTCTTTAGAAATGGCTACAAAACGTGGAATATAAACCATTTCTTTCGATATGCAAATCCAAAAACATAAAGTACATATATTATATCTCAAAAAAAGAAGTACAACTAACTAAACTTTGAAGTTTCAAAAATCTTTCAAAATATATATTGATTCCACCAGCCAACACAAATTAGAAATTTGTTGAGACGAGATCGTGATATGGGTGATGAAGAGAGAGATCTTAGAGAAGCTAAACACAAGCTGAAGCCCTATCCCCCTCTTCCTCCCTAGTCCCCATATCTCGATGTTGACTTACTATGACTGTCTTCATTTCGGATCCTCACCATTTTCCGGTGATCGTTGACGTTTCCGTTCTTGTCATCTTTCAAATAGACAAGCCAACTGATGCAATACTAAATTTTCAGAAAGATATTTTAAGTCAAACCAAACTTTGATTGTCTTTAAGAGAGTCTTAAGCTTTCAAACAAATTACGAAAAGATATTAGTAATTGAACATGCTTTCACAGCAAAACTTAGAAGCAAAATAGAAAGAAAAAAAAATAATGATGCCAAGAACACATTTCTTCATCGACAACTGGGGGTAAAGCATATTGGCGGCGTTAACTTCCACGTTGCCTTGGTTATGAATAACGGAAGCCGATTGTGAAGGTAAGAGCTCCGACACGAATCCTTCACCGACTTTAAATCGATTGGATTTCGTTTAATGAAATCGATTTTTTATGAAAGGTTTGGTTATCCCATAATTCCAACTGTTTTTTCTCGACTTTCTTTCTTTCAAAGGAAAGAAAGGCACTTTCACTAATATTACGGTCACCGGAAGACGGTGAGGACAGGAAACGACAACGGTCACGGCAAGTCAACGTCGAAATCTGAGGACAGAGAGAAAGACAGAGGGAAATTGGGCTTTAGTTGTGAGTCTGTCAGTGACTTAGTGCGGAGGGAAAAATGTAAAAGAAAAATTATAATTTTTTGACTTGCGAGTGACATGTGTCATCAACTTAGTGGAACCGATGTATCACCATCGGATTTTACGGCTGTGCATCGGTTACACTTAAGTTTTTCTCGTGAAAGGAAGGTACACGATTATCTTTATTAAAAGGTCATGTACTTATGTTTTTATATATATAATTTGAATAAAAATAAAAAAAACCCTACAGTATGACAAATAAACAATGTGAACCAGCACAAAGTCACGCTGATTTTGTTTTGAATTCACTTATTTAAAAAAAAAAACTTTATTTTATTTATTAATTGTACTCATACACTCCCATATGTATATATATGGCTACTTTTTTTTTTGTATATATAAATTTGATTATATTTTTAATTCTTAAAAAAAATAACGAACATAAAAATGAAATTAAATAGTTTATTTTCGATTTTCTTTCGTTCTCTTTATAGTAGAACTTAATTCTGATTCATTACATTTATATTGAAACTGGATTCTGATTTCACTTAATCTCGATTACTAAATATATTATTAGAAACGGGCTCCGATAACAATAAGGCAGCAGAGTTAAACTATGTTCGACACTTTGACTTAATGCTATTTTTATTTTTAGTTCGATTATATTATATTTTTTACTTTTATGTTATGATATTTATTAGAAAAATTAAGATTTTAATCCCTCTAGTTTCTATATTGAATTTTCCATCAAATCTGACAGATTGGCATTGTCAGGTCGTATAATAACCCTTACTAATATTTTTTAAAGAAAAGACAGTTACACCTTTGAATTTTATTTGTTATGGGAGCAATGTGAAAATGTTTAATGACCATTTTACCCCTATTATTATATTTAATTAAATAAAAAATGAAAAAACAATAACAAATTAAATTTAAAATAAAAATATACAAAAAAACAAATTAAATCTTCACCGGCCATCAACCATCGATTCAACCTTAAACATTCAACCCTTAACCCTCCATCTTCATCATCATCAACAACCTTCAACCCAGAAATCGTTATCATCAACAACAATCAACAATCAACAGCCACCCAGAAATCGTTATCATCAACCCTTAATTTATTTTATCTTTTACAGTTAAAAAAATTATATCGCCATCATCATCAACATTACACCACCAAAAATTACAACTATCATCATCATCAACATTACACCATTGTCAACAACAACCGGTGTCACAGTCCAAGAACTCAGAACACAAACAAAAATTCATCTTTACAAAATCAACACAAAACCAAAATTCCTACAACATCACCACTCTCTCACACCCAGAAAATCACCCACTACTGATCACCAAATCATCAAACCCAAAATCGCCCAGTCATCAGAAAATCTTTAAATATTCATCAGGAGAGAAAAAGATGGAACTCCATAAAAAATAGTCACCCAAACGGCCAAACACAAGCACAAACATATGGAACTCCATCAAAATCTTTACCACCAAATGGCCAAACTCAAGCGGTGGTGATCGAAAATGGAGGAGATTGATGGAGATGGGATTGTACTCTTCGACCATCGAGGAAGTGACGCTGACCAGTTCCGGTTGCGGCGCGCCACATCGTCGGAGGACAGCGTCACTGCGGAAGAAGATGAAACGAGGATTTTAGAAGAGGAATTGAGGGTTTTGGGTTTGGATTGGGGTTTGAGGATAGTCTGAGGCTGTGCGAACATGGAAGGGGGTTTGCGAATAGTGGGTGGCGCTATCTTGGCGCTGCTGGACCACACGGAGGAGGAGGTGGTAGATTTGTTATCATCGGAAGGTGGAGGGAGGTCCCCGTACAATCCATCATAAGGTGGTTAGACAGCGGCGACATGTTTGAGTGGCTAGGGTTTGATGATGATAAGGTATGGGTGGTTGGTCTGATGGGTGACGGTGGCGGTAGTATTGGGTGGCTAGGGTTTGATACTTTGATGATGTTTAAATGTGGGAGGTGGGTTTAATGATCATAAGAATTTTTTTGGGATATTATGATTTACGCCTGAGAGAGAGATAGAAAAAGTTTTTATAATTTTAATTTTAATTTTTAAAAATCGTTTGTAATATTAATTATTTTAATATAATATTTTAAATTTTTAAATTTTTTATTTAATTACAAAATCAGCCTTCTTCTGGTAACACTTATAGAAGCATTATTTGAGTTTTTCATCGTGGCCCTTTGACCTAACGAAGTCAACGAAAAACAATCAAAATTGGATGGAAAAGACTTGATTATGTATTGTCGGAAAACTAATTGACTGAATTATATAATTTCAAAAACTAGTGGATTAAACCAAAATAAACGTAAACTAGATGGACTAAATAACCTCCTAGTAAGTATTTTTATATTCAAATAATTATTTTATAATAATACAAAATAATTTAAACCAACCCCATTTTGTTTTTTTGGTTTTTTGGGTTCTTATGTTTAGTGTTTTTATATTTAAATAATAAAAAAATTATCACAAAAAATGATTTTTGGGTTCAAACTTAAACTAATAAATATATCCAAACCAATCTGATTTTTTTTCAATCGGTTTGGGTTGAAATATAGTCAAATCAATACATATTAGTTTGGTTCGACATTGAGCCTCAATCAAAAAAAAAATATAATGTACACCCCTACTTTTGTATATTAAAAATTGCTTTATATAAATTTGATTAATTGAATTGGATCGGATCTAATTGTAATTGGATCGGATCGAATATAACAGTTATTGGATCGGATCGGATCGAATTTTGCTCTAAAATTGAATCCAATCATATTGTAATTTCAAATTTCTTCAATCCTACTAGACATTAGATCATGGTAAATCCAATTGATCAAATCCGCCATACACTCCTACTCGTGATCTTGCCACGAATCACATTTTACAGTGTGACATGATCATGGAAATACAATGATATTACAATGTGCATTCTACTGCACATAAGATTCTCCCATTTGCAGAGGCTATTGTCTTCTTTGATTCTTTCTTTTTCTTTGGATCATAACGTTATTTTTAGTCAATCTTAAATTACCCACGGATTTACGGTTGAATGAGAAAAAAAAGGTTTCTTTATTATATAAAACTAATAATGTTTTTTTAAAACAAAAAAATTACATAATCTCAGAGGTTTAAGAGGAAAAACGACTAACCCATAATCTTACGGTACAAATGTGATAAATATACCAATTGATCAACCTCATAATAAACAAATAAAACTAGTATTGTTAGTGACATAATACATTTTATCATGCGTGGTCAAGTCCACTATACGTATTTTGCAAATGCACATGAAGAATTTTATGGTTCTCCGATTTGTTTGATATTAGAATTTATTATAATATTTAAGGGTCAGTTTGATATTGTTATAACTTTTATAATAATTAATGATAGCTATTCTTATTGAATATTGAGTTGTGAAGATAATCAACATATGTTTGGTTAATTGTACTTTTAAAACTACTATATAACTCGAAAATTAGTATACATATGTTTGGTAATTTTATTGCAAAAGTGTTGAGACTTGTTACAATGACTAAAATATACATCATACACGAGTTTAAGACCCTATTTCAAATTTTAAATATTTAAATAAAATATTTAATTCTAAGATAAAATAAGGTATATAAATGATTTTAACTTGATTTCATAAGGATAATAAAGATATTTTAAAAGAAACATGAAAAGCTTTTTTGATTGGGCTTTTGAAAAACTCTACCGGTAAAATATTTGTTTGCAATAGATCTATTAAAAATAGAGTTTTTTTTTTAAAAAAACTATATTTATTTGGTTGGTAGACTTTTATTTGGAGAAACACCTCTATGAGCTTTTATCGAGTAACGGTTTAAATTCTACTAGTACCTACTCAGTTTAAAATAGATAATCTTAAAAGCATAACCAAATAACTTTTAAAATTTCAAATAGACGTTTGTAGATTTTTGAAGACGGTAGAAAGCTTAATCAAACGAGTACTAAATATATAAATAGATTATTCTATAATCACTTTCAAAAAGTAACCCCCACTTACTACTCAAAATCACGGTCAAAATTTGTCAGGTTATCGATTAATTACTTTTAGAAGTTTTACCAAACATCATCTTCTATCAACAATTTAAAAGAATATGGTTTTAACTTTTCAAAGGCAATATCAAATTGACCTTAAATAAATAAATAATGGGCTCGACATTGCATTAACCCTATGAGAGAACCCTTGACTCTATAATCAAAGACGGAGCTAGCCCTCGGCTAGGCCATTGAAAAAAAAAATGAAAAGATAAAAAAATGAGTATATCTATGTTTGGGATTGTTTTGCTTCTGAAATAATGTCTTTAGCTTAACTTATGGAATAATCAATTTGTAATATAAGTCGATAGGTGTTTGATAAATTGACTATATGAATAATCAATGTAAGAAAAAAACAATGAAAAAGTGTTTGGTAAATTTTAATTGATTAGGAAAATGACTAAAATGGATATGATTGTTAAAATGTAATATATTATTCAAATAGTTTTTACTATTTTTTCAATTAAATTACACTAATATAAAGCATATATAACACACACACACACACACACACACACATATATATATATATATATATATTGAGTCAACTCGCTGATCTAATATTGAGTTGTCGAGTCAACTCTCCCTCATCAACACTAAGTTGTTGAGTCAATTTAGTTGAGTCAACTCCTCATTCAAACTTGTTAATGGAATCTGCAACTCAACTCTGAATTTGCCATCGTCTTCGCTCACCTCTGACATCGAGAGATCGTCATCCTTCATCCCTCGCCGTCGAGAGCCTCACCATCCTCCATCCCTAGTCGCCGACATCTCTAGCTCGACGAATTTGTGACAGACTTGTAATGGAAACGAAGGAGGCAAGCTGGTCGTCGACTTCAATAGCGAAACAGAGGAGACAGTTGGCCGACGACTTCAACTTCCTCATATGACTTCTATGTCATCGAGGGTAGTTGGTTGTCCTACGAGCTACGTCATCGGTGGTGGGTGATCGATCGCTAACAAAAAGTTTTTATTTTATTTTATTATTTTTCAGTTATTAAAATATTATTAATTCAAAAATTACCAATATTAATTAAAGGGTATTATTGTCTTGATATTAAAATACCAGGGGCATTATAGACATTTCAAGGATAAGAAATCAGTTTCTCTAAAAAAATCAAATTGAAAAAGCAATCCTCAACCAACTTTTCAAAAGTTGTTTATTAAATAAGTAATTTATAAAATAAATTGCTTTCGGATAGTTTACTAAACATCTATTTATTTAAAATCTTAAGAATAAATAATTATTTCTCAAACAAAAACAATCTAAAGTCTATATTTGATATCATAGAAAAGGGAATTTATGAGTGTAGCCTAACAACTTCTATATAATGTTTTACGGTTCACGAGACAAAGGAGGCTTCAGAATTCAGGTATCATTTTTTTTCCCCAATTTCTTTAATAAGTATTTTTTCCTCAAAAACTTCCAACACTCCAATAATCCAACGTAAAAAGTGAACCAAATTACCAATTTTCATGGAATTGTTTTTCGATTTGTTTAATTTTATTTTTATTTTGGTTTTTAATTATTGTTGTACTTTTAGATTTGTTGTTATAAATTACTATATTAGAAGAGCAATATAAACTATAAGTTTGATATTTTGAAAAACTAGAAATTTAATCTTTTAAAAAATTGTAATATATAACTCTATTAGTATTTAATTGTATTTATATATTTTTAGTTATTTTGTATTTTTTTTTTACTTTTTTTATTTTTTTATTTTGATAATATATTATTTAGAAATTATATTTATAGACTAATATTCCCTGTATCTTCTTAACTAGATGAATTTTTATTTTTAATTAATATATATTTTTTATATTATTAATATTAATGTTTACTCTAATGTTTAATCTAATGTTTAATCTTGTTTCTGTCTAATAATTAATCATTGTAATTTATAGTAAAAAAAATTTCACTGTAACAGTAAACACCTTCCAAAAAAACAATTCACTATAACAGTAAACGCCTTCCAAAAAAAATCCCTATAGTTTGTAACAGAACCAAAATGGGAAAGAACCGGATCATTTTCATTTATAAATTGTAATTTATTCATGTTTAAAACTTATAATTGATAGTCGATAAAAAAAAAAAACTTAAAATGCAAGATTTAAATTTAAATTACAGTAATAAGCTATAATCAACAATATACTATCTATACCAAGATTTCTTGTCCAACTTCACTCTTTTGACCTATTGGTGAGCACGTCAGCTCAATCAACCATCACAAATTCCGTAACCACTTGTGATTGGTGGAGCATAATGACGTTCCATGAACCATGATGTTGGGTAGTTGCGCAATCAACCTCACTCACGAGTCACCTCTCAACTGGCCCAATGCACGCATCTTAACGGCATATGCGTCTTAACCACGCATGCATCCACGCGTCCACCTTTAAATATAACCAAACGGCGCCGTTGTTTATCAATTTGAGGTTGACAAAAGCTTAAACGCTGCCGTTTAATTCTTATCTTGCATTGGCTTTATCATTTTTTTTTCTGCATAAATAACTCCGTCTCTGCAGTTCCTATCACTCCACAGTCCACCCTCACTTTACTCATTTTTGTTGTAATCTTTGACATCGATCTGAATCAATGGCCAAGGATCCAGTTCGCGTTCTTGTTACCGGAGCTGCCGGTACTGTAATCTGTCTCTCTATCGTCTTTCTTTTTGCTTGTTGTTTCGACATAGATCTAGTAATTTTTCGTTTTTTGTTATTGAAACGGTTTATAGATCTGTTTTGTCTTGATATAAATCTGTTTGAAATGTTTTTATGGAGTACTGTACTAGAACGAAAACGACGGTGGACAACAACTGATTCGGATTCTTGATTGTTTGATTTGGAAACTAATGGTCTATGTTCATCTTAGTTAGATGCACTTAGATTTTGATCTGTCTGAAGATGAATAGTATTTTTGAGTGAAGTTATTATGGTTGCCATCAGATCCACTGATTGAAATTTTTCAGATTCTAGTCGAATAATATTCCGTTTGATGAGATTGTGGTGATTTAATTAATCGATGATGATATATAATATAGTTGTTAACTTGGTTTCTCGTTTTTTCGTTGTATAAATTGGTTGTTGAATGGAGATCTGCTGGTTATTCTTGGAGTATTGACTCTGTTAACACATTTTTAAGGCTCACATGATAATAGTCTATATACTGATGTGCAAATACTGATATTGTGTGGAAATGTTGTTGGATTTGCAGGACAAATCGGATATGCCCTTGTCCCCATGATTGCCAGGGGAGTGATGCTCGGTGCTGACCAGCCCGTGATCCTCCACATGCTTGATATCCCACCAGCAGCAGAGGCATTGAATGGTGTGAAGATGGAGCTGGTGGACGCCGCATTTCCTCTTCTTAAAGGTATCTGTTGTGTTTTCCCTAGTTTTGAAATTATCAGATGAAGTTGTGAAGAAAATCTTAATTATCTATGTGTTTGCTATGTGGTTTTGTTTTATTGTTATGAGACCTGAGTCTGACTGCATTTTTTATTTCAGGTGTTGTTGCTACAACTGATGCTGTTGAGGCATGCACTGGAGTCAACATTGCAGTCATGGTTGGTGGTTTCCCTAGGAAAGAAGGTATGGAGAGGAAGGACGTGATGTCAAAGAATGTTTCTATCTACAAGGCACAGGCTTCTGCCCTGGAAAAGCATGCAGCTGCAAACTGCAAGGTGATAAACTTATTTAAATTGAAAAGCTTGGCATTTGAATCACCTAGAGATAATTCAGTAGTGTTTTTTCATTTCGTTTCAAGTAGCAACTTATTAATCCATTGGTCATGAATATAATGCGGAAACTTTGGAAAAATATTATACTACTCTCTTTTTAGTTATGGATAGCAGGAGCAATGCATTATTAAAAATTGTGTAAATTGTAAACAATTCTTCAAAAAGCAACCGAAACAATATAAGGTGCACTGAGTGCTTTAGGAAACCATACTGACACATGAAGATTTAGTGGTTCCACTAAATTTTGCATTATATGGGGTTCAAATTCATCATCCGGCTTTTTTTTGGTGTGTGGTTGTGCGTAGAAGCTGTCGTTACAAACAGTGATTGACATTTTATGTATATGTATGTATAGTAATCACCTGACTCATGTCTAGGAAGATATTGAAATTCATTGGGAAATCCAAATATGATTTGAATGACTTAAACCTTAATTCTAAGTCATACCGATGGTTTTATTTACTTAGGAGTTAGGATGATGGGATTTATTTGGTGTGTGTGGTTGTGCATAGAAGCTGTCGTTATAAACAGTGATTGACATTTCATGTATATGTATGTATGTATAGTAATCACCTGACTCTCATGTCTAGGAAGATAATGTAATTAATTGGGAAATCCAAATATGATTTGAATGACTTTACCTTAATTCTAAGTCATACCGATGGTTTTATTTACTTTGGAGTTAGGGTGATGGATGTTTTTCCATAATCAACTATATCCAAAAAGTGCTGACTCTGTTTGAGCTTATTCTGACTGCTGTGCCTTTATTTCAGGTTCTTGTTGTTGCTAACCCTGCCAACACCAATGCATTGATCCTTAAGGAATATGCACCATCAATTCCTGAGAAAAACATTACATGCTTGACCAGACTTGATCACAACAGGGCATTGGGCCAAATCTCTGAGAAACTGAACGTTCAAGTATCAGATGTTAAGAATGTGATTATTTGGGGAAATCATTCATCAACTCAGTACCCTGATGTCAACCATGCAACTGTCAAAACACCATCCGGGGAAAAGCCTGTCCGTGAGCTTGTGAAGGATGATGCATGGTACTGAAATCAAGTAGTAGTTTACTTTTTCAATTAATAATAAAGATTATTGAATTTATTGGGTGTGAGCTTATTGAAGCATTCTCATGATTTTATTCCTCAATTGTATAGGTTAACTTCAGAATTCATAAGCATAGTTCAACAACGTGGTGCTGCAATCATCAAGGCACGAAAGCTATCAAGTGCATTGTCTGCTGCTAGCTCTGCTTGTGACCACATACGTGATTGGGTCCTTGGAACACCTGAGGTTTGTAAAGTTTTCGTTTTCTTTTCCAATGATGTATACTGAACTTATCTGATGGTTTAAATTTTTTTTTTTTACTGCAATTGTAGGGCACTTGGGTCTCCATGGGTGTATACTCTGATGGTTCCTACAACGTACCAGCTGGGCTCATTTACTCCTTCCCAGTAACTTGTCGCAGTGGAGAATGGAAAATTGTTCAAGGTACAAATATAGCAAATTTGATTTATCATAACTAAGTTCTCATCATAATCGTATAGAAATATACATGAGTACATGACTGGATCTTATCAATTGTGTTCAGTTTTCAAACGGTCTGAGAGTCTTCCCATTTTACTCTCTTTTAGACAATTAGACCTGTATCCTGTCTCACGTCTCCTTTTTTGTTAGGTTTAATATACTTTTGGCTGATAGGATTTAGTTGTCGGTTTCTTCTATAGGGCTATGTAGATTATCTTTATGTTCATTGATGTCTTAGCAAAACCAGGAAAGCACATTACTTTCATGTTCGTACTATGTACGCTTACCATTCCTTGCATATAATGGCCATCTTCCCATGTCTGTATTTCTTTGCACTTGTCATATCAGACACCCTGACACTAATGTTTGGGTCCAGTAAGCGTCTACAGTTGTTTCTTTCATATGTGAAATATCCTATTTTTCAATGTTCTCGCACAGTTATAAAAGTTCATTTTTTTCAATGTTCTCGCACAGTTACTTCAATGTGATGATATAAATGAGATTTAATATTGAATTCTCTTTTGAAACTTGTTGCAGGGCTGAGCATTGATGAATTCTCAAGGAAGAAGTTGGACTTAACAGCAGAGGAGCTCACTGAGGAGAAGGCTTTGGCATACTCGTGCCTCTCTTAAATGTCGTCTTCCCATTCAATGGTGTGTTAGTAAGTGAGAGTGTGTCCTCTTCCTTTTTTGGTATCTGTAGGAGTAGCTACAGTTAAATAAAGCCATTGTCGAAAACTGGAGGAACTGTTAATGATGGAGAAGAAGCTATTCATCTTTTGAATCTGATGTTATTATGACTGCATTCAATATCGGGATTTTGGAATTTTACCTATTTTCACTTTAATGGAGTTTTATTACCATTGTGGTTTATAAAATGACATCGAGGAGCAGTAGCCTGGTTTCTGTGTTAATTATGCACTTCTCTAGTTCTCTTCTTCAAAACCTGAATTCAATTTAAAGTTTTTGGTTTGGTAATACAATCGCCTTAGAAAATAGCAAAATCCTTTTATATTATTCTCTTAGAAAATAGCAAATTCATTTTATATTATTATATACCATAGCATGTTAAATATGGTCAATTTTTAATATAATGGTTGGAGGTAAATTTAAAATTAAATTTTGATGGGAAGTCTTGGTCTTTTGCGTGGTGTTCACCGGTTGTAACTTTCTCATAATACTCTTTTAGCAAATTGATTCGGATCTTCTCATCAAATCGTTCTTTGGTTGATTGGCTAGAATACAGAGATCATATTTACGCATATTTTTACCATGGAATATTTTATAATTTAATTGAAATTATTAATTTATCTCCTGAATGATACGTAATTAGGAGGTTTAATGAGTTCTACTCATTAGCCCTTTCCCTCGACTCAAGTCCCTTGAAATTCAAACCATATAAAATGATCAACCGGCCGATACAATGAAATTAAAACCAACTGAAACAATTACATTTCCTCTCATGTGCCAAATCAATTCTATTTGTTTTGTTCCTTATTCGTGTTTGCAGAGATTTGGGTAGTTGAGAAACATCCAATATTGACATCGGCCACCAGGGCCAACTTTGTATGATTAAGTAGGTGAAAAATCTCAATAAACTCAAAGTGAAATCTGGAAAGAAGAGGCTCTGTTTTTAGTGAGATATTTTGCTTACAAAATATTATTCATTTTTCTTCATTGATTCATCCAAAACTATTACTGATCAGTATTTATATAGAGTACAGATTATTCTTCTTCTAACTAACTTTCATCATTTGATGATTATTTTATGAGCTATGATCAACGATCTTGATCACCACACCTTTCTCTGTTTCTCAAAATCGATGACTCAGCAATTCTGTTGAGAAAGGAGGGAAACCCAGACCTTTGATGATGCTGAATTATGGCCATGTGATTTAATCTTTTATCTTAACAGTAGGTATGCCATATGTATATGGCATAATCTGGATCTTGCCCACCGCAATCGATAGTCAAGCCCGACACACCCACTCAATGGGTTTGGACAAGGGCTTAGCCCTCAATTTGAAGGCCGAGCATGGGCTGGGCTTGGGCCGCCCAGCCCATTTGACACCTCTACCAATTATTTTGTCTCACACATTCCCAATCCATAATAGGAACCGTGAGAGTTCGATCCAAAAAAAAAAAAAAAAAAATTAAGAAGAAAGAAAGCATATATATACCATCCATCCAGTGATGATATTTTTACCCTTGAACAACCGTAAAGAGAAAAGAAAAAAAAAAGGAAAACACAGGAGATAAAAAAAGTGAAGGAAGAGAAAGAACAATGACTGAATTAAAGTTACGATAATAACAAAATTTTAAATAGTACAAATGTTGATTAAATAACATAATAGTATTTATACAACAATACAATATATTATAATTAAATAAAGGATATTTTTGGTAATAAGTGGGGTTTTATTTACAAAATAGATATTTTTCTAAATTTTTTGATAGATATAATTACAATAGAAGTATACATGGACAATTGACATATTAACGTCAGTGGGATACTGGGATATGATTTTGGCAAAAAAAGAAAAAAAAAATTTAACTATGATTTTGCAAGATTTTGACAATAACTATAAAATATTTTGATTCTGATAATGGGATTTTTAAAATTAAAAAAAAAATATTTTTGTCAAGAATTTCAATATCATCATCTTGCGTCCTATTTTCTTACCATTCAAAGTTTATATTTTGATTCTGATAATGGGATTTTTAAAATTAAAAAAAAAATATTTTTGTCAAGAATTTCAATATCATCATCTTGCGTCCTATTTTCTTACCATTCAAAGTTTATAATTTGACATCAAAATAGGCATGGAATAGTAGTGAATGAGATGGGTGAAACCGTTCCCATTCAATCAATATGATAAAAAGGATTGAGCTGCTCTTTTCAATTGATGACAATCTCTTGACTCCTCCACAGTCCACATAAATGTTTGAATGTTTAACTTTGTTTACTCACCACCTAACTTTAGTTTGGGGGGATTATTATAGTAAAAGAAAAAAAAAATTAGGGGAAAAAGTGAAAACATTTTAAAACTTAATGATAATTCTTAAAAAAAAAAAGAAAAAAAAAAAGGGGACTTGGCCCTCACCTGCCCTCCACTTCCTCCCACCTTCCACCTTTCTAGATGGTAAGACACTCATTCAGTACGATATATCAAATTCATGTATTACTCAATTTAAACACATTCGTTGTATAAACAGGGCGTAACTCTTTTGATAGATGGACGAAATTGGGGTTTGGACAAATGACTCCCAGGTTAATAGTTCGAATCCTATAAATGATAAAGACTTTAAAAAAAATACCTGATTCCGATTAATAAATATCGTAAAAAAAAAAACACACATTCATTGTATATAATCCAAACTAATAATCCGTCAACAAAGAGATATTCTTGGATTTAACTAGTTGAACTATGGGATCGTATCGCTAGTCAATTTCTTATGTAAACTTACTTAATCATAGGTTATTTTTTCCTAGTGAATTAGTCTACAGATTTAGGAATTTGTAATTTCTTAACACCAACCCCAAGTAAAGAAATCATAGTTCCTTTGTTTTTTAATCAACAAAATCGTCATCACTAAACATTGACCAAAAGAAATTAACATCATCTAGAAATTATATATATGATGACAAATTAATTATTTTGAAATGTGAAATTGCCACAAAAGAAAAAGACCGATCATATCAATTTTTTAAAACGAAGTAGTGGATATCAGTAACAAACCTCACATTAGTAACTTTTAATATGTTGATGATTTTCCACCATTAAATTATATCTTTTGACCTTTATTTTCTTTTTAAATTTTAAGTCAACAGGATTGGAGGAAAATTCTACAAGTTACTAGTTACAAATAAAAAAAAGCATAACATTCTTGGAAAAGTATTGTAATAGATCATCATATATGGAGATGATTCAGGAATATTAACATCGCTCACGGTGAGATGCACTCAAAAGTCAAAACTATATATATATATAAAAGGAGTTTTAATGTAACGATTATTAGGTTGTGTATCTGGTGCGCCTAATACATATTATACTTATAAATATTATATTTATTTAAATGAATTAGAGTGTTGCCGTATAATTTTGATATTGGAATTGGACATCAAATTTAGATAAAGTAGTATTACTATATATAAATCAATTTTTAATCACTCTATATTAATGGTGAGGGCGGACCCAGGCCGGGGGCCATCTGTAAAAAAAGAAAAAGAAATTAGCGTTAAGAAAATTTTATTTTTTAATGTGAATTTTACATTTTAGTACCATAAATTTTATATTTTTATCATTTGGCCTCCCAATTCCAAAGTTCCAGTTCCGCCCGTGTGTGAGAAGGTAAACGGATTATTATGGATAAGTCAAGAAAACCATTTAGAGTTTGTCTTCTTGCCTTGATAGCTCATTAATAACTTTCAATGGAAATTAAGATTTAATACTGCAAGTCATATATGTACAAATGAACTGGTAAGACTTCAGCAAAAGCTAGGCCGCTAGTGTAGAAATTGTACCTGGAAAGAAAAATGGTGAAAGTAATAATTATCGTGAAGAAAAAGCAAACATTTTACACAGAAGCATTTTCGTTGAGCATGTCATATGTTCAATACTGCAATGAATAGAATTAATAAGACACAAAAGTACAAAGATATTAGTTTCACAATTTACTGTGAGAAAATTGAATTAAAATTTGGAAAATTTGCAAAAATGACCTTATTTAACTGGGCTCTAAAAATTTGTATTATTCTGTCCCTCTACTTTTGGAACTAAGACACCTAACAATGAGTTTTAATCGCACCAACAATATGTTTCCGATAAAAATACCATTTAAACACAATCATACAAATAATTCTTATGGTTTTTTAATCGAGACGGTTTTTCCGAGATTTATTGGTGGTAATGTAAAGATATAAAAAATAAAAAATAAAAAATAAAAACAAAAATGGAAATTTTGGACACTAAGTCTTGGGTAGGGCTGTAAAACAAGAATAATTATGCAGATAACAATTATACATCAAACATATTCTCAGGATCTCTAGAACTTTAAGATTTTCACAATATAATTGAATAAACTCAAACATACCTTGGTCTATTGCACTTTATCTGTAAAAAAGAAGTAATTTGTAAAAGAAGTAACGTGTGTTTCTCTCTCTTGACCTCTTTTATTTAAAATACAGTTATTGATGGAAATATATTATTGATAATTATGTTAGACGGAGAAAGGATCAGAGTTCTGTATATATTAGGTTTAAACAATATCTTCCATCTAGACAACTATACAGAAGAGTTGCACATCTTCAATACTAAGAGTCACATCTCTTCAATAGCTAATAGGATTTAAACATACAAATTATTATTAAACTATGATATTAAATTATCAGACAAGTAAATTAATATATCTGATAATTTATATATCATGTGTCATGTTAGTCACATTAAATTCTTACAAGGGCACCTTAGACTTATTGTACAATATTTATTGTTTTTGTTGGTCTTTTGGAGATCGTTTTGACCTCCAATAGAGTTCGAGATCTTTCGACCTCCAATAAAGGTCTGAGGTCTGCTTGACCTCAATTGATGGATATCACCTTCATCAATTGAGATTTTTGACAAAAAAAAAAATCAAAGATGAGTGGAGGTGTTTTTGTCCATCATCATATTTTGGTATCATTTAAATTCAAATTATGACAATCATAAAAGTAAAGAAGTAGAGAGTGATATTTACCCCATTCTCACTATTTAACTAATGAAATAGTTTGTTTTTAATTAGCTAAATGCAATAGTTTTCTTGTTTTTAAACCAAGTGAGGAATGACTACACTGTGTATAGTGTGAAATTTTGACGTTGCAAGAACTTGAAATAGGGGGTATTTTACGTCTTGCATTGAGAAATACTACAGCTTCTTCCCCAAATTGTGTTTTTCGATATTCTTTTTCCAAAATATTCAACTATTGCAATAAACAATCAAATTCCACCAAGTAATGATGAAACAAATAAATAATACAATTCAAATAAGAGTTTTACACCTTTAGTTGTTTACCACTCGCATCTATACCGTGAAGTTATGGATCGAATGTATCCCTTTCTCCAAATTTTAAATTGCTGTAATATTTGAAAAATAAAATAATAATACTGACATTTTTTCCCTCAACTTCCAATATTTTTTCCCTCAAGCTCAAATGACTTTTTTTTGACCAAATCTTACTGTGTTCATGGTTGACACAAATCTGTTGAGAAATGTCGGTATATTTGAAAGATAAATTTGTCTTTATATGCTTTATTTCTAGAGGGAGAAAAGAAAAAGAGAGAGAGAGAGAGGAAGATTGAAGAAAAGTTGGAGGATTTTTTTTAGTAATGTTATGCAACTCGAGTAATTAACCCAAAGAGTTCGAAAAATTATTGATACTATTTTTTTTTGGGAGGGGTGTTCTGCAAATATTATTGTTTTACTAATATATGTTTAAAAGATACTATTTAACGTATATCAGACGAAAATACCCGGAAATATTAACACATAAATTTATCGTTTTCTAAGTCAGAGAAAAACAAGAGTGAAACCGACGGGAAGCTAATCGACAACGAAGTGACCAGAACGAGAGTATACGAGAACAGCTGCGATTGACAAAGGTAAGATCAGATTTTTTTTCCTCGTTTTTGTTGTTGATAACTTGCATTGCATGTTAGAATCGAGTTTTGTTGACTGAAATTATAGATTATGGTTAAAATGAAGATCTGAGAATGGTTATGGTTTATGTTAGAGTTTGAAATTTGGTTGAATATATATTGAGGAATATGAAATTTTGGGTAACCGAGACCTTTTGCAAGAGAATTGAGCTTATTTGTAGTTGAGTCGAGCTTTTTTTTCTTGAAAATTAGGTTTTGTTAAGTCGAATTTTTTTTGTAAGGGTTCGAGCTTTTTTTGAATGGGATCGAGTTTTTATTTAAAAATGAATCGAGCTTTTTTTACATTTGATATAACTTTTTCATCATGGGATCGAGCTTTTTTTTAAACAAGATCGAGTTTTTTTTTTACATATAATCAAGCTTTTTTGTTATGGGATCGACCATTTTTTCATAGGATCGAACTTTTTTTTAAAGGGTCGAGTTTTTTTGTAGACAAGGCGAGCTTTTTTTTCTTCGTGAAAATTAGGTTTTGGTAAGTCGAGCTTTTTTACAAGGGTTCGAGTTTTTTTTGAATGAGATCGAGCTTTTTTTAAAGGGATCGAGCTTTTTCATCATGAGATCGAGCTTTTTTCAAATAGAATCGACTTTTTTTTAAATAGGATCGAGTTTTTTTGTTATGGGATCGAACATTTTTTTCATGGGATCGAGCTTTTTTTAAGGGTCGATCTTTTTTGTCCTGAGATCGAGCTTATTTCTTATAGAACCGAGCTTTTTTGTAATTGAACCAAGCTTTTTTGTTATGGGATCGAACATTTTTGTCATAGGATCGAGTTTTTTTTTAAGGGTCGAGCTTATTTGTCTTGAGATCGAGCATATTTTTTTTAGGACCGAGCTGTTTTTACATTGGATTGAGACTTATAATTTTGGTTCCGAGATATTTTATGTTTAATGGTGTTGTATTTCTGTTACATTACAAATGAGAAATATGTTTAGGGACTTGCTTAAAACTTCACAAGGAGACTAGTACGAGGGCAAATTGAATCGATACAACCATTTTGACGCCCTTGCCCATATAGAAGACGTGCTGAACCGGGTCCCTGCAGAATTTGCATATGAAGATCGGGGTCGATTCATGGCGTCATGTTTCAGACATTTTCTGACGATGCATCGGGAGATGAAGTTTTCGGGTGGTGTTATCCATCGGTTGCTTTTGAGGGAGGTGCATCATAACGGCCCAACAGATGAGATGCAGTTCATGTTAGGGAACCGGTCGGTGAGGTTTTTGAAGGTGGAATTTTACCTGATCACCAGATTATGGTTTGGAGTTGTACCAGACACGACCAAGTATGTAGAAGTGGAGAATGACATACATCAGCAGTACTTTTCTAGAGCCGATGAGGTCTCGTTGGAGGAGATAAGAGGTGTTGTCATCGTCACAGAGTTTGGAGAGGCATACGATGCTGTGAAGCTCTACCTCATATACATTATGAACTGGATGTTGATGGGGGTGGACGAGAGATTCAAGATTCCAGTTTGGCAGTTTCTGCTGGTTGAGGATCTTGATGCATTCGACGCTTTCCCGTGGGGTGCCCACATGTACAGGCATTCCATTTACTCATTCAAGCATGCGATTGACCGGCGACGAGAAGGGTTCGAGAGACACCAGCAGGAAAATGGTGCTCATGTACATACGGTGGAGACCTACAACATATACGGTCTATCTCACGCCCTATTGGTAAGAACTTCAAATTACCAGTTGTACTTTATTGTTGTTGTCCTAAATGTTATGGATACTTATCGTACTTATCTTTGATGCAGATATTTACTTTCGAAGTGATCCCTGATTTGGGCCAAGAGTTCGACACCGGAGGGTTACGGATCTGTCTCCCCATATTTTAAAGTGGGAGTTAACCAAACAACCGAGAGGGAAGAAGCTGACCAATATTTTCAAAAGCCAGGGTATGTATTTAATTTGTTAATATTTATATTAGTTAGTAATGTACAATTACATTGTTCTAACAAATATTTCAGATGTTTGTGAGGAATGAACTGGTGCCCACATCAGCTGAGAGACAGGCACCGTATTATGCGGGGCTAAACGATGGGGGGAGCTTGTATGTAGAGGAGGACAAGCTTCATATTCCGCCTCCGGTCCTTGATTAGACTACCTTTGACGGGAACAGTGGGACAGAGGGTGGGGGTTTGACATACAAGACCAGTGACAGTGAGGGATCTGAGCCCAATGCTGGGGATTTAAGGCCCATTGACAGTGAGGGATATCAGACAGACCCTCAACGAGAAAGGCATAGGCATAGACGGGTTCAGTTTACCACCCCCGGACATGGTACATCTAAAAGGGATTCCCGTTAGGGTGTTGCACGTGATGGAGAGGTAAGTTGAAAATAAAGTTTTGTTTTTTTATTAACACATGATGCTGATAATTTTATACTAACAATGTAGACATGATTTCAGACCCCATGGGCAGATCTGTTGAACGATGTGCGTGAAGCCCTCCGGAAGAGTGAGGAGGATCGAGAGCGTCAGCACCTGAAGTTGGTGGATATGATCCGAAAGAGTGACAAAGATAGTCAACAACAACACCGAGTGTTACTGGATATGATCCAGGGGCTTCATAGCCCCCCACCTCCTGATCCAGACTTTAGTCCTGGAGATATGACTGGTAGGTATACGGAGGGAGGGACAGGACATGTGGACATAACGAGGACCTGCCTACAGGGGGCAGGTCCGGAGAGTCAAGCTCAGTCGCGTACCAGCGATAGTAGGTTTGTTACACATACAGCAGTTCGGTCAGACCTCCAGCTGTCCTATCTGGGTCGACCCAGCCTGAGCTCGACCCACCACCCAACACATCAATTCAGTCGCAGCGGTCCCCTCATCTACCTAGCACATCAACCCAGGGTCAGCGGTCCGCTCCCTCACCCAGCATGTCGACCCAAGCTCAGCGGTCCCCTCCCTCACCCAGCATGTCGACCTAGGCTCAGCGGTCCCCTCCCCCACCCAGCATGTCGACCCAGGCTCAGCGGTCCCCTCCCCCACCCAGCATGTCGACCCAGGCTCAGTTGTCCCCTCTACCCACCCACCCACCCAGCACGATGACCGAGCTCCAGAGCTCCTCGGAGGTTGGAGTACCGCCCATGAAACGTATACTTAAGCGCATATGGCAGTTGATGAGCCCTTACACAGATCCATGCCTCCCAAAGAGGTTGAGGACACGACCCAGTCCACGGAACACATATTTGACCCCCACGGATATGTGGACGCCGACCAGCTTAAGGCATACAAAGCCTTCAAGAAGAACATCAACGGGGAACTGTGAGTACAACTTCATCTATGAATTTGGCAGTGTTTTAATTTTAATTCAAATTTTGATAAAGCTAATCCAACCATTAAACAATCGTGATGTGGACGTGTTGGCATGCCAACTGGTTCATGCGTATGCAGTCCAACTTCATGGACTTGGAGGACACGGTACGTACTTACGTGATTTTCAAATTAACGTTTGTTTAAATAATGTTGTATTGTTAACAATTCATTACTTTTATTGTCTGTCAGCATATGGACGCATACCTCATATTCTTCGGAAGCGTCAACGAGAATTCTCCACTTTGTATAACCATAGGATCAACGTATTGGATACACAATTCTATGTAAGTAGTTATAAATTATTGGTATCGTATCTCGTTTTTTGGTTTTTTATTATTGACACAAATTTGTCAATGATTGTATGTACAACCACTTATGTTGTTACATTGAGAGAGAATGATGCCTCGTGATTCTCACGAAGCTGTGACCACGGCGAGGTGGAATGTGTTACAGTCTCGATGGTTGGATGAGGACCTTCAAATGGTCCGTGGAGTTATCACCAGTGGAAACCGCCCATGACACGAGGTTGACTTGGTAAGTGTTAAACAGTGGAAATGATTTAAACTATAAATTTTTCGTATATCCTGACCTAACACCTTTTGCATACTATTACAGGTCCTGATACCGTGCAACGTTGGAGGCCAACATTGGCTGGTGGTGACCGTCGACCTTATTCTCGGGAAGCTGGACATATTTGACCCATGGAGACAGGATGTTCCTGTTCATATCAGGAAGCAACAAGTTCGACCATTACAGTGGTTTTTATCGTCAATGTTGAATGATGAAGGGTTTCACACTACACGACGAGGTGGTCGTCGGCCGTTCCCTAGGGAAAATAAGCCCTTCTCGGTCAGCGTGGTCTCCACTTCTACAACCCCCCAACAAAAAAAAATCGTAAGATATTATATTTCATTCACGTGCTTAGATATTATTTAAAAACGATTTATAACGTTTTTTAATGTGTCCAATTGTAGAGGTAACTATGGTCCCCATACGTTGAGACTTATCGAGTACTTACTGGCAGGTAGATGCCCTTTTGATTGGTCAGATGACGACATAGAGATCATTCGGGAGAAAATGGTTGTAGAGATTTTTTGTAACTCCAGGCCCGCCTAATGATTGGTTATATATTTATTATATTTCCTACCATTTTTTATGTACAAAGACATTGTAATTCATTAATATTATTTCAATTTCTTTTAATGTTTTTGTTTCCAGTGTCTGCCATCACATGTACGAAACACATAGCAAACCTTAACAATCTGATACTTTTTTTTTTTGTACAAAATAAGTTAACGAACAACTCATACAATTCCAAATTATTACAATATGATACGATTCCAAATATTTACAATGTGATCAAAACTTTGACATTCATTCCCTATTAGAGTCCATGTTAGGACACGTCTGTTTGTTGTGTCCAATTGAATGACAGATGCTACACTTGCGGCGTATTCATCAAGAACACCTCTGCTTGGACCTTCATTAATCAAAGGTGGGTTAGAATATCTCCTGGAATTATGTCATGGTTGTCCACATCTTCTATATGATTGTGTAGTTGTTCTCTCTGAAGGCGAGACATGTCGACCCGCCCTCGGACATCCTGCTTGTCTCCTGAATATTGGATTCAAAATCAACCTCTGAGCAATGTCAGATGACACAACCCAAGTGGAAGGATGTCCAACCGGTATAATAGGAATCGAGTACGCGTCAATAAGTGTATGTCTCTTGTAGTAGTCCGAACACAAAGATGTCAAATCCAAGTTTCGATCCCTATAAAAAAAACATTGAAAACGATGAGTTTCACGTTTCAGTAATAGTCACCTCACAGTAAAACTTGTAAGTAATGTACCTTACGGCTGCAAGTGCGTGAGGACATGGAAAATGGTCAATTTGGAATTTTTTTACAAGTACATGTCTTCCGGGCTAAGTCAACAGTCCACTGTTTTTCAGACCGCTTGACCGATAAAATATTCCAGTATACTGGATTTACGATCATAAAACCACACTTCTCCACACGTTTTAAGATCACAAGATGTGCTGCGTTGGTCAACTGATGACGTATGGATTGTGCAGCTCTATAGCGATCGTGAAACCACCGTTGTAGCATATTCCTAATGAACTCAACTAGAGTCAACAGAGGCTGTTGTCGTGCAAATTTTAGGCATGAGTTTATGCATTCTGCAGCATTTGTTGTCATCACTCTGTACATTCTTTCGGGACAGTGTACACGGGACCACTTGTGTGGACCGACATCAATTACATAACCATATGCATTCTGGTGCAAGTTTCTTAACTCTTCCATATGCCGATTATATTCAAACTCAGTGTATACGCGGGCTGCTTTATCCATTATTGCGGCAACATCCTTTCTATGATATCGCTTCTTAATATTTCCATAAAAGTGCCAGTAACATATGGTATGGGTAGCATAAGAGAACACTTTAGAAATCTCTGCTTCAATGCTTACATGTCTAACAGAAATGAAAACTAGCTCATCAATATGACCTAGGGCACCCTTCAAGCAATCCAAAAACCACTCATGAAAGGTTGTTTTCTGAGCCGTCGTACCCAAAAGCAATTGGACACACCTTTTCATTCTCATCTTGTGTTGTTGCAATAAACATTGTACCCCCGAATCGTTCCTTCAAATAGGTACCATCAACGATAATTATTGGACGCATACACGTCCGGAATCCTCTAAGTGAGGCACCAATCGACATGAAAAAGTAGAGGAATTTACCATTTTCATCGCACTATAAGTCAGTGATTGTGTAGAGATTTTTTTGTTCCAAAATATAACCGAATGATGGAAGCAGTTGGAAGGTTTCCTCAGGCGTTCCATAGGTCAGTGAAAACGCATAATCGAGGGCGGCATGTGCCTTACTGTATATGATTTGGATTCCATACATTAATTTCATGCCAACGATTATGTCCTTCGGACGCATTAGTCGACCATCTTGTTGTTGAAGTCTAGGTGCAATCACTTCTCCAATTATGACTGCACTAGTTTGTTGGTGGCGGCGGTGAATTTCCTCTAACGGACATGTGTTTGTTGATAAAACTTCTTACTTAAAAGTATGTCTCTTCATCTCTCCTCACCGCTCTTAACTTCCGCGTACAATTTTCCATCAAACAAACTAGATGTAATGTTGTCTTATTGAACATTTTCACATTTCACTCAAAGTTCTGCCGCATTGCAAAATGCCCTACTAGTCTCTTCAAATCCATTTTCGATGGAAAAAATTACCCTTTATATATCATGCTTGTAGGTTCATCTTCAACCAAGCTCTTGTTTCCACCAATATCAAATGAGTATGATTCTGCTCCTGGAATAACCCACGTTGTGGTATTATCATAATCATCTGGAATTACATTAGCCCGGACCTCGGAGGTCTCAGCTATATCTGGTGCACTGGAACTAAATTTGTGTACACGTCTTACACGTCTTTCCATTTGGATAGGTTCTTCATCAACCTCATTGTTCTCTACATTATCTACCGGATTAAAATTTCCCTCATTATCCACCTCATGAATCGGCTCAACATTCGGTGTTGTATTCTGCTCATTGTTGATGTCATTATAGATCTCATTGTATTGGTGGTTGTACTGCCTACCATTCATCTCAATTTGACAACTAAAGACATCGACGAATTGAGGTCCCAGTATATCAGCATGGCCGGCTACTTTCTGTGGGACAGCATTCATGTTTTCCCGATCATCAATCCCACTTCTTTCTGTGAACAACTAGTTGCTTCCGCCTTACGATCAAAATTATTGGATGTTATCACGATGAGGGATATCTTCACCAATGACACATCCTGCTGGCATCTCAATTAGACTAACACATAATTAAGGAATAACCCTATCTTCTCCTAACATAAACTAAACATCATCGTCATTTCTTATAAATGTACGACATGTAGTCCCGGGAACGATTGATATAGACTGTAGATCAGCACTGTATTTGTTCTCATCATACTTCACTACAGTTTGCACGATCGACATTAGTTCGTCGTAAGTCAAATTCTTTGACACATACAAACCTTGGTTATTGGAACCTAAATACCTCTGACTTCCGTCGGGTAATTGCTCTCATCGACCGTTGTAAGATATGACTATTCTCACCCTATCCATTATCCTGTCAAAATCATCATCAAAAACCATTATTAAGAAAATAATATTTAATATTAAATTTACAATTATAAAGGATTAAACAAAAATCTAAAGTGTAAGCGATCGGGTTTTTTTTGTTAGGGATCGAGCTTTTTTTATACATGATCGAGTTTTTTTGAACTTGATCGAGCTTTTTTTGTGAGGGACCGAGCTCTTTTGTACATGATCGAGCTTTTTTTAATATGGCTTGAGCTTTTTTTTTTAAAATTGCTCGAGTTTTTTTTTGGATCGAGCTTTTTTTGTGAGAGATCGAGCCTTTTTAAAAATTGCTCGAGCTTTTTTTTGGGATCGAGCTTTTTTTGTGAGAGATCGAGCTTTTTTAAAAATTCCTCGAGCTTTTTTAAAATGCTTTCGAGCTTTTATGCCCAAGATTTTAAACTTGTTTACACCACTTCAAATCAGCTCGGCCAAATGTAAATACCAAAAAAAATGTATACATATTCATACATTATTTTTTAAAAGTTTACAACTCGTAGACATATCAAAAAATGGAGACATCATGTTCATAGATTGTTAAACCACACAAACATGCATGAAAAAATAAAAATAAAGATCATAAATATTTGTTTACCTTCTTATGCAATATCTGGAGAGAGACTCGTTTTTTGGAGAGACAGAAGAGTAGTTTATTGATTTTCAGACAACTTTTTTGGAGAGAGAGGCTTTTAAATAATAAAGAATCGATTATTTAAGGGCAATTTCGATAGTTCACCGTAATATGTGTATTTTAAACTTACCTTATTAAACTGGTGACATCACTACAACTCACTAAAAAAAGGTGACATTTCTCACCATTTCCACTTAACACAAATGATGTGATAAGTGAGTTGTCATCACTACACACATGTGATGATGTGGTAAATGAAAAAACCACTTGTCACATCATTTGGGTTGTCTAGCATTAATGTTTTTTTTTTTAATTGTTTGGCTATGGGGTGGAATAAAATTTTCAAATATGGGTTAAAAAATGAAAACTATTACATGTAGACTAAAAAAGAAATTTCATAATTTTACCAGGCAATTTTTTATAAATCTCTCTCTCTCTCTCTTATTTTAAGTTCTAGTTCCTCTTCATAAAAGCTAAAATGTTTAAATCCTTGAACATTAGTCTTTCTTTGGTGCAAATAATCTACATCTTTTCGTATATGAATTAGCACCAACTTTCGAGTTGTTCTTGTCCTCAAAGAAGATAAATATTTAGAGAGAGAGAGACAATAATAGTGTAGTGATCTGAATTAATGTAGATAAGATATATATTTAGAGAGATAATAATAATAATCTGTATGATTTAAATGAATGAGTTATGGTAATGACACATCATTTGTCACTAAATTTGAACAAATTAACATTAATGTTTAACTAATTCTTGATTATATAGTTACTCAATTACGTTTTTTTTTATTCCTTGAAATTTGAAAGCGGTCTATATTTTACTAACTTACCAAAAAAAATCAAATACCAATAATAACTTATGTTAAAACACAAGAGAAAATGTGCAAGCAAAGGAGTTAAGTAACTCTAATCACACAAAATAGATATAAACAATGTTTTATTATTATTCACCATAGGAAGAAAAATAAATTCTGCATGAATCAAAAGGCATGTGATGCATTAGCAAATAGCAACACATATCGTGTATGTTAGATACAATATCCCAAAAGGAGGGGTTAGATTTCAAATTTGATAAATTACAGGTATGTTAAGGCTTTCTCGATCGAACTCAAGTCAAGCTTTTAGTCTCTGATATTGATGATCATATCAACTATAGCTTGATTATTATTCATTTGTCCCTTCAAATCACAGCCAAGAGACGTAGTCACCGACGGATACCTTTTTAACCTATATTTGCTTCTTCTTTTTTTCAATGAATATTCTAAATTTTGTAATAATATTGGATTATTATATATCTTTGCCTCCACCTAAATATGTCTGTACTTTTCTTCTCTCTAAAGGGTCAAAAAATTAGACTAGAAAACTCAATATAATTGTTGATCAGAAAAGTGGTACCATTGATTCACCCTCAGTAGTAAGCAAAATGTTGTACCAGAAGTCCATGCCAACATGTTCAGATTTTGCATTATAATCATACCCCATGAAATCCACTGAAGAAAATGGAGACTGGTCAATTTGAAACTGATCAATATCGTTACTGATCATCCCTCGTCCAAGGTCTAATGTACTCAGGCTTGAATTGTCATCTGATGATAATGCATCTGACCAGAAACTCTCATCGATTGCTGGGAAACTAATTTCAAACGAGTCAATATCAACTACTTCATGTTCTCCTTTGTTCTCCTCCTTCATGTGATCATTTGTTTCCCCAGTTGTGACAGCTGTGACTGAGGAGCCATCGCTAGAAGACTGTTGCGGCGACATTGGAAGGCTATTACTTGCAGGATTTGTGAGTTCTGACTCGGATTTTGTAATTATTGTAGACTTGGAGTGTTTTTTGGTGTCCGAATTTTCCTGGTTTTGTTTGATGAGTCTCTTTTTCAAGTGGGTGTGCCACACATTTTTTATCTCATTGTCTGTCCTTCCAGGTAATTTTGCTGCGATAGCTGACCACCTAGAAAATGATACAAAATTTATTATAAGAAACCTGAAACGTAGCAGCGCGCAGGATTTCTTCAAATGGGGATGTGTCATGTGTGTATATATATATGGATTAATGTGTTGCACATATACCTGTTGCCTAACATTTCATGCAAATTGATGATGGTTTCCTCTTCTTCTTTGGTGAAGTTTCCTCTCTTAATATCAGGCCTCAAGTAGTTTATCCAGCGAAGTCTGCAACTCTTCCCACATCTTAACAGACCTATACATATTAACCAAGAAAATTATAAGTCACACTAGCAAATCAACCTGTTCAGAGAATCAGAGATAACTCAGATGGGGATTTAATTAACGTGGAGTCAAAGCGGAAAATATCTCAAGAATACACTACCTGCTTGTTTTGGTAGAGCACGCCAGTTCGCATGACCATGTTTGTGGATGTAGGAGATTAAAATTCGATCTTCTTCAGGTGTCCATGGACCCCTCTTCAATCCCATCTTCTCACAGCAAGGAGCTCTCACCATCTCTCTTAATTTCTCTCTCTTGCTCTACTTTTTTTTTTTTTGTTCAAGCGAGATGACCAGCTGAAGATTTTTGAGGAATTGGGGTGGCTATTTATCCTGTAAGATATTCCTATCCCACAAAGCAGCTTTTGAAAAGTCAAAGCATCTCTCAATTATTCAAAAGCTAATGTAACTTCCTCGAAACAGGATATACTATCCTCTATTAATTTAGATTAATTAACTAGAATTATTTGTTAGTACTGTAATTTTGGATCAGTCAATAGTCAATACTTTTTAGATTTCACTAGTGGTCGTCTACTGAATAGTTTCGTAAATTAATTAAATTATTACATTAATGTGAATGAATTTAAGCATATGACGATTCATGATGGAGCAGCCAAATTAAATAAAATTATATAGTCTTAATAACAACCTTAAATTTATAAAAAAGATTAATCCGGTTGTAAAAATTTTATACTTGCATAACGAGGTTACGGGTTCAAGTTTTAAAAAAAATTCTGAATTTATATAATGATATAATATTAAAAAAATGAATTTATATATAATTTATTAACCAATATTTTTTTTTCAAATATGCTATAATATTCCCAAAAGGCTTACCCCGATTTTTCCTTTATAGTTTATAATAGTTAATAAATAATTAGTGTTGTACACATAAAAAAAAAGAACTTATGATATGAAGTTAACTTGGACTGTTTTAATCGGTCAAGTTTGTCAACACGTGAATTTTACTCTAACTTGTGAGATTTTTAAAGTATTTTCTAAAAATATATATTTTAAAGTTTAAACTTGTTATTTGATTATCTTGATTATAGCAGTGTATATAACATCTTAATAAAGATTGTTGTACACCTCTCTTCAATATCTAGTAGTCAGAGATTTGAGTCTCGCCATATATATTTTATAAGTATATGTGGGAAATTTTCTCTTGGTTTCTGGGGGCAGCCCTCTCTCCGATTATGAGAGTTATAACATTTTTCCGATAGTGAGAGTAGTATTCCGGACTGTGCTGGTAGAGTCTAATTAATTTCATCAGGTTTCGACAGTAATTATATATATATATATATATATATATATATATATACTAGTATGTTAACTTACTAGTTAAATTGCATAAAACTTGTTTAAGATAATTAGTGGAAATTGTGAGATATGACACTCTTTTTTTGTTGCAATGATGTCATCACTTTAATAACTTAAGTTTAAAAGACACCTATTATGGTGAACTACCCAAATTACCATTAAATAATCTATTTTTTATTCTCAGTGTACTTCCATCTACACTTTGAAAATGACAACTCCTCTCTCTCTCTAAAACTTACCTCTTTCCAGATTCTGCACAAGAAGATAATATATATTTGTGATCTTCGTTTATATATTTTCATATATATTTGTGTGGTTTAACAATGTATCAATTCGTTATGATTTGTTGTCCAGTCTTTGTATGAACATATATGAACATTTTATTTTTTCAAATGATCGAGCATTTTATTTTTGAAAATAAGGTTTAGTTAAATCGAGTATATTTGTAACCAAATTGAGTCTTTTTTTTTATTATGATCGAGCATATTTTTTAAAGAATTGAAATAATCGAGCATTTGTCAAAAGATCGAGAATTTTTTTCAAATGATCGAGAATTTTTTTTTAAAGAATCGAGAATATTTGTCAAATGATTGAGAATTTTTTAAAGGATCGAGAATTTTTTGTCAAAGGATCGAGAATATTTATCAAATGATCAATTTTTTTTTTTAAAGAATCGAGAATTTTTTTCAAGAGATCAAGATTTTTTTAAGGAATCGAGATTATTTATCAAAGGATCGATAATTTTTGAAAGGATTGAGATTTTTTGTAGCGAAAGCAAGCAAATATTAGAAAAAATCGATGATTTTTTTGAAAGAATCGAGCATATTTTTCAAAGGATCGAACATATTTTTTTTTGAAGTATTGACCAGAAAAAAAAAATCGGGGGTGCTGCTCCCCTCCCCTAACGAGTTGACTGGGCAGCTCGACCCCCCGAATACGTCTGCATAGCGCTATTCCGTCGCCGTTCGAGTGATTGCCTGAGTTTCAACGAGACTTTCTCCCTCTACTTCACAACCATGTCACTGTAAAATGAATGAAAGAAATTTGATATGGAACAATTATTTGGGATATTTTTATCCATTCACCATAATAGGTGTCTTTTAAACATAAGTTATTAATGCAGTGACAGTGTTGAAATACCACCTCTAAAAAATGTCATTTATTTTTTGAATCCAAATAATTATAAATCTAGAGTGTTCGGTATGTACAGGCAACAAATTTTGAATGGCTTTTAAAATTAAATTGGTTGATAAATTTATAGATTTTATATTAATATAATGACTAATGTCTTTAACATATTGCTAATTCTTTTTACGATTAAGTTTTTGATTCATTTCCTCTAATTTAAAATAGGATCAAGATAAATCAACTTACATTTATAACTTAAAATTTTGATATCAACATCTCAACCACTTATATACTTTTAATCCAATGATTGGGATTTGAATGCATTTACAATTAGGGATGTACAAAAAACCGTCAAGTCAAACCAAACCAAACCAACCCACATAACCCAACCCAAACTATATGGGTTGGTTCGGTTTCACATATAAAAAAATTATTAATCGATTTGTCATTTAACAAAACAACCAAAGATTAGTTCGGCTTGGGTTGCTAAAAATAAAATTCTTACAACCCAAACCAACCCATTTATTTAATAAAATCAAACCCACATTTTTCGGGATATTGTAACTTTTATTTATACATATTTACTTCTCAAATAAATTTTTTGTTTTATTCTCAATAATTATCATCAACCATTTGGTATTGTACTACCCATCTTTCTTTTATATATTGTATCTTTTTAATAAATAAAATACAATTACTCATCTCTTCTACATTTTTGAACATGAGTTTTATTTTTAATTTTTCTGTTATGATATCTGCTATTGTTAGTTTGTTAATTATATAATATTTTTAATTTTAAAAATAATTAAAAAACATCTATACTTAATATTTTAATATTTAATTTTTTTATAATGATACAAAAAATGATTTTCAGGTTCAAACCTAAACCGATAAATCAACCGAATCAACCCAAACCAACCAGACTTTTTTTTTATTTGATTTGAATCGGTTTGGAAAATCACATTGGTTTGGTTTGGGTTGAAATATAGTTAAACCGATAATATCGATTTGGACGGTTGACACTGAGCTTTAATCCAAACCAAATCGAAAATGCACACTCATATTTACAACTCTTAGATTAAGAGCACATGAGTGGTTGAGATGATAAGGTAAATATTTTAAATCATAAATTTAAGTTGGTTTAGTCTGACCCTTTAATATATATATCCAACACAAAAAATATAAAATTCCAACACTATTTTTGTGTAGATTTTGTGGGAGTAACACCTATTTAATATTTTAAATTTCAATAGCAACAAAAATATGTTTTCGACCAAAAAAAAAAACCATTTAGACACAGATATAAAAGTAAGTCACACTTTTTTTAAACCTTTAATCGAGACTTAGGTCCCGTTTGATTTTTTATCTGAAAACTGAACAGTGTTGAATGGTACTGAACATTGAATAGTGACTGAAGACTGGAAACTGAAAAACAAGTTTGTTTTTAAAACTGAATATAAGTAATAAGTTGTTTGTTTTTTTAAGTTATAAATATCTGAAAATTAATACTTTTACATTTATGTTCTTCTAACTATTTGTTATATATTTACATTTTAATATATTAAGGATAACTATAACAAATAATTTAATAATTATAAAACAAAATTATTCAGTTATTAATAATATTTAAAACTTATTTTAATAATATTTAAAATTTATTTTAATAATAAATTTATTTTACTAATATTATTTAGATGCAATTAAACTCTAAAATAAAATTAATTATCAAATTATAAAAAGGAAAAAAAACTACTCCTTACCGAAAACCGAATATGGTAGGAAAACAGGTCTCTAATTTTTTGAGCTTTGAAGCAATTAGATTTTATAATGTTGTAGTTATTTATGGTGAGAAGGATTTTTTATTATTATTATGAATAGTAATTTGATGGGAAATAAAATTGGAAATTAGTTAGACTGGTGAAGATATTTTTAAAAGTAAAAAATTGTATTAAATTTCGGTGGACATTTGTTAAATAAAAAGTGATTTTTTTTTTTCACTTTTCTAAACAAGTGGTTTTAATGGTTCTTTATTTGATTTTATCATTTAAAAAAAAAAACAAAATAACTTAATATAGCACATTAAGTACCATTAAGTATTAAGTGGAAAAATCAAACGGGGTCTTAATGTTCAAAACTTATTTCATTTGATCGAGACTTATGGGTCGTTTGTTTTTTCCACTTAAAACTGAATGGGTCTGAATCATAATTATTAAGTTGTTTTGCTTATTTTTTTAAGTGGTCAAACAACTTAAAAATCATAAAAAACAACTTAAAATAAAAAGTAAAAAATCTTAACTTTTAACTTAATTGCAAATCACTAAATTGTATTAAATGCAATCTAAAATCTTTTCTTTTGATACTATCCCTCCATATATAACATATTTTCAATTTCATCAAAATTACATATGGTATAGAAATCTTTATTTTAATATATTGCTTATTTTAAATAGTTTTGAAAATAAAAAAGAACCCAAATAAAAAAGAACTCTCATCACTGTTTATATTAGTGTTTAATATCGATATTTTATTATGATATTATGGTGAATATATATATTAGAGTGTTTTGTACGAGTTTTTCTGATGTCCTTTTTATTTTTTGAAAAAAAACTTTTTCTTTTCTTAGAAAAATGAAGTTTGTTTATAATCAAAGAGAAAGATCATGATCATATGTGTTCAAATATAATTATTATTTTTAGATTGTTTTTATTCCATATTATATGTATAATTGTTTAATATAGGTATAAATGTAAAATTACTTATATTCAGACAATTTTACTTTTAAAAAACAAACGTGTTGACAATACATTCAGATGTGAGAAAAAAAAAATATCATTCAGGTCCAGATTTCAGTCCCTATTCAATCATTAGAAAAATTCAGTACTGTTCAGCATTCAGACAAAAAAACAAACGATCCCTTAATTTTTCCACTTTAATAGTTAATGGCACTTAAGTTGTTTCATTAAGATGTTTTATTTATTTTTTAAGTGATAAAATCAATTGAATAACTCTTAAAATCACTTTTTTTATAAAAGTGAAAATTTTCCATTTTTTGTTTAACTAATTAAATTTATATTAATTATTTATTTCCAAAACTATCATCACAAACATTATATATTTTCAGTTTTCATTCTCTCATGACCCTAGCAATTATTTTTTTAAAAAATCCTTCTCACCATTAAACAAAATTAGCAGCCATTAAATTTTATTGCTTCAAGACTCAAACAACTCCATTGGAATCCAATTTGTTATTTTCAGCTATATTCTTTTAAAGATATTTTTTTCAATAATTTGATTTGTTTTATTAATTTTATTTTATAATTTGTCATCTCTTTTACTTGGAATATTTGTGATCATATCAATCATTAAAATTATCAAAGTTCCATTTAGAGAGCCACACAACAAAATCAAAGTGAGGGCCTCAAACTATAATTGTTTTAATGAATTTTTTAAAATTACTTTTTTTAAGTATTTAAATTACTCGTCGCATATTGTCTTTTAATATATTAAAATATAAATATATAATAAATAATAGTTTAAATTACTTGCTATAGTTGTCTTTTAGTATATTAAAATGTAAATATATAACAAATAATTGTTGAAAGGGTATAGATGTAAAATTATTTATTTTCTAATATTTATAACTTGAAAAACAAACCACTTATCATCTATATTCAGTTTTTAGTGAAAAAAATAAACATATTATTCAGTTTTCAGTATAATTCAGTATTATTCAGTCTTTGGAAAAATATCAAACGCAACCTTATTTTCTTTTGACCGAGACTTATTTCCTTTTATCAAGACTTATTTCCTTAATTCGAGACTTTTTTTATATATATTTATTCAAATATGTTTTCTTCGTTTTTTTTCTTCTGATTTCTATTTTTTCGTTCTCTCTTCCCATCTATTTTCATCTTTTTCATCTTAGACATTTACAAATTAAAAAAAAAATCATAATTTCTCTACCATTTTCTTAAGAGAATCTTTGTTTTTCTTAAAACAAAGTTGTTTTTATTGAGAGGAAGAGAATGAAAAAACGAAAGTAGAGTCAAATGCATTTTGGTCCGTCCATCTAGGTGTACACATCCAAATAATATAAATCATGTTATGTGATAGGTATTTTTCATGTGGTTGATTATTTATACCACGTGATATGTTATATAAGTTAGGTCCAATAAATTAAGTATTTCTAAAAAGGATCACAATATATTATTATTATTATTATTATTATTACATTATTTTCCATATATATGTGTTGGATTTTTAATTAGGTTTTATTGTACTAGCTAGGACAAAACAATTTGAACTCGGTAGGATCCAATTAAAAAATATATTTTTGATGTCGAACTGTCGGTCAAGATTATATATAACTAGATAAAGACTAAAACATAACTTTAGATATTTTATATGATAATTTTGTGCTGATATTTATTAATTAATGAAGATATAGTAAAAAGATCAATCATATACCATTATAATTATGTGCATCAAATGATCAGTTTTATGAATATATTAGTGGAAATTAAGATAAAGAGAAAGCGGGCCTCTGTTGTCATTGTTGACTAGGTTTGAGATTGGTTCAAGAGTCAAAGAAAGAGGAAGCTAGGTGCATCCAATCTCCATATACACATAATGAGACAAACTATTTATGATTATTATATCATTCCATGTGTAGATCAATTATTACACTCTTTTTTTTTCTATTAATATTTCTATAATTCTATACAACTGTTATTTAATTAACCATACATTAGAGCGTGCCCTCCTTGCAGGTCAAAAGCAAGCGACTTCGAATTGAGCAACCATGTTCTTGTCTTGTTCTTTAGCAATAAGGACTATTTTACTCCAATAGTATCAGTAGTGTTTGATCGGCATAGATTTTTACCGTTTTTAACCTAGTTTTGATATTATTTTTAAATATATATAGTCATTGAAATTATATAGTCATAAATGTACTATATAATTTTTTGAAGAAAAAATTATTATTCAATGACATGGGATAGAGAGTAGAGACTAAAAAGAAAGATAATGCAAAAATAGTTGAATGAAACTCGATCATTTAGACCATGAGTGCACGTGCTGTTTATTTTGACTGCTTCTTTCTTGTCCTGGTCAGTAACAAGCAAGTTAACCACTCACACTTTGTAGATGTGGTCTTGTGGATGATTTCAATTCAAACGCATTTTAATATTTTATTTAAATTTTAAAACTGAATTAATACTATCAACTTAAGTTAAAATATGATTATCTAAGGAGAAAAAAACAAGGTGATTTGGTCAGGAAAGAAACCAAATTGAAATTAACAAAGTTTAATTCCTCGGCCCCTTATTTTAACAAATCTTCAGTGTGGAAATGCAGGCCCGATCCTGATCATCCATTGGTTGCTCTATTGTGGACTGCTGCATGGATTACCATTATTGGTTTAACAACTTCATTATTTAGAAATGGAGAAAAACTTGGGTGGATCCCGCGTATCATGAGTGTAGTTATTCATTCAAATGATTCAATCATATATTTTATTTTCTAAATGATTTCAACTTATTGGACGGAATCCAAGTTTTTATCTTAGACATTAGGGTTTTTACTCTATCTCCCATATTGATTTTGATCAAGTAAAAATGTAAAATATTAATGTTAAACATCTCGATATTTCAACTTATGATGTGGTCATTTAATTTTTAGTATATATGATAAATAAAATAAATTATTATTAATATATATCATAGGAATATTCTCGTATAAAAATTTAATTTGCAGAATGAATAAAATGAAAAAGAAAAAAACTGACCATTGGCCTACAATAGTAGACCGCCTTGGTCTTTTAAAAAAAAAAATCGGATTTTTTTCCCTTAAAAATGTCAAATATCATGCGATACGATACGCAGTGATTTAATTTGCATGCGATGTGCAGACAATGATTGGCTGTGAGCTGGGATAGTTGAAATAAAGTCAATGCATTGAATTGTCTCCACATTTCAAGTACAAACAAATTAAGAAAATACACTAGCAATTTGGAGACGTCGCACTGCTAGTGGATTGTGGTCAATTATTTACAGCCGACCTTTTTGTATCAAATACCACGTTTATATACCTTTTAATTTCTTTCTTTTTAAATATATATATAAAAAATAATTCTTCTATCATACTTTATTATCGGAACCTTCAACCATAATTATATATTCATAATAAATTCATAACTCTATATTAATAAATACTTACACCCATATTTAATATATGGTTATAGTTGTGGTTGTGATTGAACATCTTTATCTCTTATATCAGGATCATCCTTATAAGAGAATCATTTATATATATATATATATATATAATTATATAATTATATCATAATACCAATCATTTTTGTTGAGACTAAAAGAGATTAATCAGTTTAATGTGGTTCAATAAGATAATATCTCATATTCGAGTCGTTGTCGTTATAAATAGCATATATATATATTATCGGTTTGAACTGTCATAAAATATATTAGTTCTATGTACATGGGTCTTTGGATTTAATGTTTTAACTTGACCTTATATATTTATTAAAATGTTTTTAAAATTTAATGGCGATAGTATAATGATATCGATTCAAACAGAAAGAATATAACATATAATCAATAGTCTCAAATTATGATATAAATTACGACTCAAGTTCTTAGTTATTGGATTAGAATACTTTTATTAGCCAATATTGAAATTGAACATCAACACGTGTAATTAATTCACCTGGTCACCTGGAAAATTGTATATGTAAGACTAGTAGACTACTGTTCAATTTGATAAGGTGTTTGTTAAAATTACGGGGAAGTGTTTTTGGTCACTTTTAATTTCTCTCAATTAAGTTTTTGAGAAGGTACAAATACATGTTTTTGGATTTAACTTCTACTTTTAGAAAATGCACTACAGTGATGTTAAATGAAATTTTACCGACTTTCCAACTTTGTTCTTACCTTTAACGGAATTTACCAAAAATACAAAAAAACTCATGTATGTTTCATAGCGTTATGTTTGATAGTTTTCATTTATATAATATATCATTTTGGGTTTGTATAATTTATTTAAATTTTTCAATGATATTTGTTTGGTATATTGTATAAAATTATACCATAATTGTATCATAATTATACCATATGAAATTATATCATAACCGTACAAAATTGTTTGGACTTACATTGTTGTATTACAAAATTATTGCCATAATTGTATAAAAAATAAGACTAATTAATTTAATAAAGTATAATAAAAAAGAAATAAAGAAATAAACTAGAATAAAAAAAAGAAATAAAGAAATGATACTAATTAATTAAATAAATTAGAATAAAAAATAGAGCTAATTAATTTAATAAATTACCATAATTATATAGCACTTAACATTAAGCACAAATAAACAAGAAAAATGTAAATTATAGCACCATTTAGATGTTTATGTACTTTTAGTAATTTTACACCCTCACAATACTTTTTGTTTCAATTTACCAAACACATTGAAATTGCTTTTAGTTCTCACAGCACTTTTGAAAATCAGTTTACCAAACACTCAATTTGTTATTCCCACGGTAATTCTAAAAACAATTCTTTCCACAACAATTCCAAAAGCACTTTTTCCCACATCACATCAATACCAAACTGAGCCTACATCTCAACTATTATAAGTGCCTGATCCAATGGTTTGAAAATTTATGTCATAATTGTTATGAAAACTATATAGATAGATAGATAAAAGGACTTCGATCCCAAAGCATATGTAATACGAATTTGGATCTTTCGTTGATCTTTTTCCGACCTCACATAATCTCATAACACATAATTAATATTACAATGAATAAGTGGTTAAGATGTGATTGGTTTTCATAACAACTTTATCAACAATCAATTACATAAAAAAGTTATGAACAAGATAAATCAACAAAGGATCCAAATCCATGTAATATACTCCGACTATATGAACTTAAATGAAACCACTCGTAAATCGGTTAATGTAAGAATATCGTAGTCACAAACTTAAATTGATATTATATAAAGCACAACTCATTATTATTAAAATTTTATATGAGAAGTGTTAGATACATTCTTTCAACTCATTCTCAGTTCATACAATGATGTGGACAACATCAACTTTTTCACATTAAATTTGTAGCTTTTATAAATGGCCTCCTTTTTCATTTTATTTACGATGCAAATCAACAACTTATTTCTTATACCGTCTTTTTCTTTAACTTTAACTTTACTACTTAATATCATTATATATATATATATATATATATATATATATATAGTCATTTTCCTGTCAGTTCGATCTAATATAAAATACATCAGTGTCTTGAATGTGAATAATGGATTATGGATAAGAACTGATAAATTCATATACACTGAGTCAAAACATTAGAATTTAATGGTCCACATTCAAGACACTGATATATTTTATATAGAATTATACACATATATCATGTATGTGTTTTTTGTAGGACTATACATTTATTTCTTGTGTGTACGGTTCCAAATTGAATTGATCGGATATTTCTTGTTACCAAATTTTTATTACCAAACACTAACTAATTTGATAGTTGTTGTATAGAATAAATAAATAGTAAAACAAATTAGAACAGAAGAACGTGAGCCTCAGTTACCCTTGGTCCGCCCTAATTGTATACGGTGTTTGAGCTAAAATATTTACCTTTCCAAATTTAGCTAATGAAAAAAAAACTTTTCTCCGTGTGATTAAAAAAAAAAAAGAATCTTGTTAGACTGAGGTTCCCCCGCTCCCGTCACTCATTTTCTCCGTTTATAATCCCAATATTTTCCAAACCAAAATTTATAATTTGACATTCATAATTCATAATTCGGCAATTTCAATCTTTTTATTCACCTGTTTTATTATCTAATCTAATAAATAATTAAAATATTTAGTTGATTTAATTTAATATAAATACTTATAATAATATAAATGAGTTAATAGGTTAATGACGTAGTGGTGGTATATGGGTTAACAGATAACCATATATTAGTGAGTGACCGTAAGTTTACCCTGTTTTATGTTTATTATATAAAGTCTTATGTTGTATAATAGATTCTCTTATCTTATTTTTTATATTAATAGACATTATTTGTTATGAGGTAAATATTAAGTATATGTTTCTGCATCACCTTTTCCCAACACTATGATCCTTATACTGTCCGATTTTTTTTTTAAATAACCACTTTCCTTTTATCTTCTTGTTGCCTTTTTGGAGATTAGTTTATTCTACTTTTATAATTTCACATGTGGTTCTCTCACAAAACTAATTATTCTATCCAAAAGTATAATCCTTGGAATTATCCCTGTATTTCCTTGGCTAGTTCAAATTATTTTTCAAAATAATTGACATTTTTTTTTTGTGAGGATGACATAATTGTGAGTCCGATGTCATTCGAGACATAATGAGATTAAGCTTTACAAACACAATTCAGAATATAACTTCCATTCGAGGGGGAGGACAAGAGGTTTATCCAAATGTGTATTATATTTATAATACCAGTGTTTGAACCCTATAAGGCATCAAGACAACAAACCCTAAATTATTACAATATGATTGTTCGGATCTGTCGATATCAAATATGATATGTACGATTTAGATATCTATTCGAGATAACTATACCTATAACTTGAAAAAAAAACTTTTCATATATGCTTATAAAATATATATAATAGGATTTAAATCCACCACCACTTATGTGAAAGAGAGGATACATTATCGACTCTGCTAAGAGGTGATATTCAACCCTAGTTTGATAAAAAGTTATTAACAGTTATTATAATTTTATTATACAAGAACTTACGTTGTATTAAGTCTGCTAAATACAGTAATGAGAAGAAAAAGTGTACCGTTAGGCCACGTTTGGCAACTGTGAGAGGATGGGAAAGAGACTATTTTTAGTCTAATGTTTGGCTCGACGATAGGACAGGATAAAACAATCCCAACTAAAATGATGGGATTCATATATCCCCCATCTCTTCGTCTTTCAGCTTTCGTCTCATCATCCTTTTCTTCTTAGTTGAAACTGTATCATCATCTTCTCCTTCTCCTAGTTGCTTGTGAATCAAGTCAATCAACTACCGAATTCAATCGATTACACCAACACCTAAGTCAATTAACTAAACCAACACCCAAATCAAATAATTTCTCTTTGATAAATTAAGAAGAGAGAAGAAGATGAAGAAGGGAAGACGAGGAAGACGAACAAATGAATGAAAGAAGAAAAAATTGATGGGTTTTGGTAAAGTGATCCTTCTCTCGCTGCCCACCACACCGACTATCTTTTGTTTGGCTTTGGTGAGATATTTTGAAAAGGAAAAAACAATATGAAAAACCCCACCATTTCCTGGTGCTGGACATTGAAAAAAATGTGTTTTAAAAAAATAAAAAATTTAATAAGGTTACCGTTCTATTCTTAGGCTTAGTTTGACATTGCTTCCCCAACTGCTTTTGAGATCAAAAGTGATTCTGGACCTAAGACAGAGTGTTTGGTAAAATCGCGGGGAAGTGCTTTTGGTCACTTTTACCTTCTCCCAACTGAGTTTTTGAAAAGCTACAAATACATGCTTTTGGATTTTGGCTTCTACTTTTAGAAAACGTGCTACAATGATATTAAATGAAATTTTACTAACTTTCCAACTTTGTCCTTGCCTTTAACGAAATTTAACAAAAAATAATGGATTTATATTTCTGTAAAATAAAATGTTGTCATAACTGTATAAAAAAAATTGGGATAATTAATTCAATAAAGTAGAATAAAAATGAAATAAAAAAATAAAGTAGAATAAAATAAATAAATAAATAAATAAATAAATAAGGTTAATTAATTAAATAAAGTAGAATAAAAAATGGGGCTAATTAATTCAATAAAGTACCATAATTATATAACACTAAATACAAATAAACAAGAAAAATATAAAGTATAGCACATTAGTACCATTTAGATATCTATGTCCTTTTAGTAATTTTACACACTCACAACACTTTTTATTTTAGTTTACCAAACACATTGAAATTGCTTTTAGTTTTCACAGCACTTTTGAAAATCAGTTTACCAAACACTCAGCTGATTCTCCCCACATCAATTCCAAAAGTAATTTCCCCCACAGCAATTTCAAAAACACTTCTCCCCACAACACAACAATATCAAACTGAGCCTCAATCTTATCCCGTATTACACCAAACAAATAATTACACTATTTTTAATCCTATCATATATTGCATCAAACATATAATAACATTAAAATTAATCAAATCCTATTTTATCCTTTTATATCCAATCATATTTTATAAAAATAATCATATCATATCCCATATAAAAACGGCCCTTAAACTATTATATATTATTAGGTCTATAAAAATCAATTCAATTGGTTAAACCGAGTGATTTTTTTTACTATATCTATCTATTTAAGGGTGGGTTTTTTTTTTCTTTAAAGTTTTTTACCTATAGCAGGATTCGAACCGCTAATTTTATAGTCATTAGTCCAAACTCCAAACTCATCAATCTATCAGTTGAGCTATACTCACGAGGGCTAAACTGAATGATTTAATTATATTGTTTTGTTAAAAAAAATCAACCAGACTGTTTATTTATTAAACTAATCAGATCGTTTATTAAAGTTGAAAGTTTTGACAGGAATATTACAAATTAATCAAAAACTAGTTGAAGTATATGCTTTAATATAGTTTATAGACTTCAAATTTGACAATAAATCTTAAATCTCTATTATTATAAAAAAAAATCCTAATTAGGGACACTAACTAATTTAATGGGTATATCTTTTACAAATTATGAAAGAACTAAACATATATAGGTTAAAATCACACTATCAAACTGATCGAAAAACCTTTTGAGTCACCTTCAAAGACAATGATGAAATATGTTATGGTCAAATATGTTATGTTAATTAAAAAAGTAGTTTTAATTTATAATTTTGAGGTCATTTGATATTAATTAATTAGTTGTTCTCTTTTGAAATTCTTGTATAAATAAGTAATTGGTATCAATAATAAATTGTTAGTATTATTCCCTACCACTATAAGTTAGTTTGTTCTCACAATTTCGAAGGTAACCAATTTATAATTTTAACATCAATCAAATGTGAACCTAATATAATATTAATTTTATTATAATTTAAGAAAATAAAATATTTGATTTATACTAAGTTTATATATATATATATAATGAGTGGGGTCGACGGTGATTTAAACCTAAAATGTTACTGGTTTGAATTAATGTTTTTACCACCGAACCACGTTGGACGGTAGTTAATATTAAAGGGGTGTATTTAATTAAGATTTTAAAAGACTTTTACAGAATTTTTTAAGTGGATGACTTTTACAGATTTAATGAGTTTTTATAGACTTTACATAATTATAAAAAACTTTCATTTCAAAAGACTTTTATAGATATTTATAGAACTTCATTGATTTTTAAATATAATATATACTTTGATTTTAGTAAAATTATATATTTTTCTCATGTCAATAAAGATATTTTTTCAATAGAATAAAAAAAATCATCATTAATTAGCATTCATGTATATATATATGTGTGTGTGTGTGTGTGTGTGTGTGTGTGTGTGATTTTAAAATTTTAATTGTATTTTTATTATATTTTGCATCATAAAACATTAAGCACCTATTTTTTTAATAATTAATCAAAATTTTATTTATTTTTTATAATTAGTTAAAATATTATAAATTTTATTTTAAAATAAAAATAGCAAACCAACAATAATATTAATATTAACATATCTTTATGAAAGTATGACAATGAATATAAAAAATCTATCATAAATTAATTCAAGCTAATAAGATAAAACATAAAAATCGTATCTAGTTTGTTGAACAATACCCATGCTTAAAAGCGGGTAGTTTGATATTAATCATAATTACGTAAAGATACACGCTCATACGCTACTTTGATTATGGCGTATGGCACATGACATATTTGTATGATTGAGTAGTGAATTTTATCTTTTATTATTTTTAATTAACATAAATGAAGTTCGTTTGATTTGTTTCAATGTTGTTTAGTTGGTTTGAAAACATAAGTATATATAAAAAAATAAAATCCCTCATCTTTAATTACATAATCGATATAGGGTTGTTTTATATTATTTTTAGTTATTTTTTATTTTATAAATTGTTAATTTTCGTAAGTTTTTTATATATATATATAACTAATGTTTATTCATTTTAAAAGTTATTCATTTAATTTTATTTGTGAATATATGTTTAGTGATTGATTTTATGTTTTTTCCTTCTAAAGTGAAGTTCTGTCTATTAAAAAAAGTGATTCCGGTAGGATTGAAAGATAAATTGTGAAATTTGCTATATCCAAAAGTCATATATATTTTAAAGTCATTGACATTTTGAATATCACCTAATTTGTATAGACCGTTAAAAAGTATTAATTGAATACCACATTACTTTTAAATATATTTTTAAAGTCTATAAAAATATGTATTGAATACCCATGGTTTATATAGAATATTTAAAAATTTACATAGAATACAACCAAACTTTTAATTTTATAAAAGTCATTAAGTGTCGTTTGAAGTACAAATCCAAATTGAAATCCAAATTGAATAGATCCCTCAAGTTACAGTAGTTAGGAAAGCGATTATAAGACTCCTGTGAAGATTGAATTTATGTTAACGAAAGCAAGACAATTAGACAACACACGAGACATGCATCCTTAGAAAAATATTTGTCATTTGTGTCGTTTTCGGTTTTGTTCAAATATTATCGTCATCATTGTTCCTTAGACGTGACTCAACTTTGCTTAATTAATAATTAATTAATTCATCTTCTACAGCTCTAGTCTTTCATCTTTAATAGATTGTGTTTATTTTTTATCAATTAAACAAATGAATTTTCCACTAATTTAATTGATTTGGTCTTATTAAATTCGCTGGCCATCATCATTTTTGTTGATAGCTCTTCTTCTTACCACCACATGAATCATCCATTTCTGCTTTTTCCAAGCAACTTGAAAATAAAAATAAAATATTAATTAACTTATTAGTTGCAAATCATACAGTTGATTTAATTTATTTAAAAAAATTCTTCACATACATGCATTTATACTTTCTTAGTACTCAAGGTACATTTAGCAGCCAAAACCAACTTTTCTAAGTGGGGACATATATGGAAGAAAATCATAACCCAACCCAATTAATTGGCCCAAAACAACAGCTTTTAGATTTCTTTTCTTTTATTAGGTTTTCTATCAACAAAATTGACAGGATCGGTCATCGGTGGCTTAAAAAAAACATAATTTGACTATAAACACCCAAATTTAACTAATACATATATTTACCTAATTTAAATATTTTATTTATTTTGTGGACACTAATATGCAGCAATTTTACAAATTTTTATCTTTGAGTGGGATGAAAGTTACTCAAATGTATATGTCAAGACTCAAGAGTCCATCCCAGAAATTTTAATGACATATTATATATTAATTGAATTTTATAGTACTCGATCAACTGCACTTTAAAAAAACATGGGATTTTTTCAAATTATTAGTTTCTAATTACAAAATTATATGTTGCCTTTGATAAGTTCTTGTTCTAGTAAACTATACACTAAAGCATGGTCATAGAGACTGATAACATATCTCCCATTTGAAAATAGCCTTGAAGCTATCAACCTTTTATAGCTAACTAGCTAAGTTAATTCTTATCGATCCTTAGAAAATTTCAACTCGGAGGTTTACCTGACCAAATAGCTCTTGAGGTAAGAATGAATTAGATTTGTTCAAATTATTAGTATTTTTTTTTTTCACCTCAATTTCTCAGTGCATATGTACAAAGACATACATCATATATATTATCTAGTTGAAATGTGTCAATCACATTAGGTCTTGAATTGGTCAGAGGAGGTTAAAGATTAAATCTCTATTTGGATAAATTAATAATAATCCTCTTACTTTTGAAGATTTCTAGATATATAGCTATGAGCTGAGTCAGTGTTTTAATATTTTTTTTAAATTTTATTTCATTAATATCCAACGCTGAAGTGCTAAACTGATCAAATTAGATTTATCAAGATCCAAAGATTCTTAAATGAGTAAATGTACAGCTCCGGATAAGACTGACATCTAATGTTGAATCAGTAAAGGTTTGTCAAGATGTGTTGAGTACGCAGCTCTACTATCTACTCCCCTGCACAAGGGAGAGGTCTCATGCATATGCTGATAAATACATATGACGATACGATTTGAATATCCACAATAAACATAAAAGGGGTTGCACACCACATGAATTAAAAAAGAATTTTACAATTGATGGAATAAGTGAAATATGCAAGAAATGAACAATAAAACTCATATACTAACAATTTATTTAAGCAATTTATGGGGGGTGTTAAGAGCTTCCTCGTTGATAGCCATTAGAGCATCTCCAATGTAAAAATGGTTTGCATACCAATAATCGTTGACATGACAACAATGATAGGAAACTTGTTTTCTATGTGATATAAAAATAGACTTGATGCTTCTATTTAAAACACATTTTTAATAACGTGTCCAATTTTTTTTTCATGTTTTGTTTTTTATTTTATTCGGTTACTAAAAAGAGATGAAAAATTAATGTCAACCGAAAAAATAAGTTTAACAGAAGTCTGAACAACTGCGTTGGAGATACATTTATTAACAAACTGTCTATTTATCCTGCATGACATCCTTTTTTTACAAGTCACTGTTATATTGGAGATGCTCTTATGTTTACTTTTTTTGAACTTGGATCTTCTCCTCCCCTTTATAATCTATTGCATAACTTTAGAGAAACTTTAATTTTTATTTATTTATTGTCTTACCTTATAAAAAGCAGTTAATGAATGGATTAATTTTTTTTACCAAACCTATCTAGACTGTGTTTTTATTTTTTATTTTTGAAGCTTTTTACCGTTAGAAAGATTCGAATCGCCGACTTAAAAATCATTTTCCTACTCAAGCTTTTATTTAATGAGTTATTAAAACAACTCAAGATTTTTTTATTTTTTTTTAAGTACAAATTTGAGATTTTAAAAAGGAGAGGGATGCAACCTGGACTGTGGGTGTAAGAGACTTATAGGGATGTCAATGGGTCATTTGAAGATCGGAAGACTCCCCCCTTCCCACCCACGTTTGAGGGAAACATAGGTGCAATTTGGGGTGGGAATCTTCGCCTTATCCCCAATCCCCAATCCCCCATTTAAACCGAAATTTTAAAATAATCATATCTAAATATTTTTTCTACTTTTAAAAATATGATAAAATTCAATCACTTGTGATATTAATTTCAAATATTAAGAACAAGAATACAATTCGGGAGCAGGGAAAACGAGGTCGGGAGAACCCACCCCTGTCCCCGTCATCGTTAACATTTCAAAGGGGTGAAATTCACCCCACTCCCATCCTCGAAATTGAGCTACATTTTATCCCCAAATGAGAACAAGCCAAACAGTGATTTTTGACATCCCCAAGAAGAGCATACCACCTAGCCGCCTCAAACTAATATAGCTAATAACTTAATTGTTCTCATTATCATATAATGATGTTATCTAATTTATATCTTCTTATTAATTTATTCGTACTTATTCAAAATTATGTCAAATTCATGTTTATATTGAAACAAACACCTCATTCTCCCCAAGTACTTACCTTGTTCAAAAAAATAATTTAATTAAACCTTTTTTTTTTTCAAGTACTTAAATATTTTTTACATGGAAATGATTAAACAATATCCAGAAAATTGATGAACTTGGACAAATATGGGGTGCACAAGGAACACTAAAAAATTCTAGAAATAAAAGCTGAGGCCAAATCTCAATTCTTTCAAGGTAAATATATATTCAAATTTAACATCAATTCATCAAATTGCAAAGCTTCCCAGAATCCTTCTAACCATCTCATGATGGTAAAATGTTATTTTCAATTTCAAACACATACAAGAGGACTATTGCAAACTGATGCACAAAATAAAATTAGTAATAGAATTAAACAAATACACATAGAAGTACAGATCCAGATGAAGCACAAGTTTACATAGTTGTCACCAACTTTCATAGATTTACCTCTTTAGTAAACTACTGATACGACACAATGAAAAACAGAATTCGGAATTTCGGATAGATACAGAGACACAGAAAGGAAAAAATAAGTACAAAATAAATTAAGAATGGGAAACTCAACAAGGCTAATTACGAACATGCTGCATATGCTCCTAAGGAAATTCTAATCGGCGTGGCATAAACAAACTACCTAGACTAAACTACATAAACAGTTTTTCTCAACTCTCAAGAACCTAAAATTACATTGCAAGGTCCTTCATATGAAGTTATCTCAAGTTCATATCAGGATCATCTTCATCATCGAAATCTGGTTCACTTGACAGTCTGTTTCTCTTTCCATCTCTCGGCGTTAATGCTGCTCTACCCTTCTTTGGTTTCCCCCTAAAAAAGGGTGTAATTATAATTCAATGGCTGGGTAGACAATTACATGGTTTGGTAACTCCAACGACAATCAAAACATCTATAGTAGTAGTCTTTTCCTTTTATACTTATCTATTTCATCAAAATTCATGCAGAAATAAGTTTAATCAAGGATGGAAAGGTGTACTTACTGTCCGTTAGAAGGTAAAGCTCCACCCTTGGACCTACCAGGGCCATAATCAGATCTACCATCTACAACAACCAATAATCAAGAAAAATCTAAATCAACCTGTTGTCACCATGAGGAAACGGCATATGTAAAACAACGAATAAAGACTCACCATCGCGTCCAACTCCCAGTTCTTCAGCCTAAACATAAAGAACACAAAGTGAACAAACCAGTCTCGTTGAAACTGAATATCTCAACTATATTTACATGTGAGATGCAGCCTCAGTATTGACCACTTAGCATTATCATTTCTGGGAGAAAGAGAAAAGGAAATAAAAGACGCAACTCAAACATGAAAAGGCAGGACAAGTGGCTACTAAACATAGTTGCTGTAACAAGTTTTAATATTAAACATAACCACTTTTCTTTTCCACCGGGCAGTAAGAATGTTTACCATCATTTTTAGCTTAAAAAAAGATTATATACATCATACAATACACAGATGTGTGCTACGATTGATAGTATCTGTAAAACAAATGAACATCAGATTTCCAGAATGTCCAGAAGCAAAACAAATTTTGGGTGAATCATCAATCTTTATGTTTCCTAAAAGTAACAGTAAATATCGAATCCTTTGACTCTAGAATGATCATAGTGGATCCTACTTCCTAGCGAACACTGTTTGCAATTCAGGCTCATTATCCCAGTCAACAATGATGCCACGATAATAGGCCATGTCACCATGAGTTCTCATGAGCTGCAGACAATGCCTGCCTGCTGAGGATGCATTAATAAATGGTGTCAAATACTTAAGCCTCAGAAGACGCCACCATTGAAGTTTTAGTCCAAAAAATGGGGTTGAGTCATTTGAACTTGTATAGACACCTCTATAATAACAATGTTTAAATTACACAATTAATTCACTGAAGGTATTAAAAAGACACCGGCTAGGCGGGAACAGAAAAGTGTCTCTAGATAACAATGACATGGATAGAAAATTAATGGTCATCATCAGCCCTTGCTAACTAACTGGCAACCAGCAACCTACTGACCTTCCTTTCAATGGCTCGTGAAAACTTCTCATGCATGAAGTAATGCAAATAAACCCATAAAATGAGCGGAGGCTCATCAACTTGTATATCGATATATTCAAAATATGACAGCACACTCCAACACATTTCTAACAAGTGAAATTATCATAATATGGCGAGAGTCCTAATTATGCCAATAAGAACAGAAGAACAAAGGAAGAAAGAAAAACCACAAGGACATAAATATGTTCAAAAAACTGATAGACAAAATTCTCTTTACATATAGTACTTGACATATAAATTTTCAAATGATTAACGGACAATTATGCTGGTTTCCAACATTAGCAAAATATAGTTAATTTGTGCTTGCACAAATTACAAGGGGGATTTACCAAATTATGATTAAAAAGAATTGGCACAGAATATATATCATAATTCTATTTGACCTTGCCTAAGTCAGATCATACCTCCGTGTGAGTAAGCCAAACAAACGGAAAAGGATTTGAGAAAGTTGAAATAGGAAACAAGAAAAATAATGGGAAATCAGAATCAGAAGTTTGGCACATACCGCTGGTGAGGTAACTGAAGATAACGAGAAGAGTCTATCTTCAGGCTGTAATTTCCTGGGCCTCTTTAAGCTACAAAAAGATTTCAAGATTCATCATCATTCAATATATTCTGGCCAAAGTCACACTAAGAAATTTGACAGAGGATTAAGAGAAGAATCTAAGTCATCATATGAATTTATTCGAAAAACTTTATTCGCTACTTAATTTAAAGAGAATCCATCTTGTCAGATAAATTTCATTTACAAAGACCTCCCTGTCCCCAAAATATCCCTCCTCTCCCCACTATTCAGTTTTTAACTTTACATAGATTTAGTACCTTTGTTTACACCCTCTAATGCATTCATCGTTTGCATGTTTGACATCATTCAACTTTGAGAATTTCAATGGATTGACTCAACATTTTCTAAAGCTTCAGAAAAGATTTGAGCAGTAGTTACCTTACTCCAACACAATAATACTTTACATAGTTTTAGCTCCTGCAGGTGTTTTGATTGATTGCCTTTCAGAATGCAAACCCAATTGTTAAGTTTTCTCCAACATCCTCAACAGCATTAAGTTCTTGCCTAGCATTTTAATGGAAGATTTTACAGCTTGTGTCTCAATATTTCCAACCAAAACAAAAATGAATATATTTCCCAAAAACGCTGAAAATTATGTTGAAACAGGTGAACAAACACAAATTGCAATATAATCACTGTCTACTCCTCTCAGTTTCTTGATATGTATTTCCAGACCACTGCATGCTCCAAGCCATATGCAAGGAAGCATTGAAACATTGAAGTGCAATGAAAATCACTAGCCTGGATCCACCATAATTTCCACATTCTATCAACCTAGATGTTATTTACATCTCTGCTGCATTGCTGCCCAAGATAGGGAAGTGTGTTGTAAAAGCTAAACCACGACCACGAGACATTAAATTTCAGCTTTACACTTAATTTAAATTGATGCTATCATAAAATCCCATCCGTTAAGTCTGAAAAATTCAAAAGCCAAGCTTTTCTTTAATTTGAAAGTAAACACTGAGAATTTGAAAACATATGAATATGCTATACAGTATCTTAACTAGATTTATACTCATCTTGATATAGAGAATAAAAATGTTAAAACAAAACTGTTTTGCATTTTAAAAGTGCATAGTAACTTATCATCATATAGAATTCCAAAAATAAAAAAATAAAAAAAATAAAATCATCCTATAGTAGCAAATCCCAAACATTCTTCAGAAACCATTGACACAAAACTAAAACAGTCTACAAAAAGACTTTAAACTAAAAACTACAGGGTTGACAGTTAACACAAAGCAGACTTAAAAATCATAATCTTAAGCACTTAAAATATAATATAATCAAATAACAAATGAAAACACATCAAAGATAAGAAAACAGTTACTTTGTTGTGTTCTTGGAAGAAGAAAGAAACCCTTCAAAACCTTTCAACACATTCCCAAAATGGCTTGCCTCTTGTAAGTAGCTTGTCTCCAACTCATACACCTATTAATTGATCCACAATTATAATCTAAAAATATATATACATACAGCAACATGATAATTTTATTTTAAAGTTAGCAAAATATATATTTTTAAAAAAATAAAATGAAACAAAAACCTAAAGAAACATACCTGTTTGGTTGACAAAAAAGTTGATTTTTTTTGTTAAAAAAAAAACTGTTTAAAATTGTAATTATTCAATTCCAAGCAAATAGTTAAGTTAAAATATTTCATTTCTAGAGATAAAAACAACAAAAATTTACCTGCTTTTCAATATTACGAAGCTCTTCTTGAAACTTCTCTCTCTTGTTCATGAGAGCACCAAGCATGGTCGCAGGATTTGAATTCCCTCTTTGCCCTAAATGACAAATTTAAAAAAAAAAACATAAATCGCAAAATTCAAGACTTTCTGATTGGTTCCCGAGAAAATCAAGAAAAAGGTAAAATTAACAGGAATTCATCAGGAATTTTAGTAAAACGCCATGTTTGAAGTGTCAGTATATAAAAAAGAGTTCAAAATTTGAAATAATGTTCAAGAATTGAAGTGGAAAATGCAGGGGAAGGTTTCAAGCTTTTACCATTGGAATCCATATTCGCACTAGAAACTTCGGTGTAGGGTGTGTTTGGCGGAGAGCGTGTGAAAACGATAACTGATTTAAGCTCTATAAAAGCACTTATTTTATGATAAGATCGTGAAGAGGCGGTTATAATTTAAAAGTTCATAATATAATCATTTCTTCATGTAATTTGTCATACTATACATTTTTTTCCCCCGTAGTTTCATTAATGGTCATTTTTTCCTCACGAAAAAAAAAAACATTTTACCCTCTCTAGTTTCAATAATGATCATTTTATCTCCTGAAAACCAAAATGTTAGACATTTTACCGTTTTACTATTAAAAATTCCGTTTGTCAAGTACTTTGACCATCCAAAAATCAATTAAATAACCTTATTATCCTTGAACACATGAGTTATACCCCCTAATGAAACCATTAATTATTTTTAATAAAAATCAGAAATAAAAAATAAAAACTAATAAAAGTATTTAAAAAACAGAGTTAAAAAAATTAATGTTAACCGAAATTCAATTTATTTAAACAAAAAATAATATAAAGAATTAAGTGTAAAAATAAAAAATTCATTTAAAAAATATTAATATAAATAATAATAAAATAATAAAATTGTAAAAAACTAAAACAATATTAAAATTTATTTTGAAATATTGATTTTTTAAAATTTTTTGAAATACTGAATTTTTTGTTGCTAAATTTTTAATTTTTAATTTTCAATTCTATTTTTAAAATACTTTTATTAGTTTTTATTTTTATTTTTTCTGATTTTGTTTATTTAAAAACAATTAGTGGTACCATTAGATGGTATAACTCATGTGTTCAAGGGTAATAAGGTCATTTAATTGATTTTTTGACGGTCAACGTATTTGACTAACGGAATTTCAAACGGTCAAAGGGTAAAATATCTAATATTTTGATTTGCAGGGGGAGAATGGTCATTACTGAAACTAGAGAGGGTAAAGTGTCTAATATTTTACTTTTTATGGAGTAAAATGATCATTACTGTAATTAGATAGGGTAAATTGTTTAACATAACAAACTATACGAGGGGAAATGATTATATCCCATATTTAAATCAAGAAATTATAACTTTAAGGCATTTTATTTTTCCCTATAGTGAAAAAATTAAAAAATATATATAAAATATAAAATCTATTAACATTGATCGGTTTTATCACTTTTATTTTCTTATAACTAGATTGAAGGATACAATTAAAAATCATGTCTAGTAACTAAACTGAATTTAACAATTAAAACCAATGTTTTGACGAGTTTAGTTTCAAATCGAAATTGTCAATTTGAGTTTGTGTTTTATACAATATGTAAACATTGTTAGGTTTTATCATTTTTATTTTATTATAACTATATTGAAATCGTGCTTTTGGTTCAATTAAAAATCATGACTTGTAATCAAATGGGATTTAACCCATTTAACCTATGATTTGGCGGTTTCGTTTTTAGGTTAGTGTTTGTAAAATCCATAAATATTGTTAGGTTTTATGACTTTTATTTGTTTATAACTAGATTGAAGTCGTGTTTTTTTATCCAATTAAAAGTCATTTTCTGTAACAAAGTTATCATATGCTATTAAAAGAAATTAGATGGCCAAATGAAATGTAGATCTAAATGTTAAAACGAGATTTTCAATTCGTAAGACATAATTAAAAAAAAAGAAGCGTAATATATATACATTTTAAAATTAATTTAGAATTTGCAGTAGATAACAGGACCTAACCCTATTTATCTTAGCAAAATTGGATTGGAAACGGATTGCCATAGTCTATTGAGTTTATTTAGGAAAGTAGAATTTATATAGAATGGTATTTATTCTAAAAGAATTCAAAATCCAGAGTTGCTAGACAAGGTTATAAGGGATGACATTTTCCCCACATCGCCCCAAATGTTCATCCCCATTTGGAGGAAAAAATCTTCCCAAATGGAGATGGGTGCAATCCCTATTTCCCCCAAAACTCTTTTTTAAACAAATATCTATTTTCTTATATTCTTGTTTTCCTCGTTTCCCCCAATTTATCTTTAAATATAGTTAATAGTTTAAAACTTTATTTGTATTTGTATTATGTAATTTTTATCTGAATGAGTAACTTTTACAATTGATTATAGGCATTTTGAATTTTAAGCCAAACACGATTAAACGGGAGAAATAAGAAAAAATATATGAAATTATGGATTGGAGGAAACAGGAAGGATGTTATACCTCCCCTTAAATTTCCCAATCCCCATTTCCCCTCAAATGGGGATGGGGATGGAGATGGAGATGTAGGAAGGGGTTAGGGAATTGAGATATGGATGGGAACCCATATTTATCCCTATTTTTCCAATTACCATCCCTAAGATACCAACTTAAATAAAAATATGTTAAAGTATACAAGAAATTATAATTTATCAACAACAATAATAATAATAATAATTATATATATATATATATATAACTTGCCAAACGGGTGCTCGTTTTATACATGTAACAACAATAATATATGTATAGTGGTTTTCCTATCAGTACATACTGATATAATTTATATCGGTACATTGTATATGGATTATTGATTATGGAAAAGTTTTGACAAGTGCATACACTTTGAGTCAGAATATGTAAATCTAATGGTGCACATCCAACGTAGTGACGAATTTATATAAATATGTACTTATTTGAATATATATGTGTGTGAAGAGATCCATTAATTTTAATTTCACTATAGACTTTAATTAAATTATATCGAATTTTATGAGTTTTGATCTGAATTTTTATGTAGATAATAAGTTCAATTAATATGCCCATGAGTAAAGTTTAATTTTTTTCAAGTACTATAACTATTTATCCAAAGTCGGTCCTGATTTTTCGGAGGCCCATGGACAAAATCTAAAAAATGGACCCCTTATGAGGGGCAAAGCATATATGGTACAAAGTACATGACTAAAAATAAATTTCGAAATCGAATAAAAAAAAACTTTAATTATCTAGATATGAGAATTTGATCACAGATAATTAAACCATTTGTTATTATTATCATTATTATTTTTAATGTTTGGACTTTAAAAAAAAATTGACACCATTTTTATTTGAACCAAAAGCATTCAATTCAACACTAAATATAAAAATTTTAAACCCTTTTGTGAGCCTTATACGGGTGCCCTTGTTGACCACATTAAGGCTGCCTCTGTAATTATTATGATTTTATTAAATATAGAGATATCATATATATTCGGTTTATTATTCTTTTCATCTTCTTTAGTTTCACGTATAGTATTCTAACAAAAGCAATACCAACAAAGTTATAAAAGAATATGATCTTATTGTTGTTTCCTTCACTGTTACATGTGACTTGAAGATGCTGTAACTTGCCCAATAAGATAATGAAACTACATCATTTGGCAAAGTTATAGTTAAGCTGATTTTAATTGATCACCTTTTGTGAATGTGCAAGCTGGATCGGACTCGTCAGTTATTATATATAGTTTTTTTACTTTTTCAAAAATAAATAGGTGATCGATCATGTGTTGGTGTGAGTGGTTCGGCGTTCTCATTGATTAAGCAAGGTCGTGGGTTCAACCCCCTATGAACGGAGGTATAAATATTGGTAGCACTTTATTCCTTAGTGGGCTGATCCAGTGCGAGTCCGGATTAGTCGGGGTGTGGACATGACCGATTGCACCGTATGATGGATCTGTCCCATCCGGAAACCGGATAGTGTAAACAAAAAAAATAAAAATAATAAGTAGGTGAAATTATTATGTCCCTGAAATTGCATACATCTAAAATCGTCTATTTTTAAATTGATTTTTATTCTTGTTAGATTTGGATGGACTCTATTTAAAAACAGCTTTAGTTAAAAAAAAAAAAACAGAGTAGAAAACCCTTATTTGATTGAGATTTATTACAAATTATTATATATTTAAGAATAATTGGGTATAAATTTAATCAAACTCATTTTCACATTGATTATATATATAAAAAAGATAGTATTAACATATGTAACTATCACCTTTTTTTTATCATAAATAGAAATAAACACATATCAATATATGTAATTTAATATTTTATTACATAATATCTTATTTTATTAGACAATGTTTGTATACTGATCGGTCAATACCGATCCATCAATTTAATGTTGACAAGTGGTTCATTTTAGAAGAACACAAGAAGATAAATATAAAAAGTGAAAATAAAAAAGTCATATACAAACATTCAATTGGTGGGATCAGTACCTTAGGTACTGACCAATCAGAATCCAAATATTTTTCAAATGTCAAAAGAGATCGTTTAATACCAGTAAATATTTTTTTTAATTCAAACAAAACTCTAATTTCCAAAGTATAAGAGATTCTGTGTAATGAAATTAGTTCACCCAAATACTGAATTTATATAATATTAAATAAAAAAAACAATTGAAGTCGAGTTTTATTTGTGTATTTTTTTTTTAAATAATAATAATAAGTTCAAACTTGAAACTCGATAGGATTGAAATTTCAAGTTTGAGTTTTTACAGTTAACATGACACGTGGAGGTTAACTGTTGCGTAGCCCACCGGATAATGGCGGTCATAGTCAGAAAAGAATAGAGACAGAGACACGTCTGTCTTTTGGTTTCGGTTCCTTTTTTCTGTTCTTTTCTCTAAAATACTGAAACAATATTATTATTTTTTTCAAAAAGCAAAAAGTAATATAACTTGTCTCTGTTTCGTGCCTCTCCACAAATCTACTTGTCCTGTTTCTCTCTCTCTCTCTAAAGAAACCCACTTTATCTCTCTACAATTTGTTCATAGCATCCATGTCGTTCAGAGGAGTAAGCTTTCTCTTTTTCTAATCTCTTTTACTAGACGGCTAATGTTCCTTTTGATTTTACCCAATTCTTTTTTATTCATTAATGTTTAATAATCTGTTTTTTTTTTATGAAGTTTTATGATGTGCAGATAACTTCAATTTACGGGTTTATCATATGATTCTTAGTTTGATTTCTGTTACCTCTAATTTTTTGCTGTCTGAGTAGTTATAATAAAATTTCATTTTTTGTTAGATCTTCATGTTTATTAGATTCTACAGTTTTTTTTTTCTTTCTTTAACATGATGCGTTTTTAGTATTATGCAACTTATAGATGTGTTTGCATGATGAATTTTCTGATTTTTTTTTTCCTGAAAGGAATACAGTTTCTGTTTTTGCTTGAATTCTTATTGGATTTTCTGTTTCCATTTTTTTTTTTTGAAGTTAATTAGAAGAATGTAGTTGGAGTATAATTTGAAATAAATATTAGCCACTTGTAGGTGTTCATGCTACACATCTGGATAAATGTTTATTTTTATAAGTTTGTTAAACATTGTTTTGGGGGATGCTGCAAATTAGTTCCAATTATGCAGGTGGTTTTCAAATTGAGATTGGATTTTTTAGACCCCAGATTTGTGAATGAGATCAATTGTTGGTAGAGTTGTGGATTCGATAGGCTTGGAGTTATGGTAGAGGAATTTTCTTGGAAAACATTGTTTTGGTGTCGAAATGAGGAGTCCCGTGAAAGCATTTGTGATTTTATTTACTATCTCACAAGTCACAACCGTACATAGTGATATGATCAAAACCATACTCGGTGATACTTGGTTTCTGTTTGTAGATTCTTGTGAATAATGGTTGGTTTTGGTTTTTAGGGAAATTCTTCTTCCGGCATGGGAGTGGCCGAGCACAGCAAGAGCACATTCCTGGAACTGCAGAGGAAGAAGGTGTACCGCTATGTGATCTTTAAGATAGATGACAAGAAAAATGAGGTTGTGGTTGAAAAGACTGGAAGCCCAGCTGAGAGCTATGATGATTTCACCTCATCTTTGCCTGAGAACGATTGCCGATATGCAATTTATGACTTTGACTATGTGACCTCCGAGAACTGTCAGAAGAGCAAGATCTTTTTCATTGCATGGTATGTTGTTCTTTTACCTTTATATTTTTGTTTCTTGTTTGGTATTTAGTGCTATGTGGATTAACTTATTAAATCTCTTTTATGTTTGTTTATAACAGATTTAGGCATAAGTGTTATGATGTGATTCTGGAGACCAAATTCCTGTGCATATAGTTTTTACATAGTTACCTTGTGAAAATATGGGTTGGCTAATTGATGACATGCCAATGAGATTGATCTGCATTGTGGTTTATTTTATATTTAGCATCTACCGATGATCCTGTCAGTAGTCAAGGACCTTGTTTGTATCATGTATTAGTGTCAAGATGGGGTATTATGGGTTATTTCTAGTGTTATTAGGTGAGTCTTCTCGAGGCTGACACATTAAGCATTTTGGTTTGAAAGCTAATTTTCTAGTGTGTCACGTGTGTTTTTGAAGTGAACAATTGGATCTAGTTATAATTGGAGTTTAAGTTTTGTTGTGCATACGTTGGATAATGTATTAATTGGATGCTTTTCTTTGAATGTACCTCTTCACCAAGTCTTGGTTGATTGCCCTCTACAGTCATGGCATCAAAGTGCATAGCTGTTATATTTGTCTATTTGACTTTATGATTTTCTAATGGAAGGATAAGAAATACAGTAATGAAACTATCTGGTGCATTTACTAGCCTTCACCTTCAAAATAATTGTACTCTATTACATATGAATTAATGTCTTCTTTAAGGTCTCCTTCTGTGTCCCGAATCCGAGCGAAGATGCTCTATGCAACATCTAAAGACAGGTTCAGGAGGGAACTTGAGGGCGTCCACTATGAAATCCAAGCAACTGACCCAACAGAGATGGATCTTGAGGTGATCAGAGACCGTGCACACTGAGTGGTTCGTTCAAGGCAAATGGTGGGCATCTTTAAGAGACTCCATCGAGTTTCTTTTGCTATATAAAAGACCAGACTTTCCTGCTTCAGTTAGTTGCTGATCATGCACAGTATTTGTCTGACTCATACTACATATAGTTGATTATTAAATAACTAGTGCCTGGGAAGGCTGATTAGGAGCTCATGTTCAATGCATTTGGATGCGTAGGATCCTGGCTCCTTATTGCCATGATGCTTCTCAGGTGAATGGATATTATTGTGGGTATTGATCGACTCTTATTAATGAAATGGGTGTTTTATATCAGTGTTTCCATTTGTCTAGTTTTAGATCTTTTAAGAAGGCTATTCAAACCCTTTTCCCCCGTCTCTCTATACAAAGTAATGGGATCCTCGACTGTATTTGGTTTTGAGCTGATCATTCAAATTAAGTGGTTTTCTTTTGTTTGTAGTTTCGATGGTTTGCAGCCAATTTTTCTCTGCCCTTCAGGTGTTGTACGATGCATTGTTTTTTTATAGATTGAGTTAATAATGTTTTCTTTTTTAGTTGTCTGCGAAGTCCAGGGCAAGATGAGTTAATGTTATTAGGTTTAAGCACGACCCTGTGAAAGGTGTTGGAATTATTTAGCTTCTGGCATTTGGATTTTGAATCAGAATTGTTGGTTGCTGGAGATCAATTTGAAGAGATACATGGGATTGATAATGTGAGCTGCCTTTTATGTATCTTTCGACCAACAAACTGTTACTAATCTGAAGTTGGTCACTGTGGTGTTAAACTGTGCTGGGAATATTCATAGTTTAGGCACATACTAGAAGTATGATCAACAATGTCACCTAGTTTAGGCACATGCCACCTATATCTGTATCTCAAATATGTGGGTGTGGACGTGTGGTGGATAATCAAGTACAAAACTTTATGAGTTTTGTCACAATTTATATTTAGGCTAATTGTCACGTATCTATCCGAAATTAAATCCCTTGAACTATCAGAAATTAATAAAAGTGGATGAAAACTTAATATTATTTACTGTTTTGTCATGGTAAATTATACTAATTACCCTTAATATATATATAATTGTATTAAATTGGAAAAAAAATATGACAATATGATATAAATACCTCTCTTATCAAATATTTATAAATCATATTTTTAAAATAAAAACTTAAAATTTAAAATCAAAAGATTGATTAAATAATAATAAAATTTTAAACTTTTTTATAAATAAAATTAAATAAATAGAAAAATGAAAAAATTAAATTGATTTTTTGAAAAATAAATTATCTATTTTTTATATATTTAAATATCCCTAAATATAAAACTCGGATGAATATATAAATTATTTAATACGAAATATTATTTAAATTATTATTTTTATTTAAATATCTATAAATATTACTTGTTCATTTACAATAACATGGTTATCATGTTATTAATAATGTTAAAAATAAAAATAAAAATTATTATTATTATTATTATTACTAATAATAATAATAAAATAATAATAATAATGATAATAATTTAAATATCCTATATTTTTTTTCCCATTATCGTTTTTATTTAAACATCCTTAAATATCACTTGTTCAATTACAATAATAAGGTAATTGATAATATCAAAAATAAAAATAAAAAATACCCTAAATATAATTTTTTTAGCCATTATCATTTAAATTATCTTTTTATTTATTTATATATCTCTAAATATAAAACCCAGATGAATATATAAATTATTTAATACGAATTATCATTTAAACTATCTTTTTCATTTAAATTCTTGAATCTACCACTGGGTAAGAAGGATGTCATTCATGAAAAATATAATTGAGAATTAAATAATAAAAGATAGTTTAAATGATAATTCGTATTAAATAATTTATATATTCATCTGGGTTTTATATTTAGAGATATTTAAATAAAATAATAATAATTTAAATGATAATGGCTAAAGAAAAGTATAGGATATTTAAAGTATTATTATTATTATCATTATTTTATAGTATTATTAATTTATTATATTATTTTAATTTTTTTATCATTATCATCATCTTTATTATCCTTTCATTTTTTAATTTTGTTTTTGACACTATCAATGTTCCTGTTATTATAATTGAACAAGTGATATTTAGAAATATTTAAATAAAAATGATAATGGTAAAAAAAAATATAGGGTATTTAAATTATTATTATTATTATTATTATTATTATTATTATTATTATTTATTATTATTATTTAATTTTTAATTTTTAATTTTTACATGATTAATAACCTTGTTATTGTAAACGAAAAAGTAATATTTAGAAATATTTAAATAAAAAAGATAATTTAAATGATATTTTACATTAAATAATTTATATATTAATCTGGGCTTTATATTTAAGGATATTTAAATAAAAAAAGGATAATTTATTTATAAAAAAAATCAATTTAATTTGTTCATTTCTTTATTTATTTAAATTTCTTTATCAAAAAGTTTAAAATTTTATTATTATTTAACCAATCTTTCAATTTTAAATTTTAATTTTTTATAAAAATTTAGTTAGAGGAGTATTTATGTCATATTATTATTATTATTATTCGATTTGATACAATTACGTATATAATAATTAGCACAATTGGCCATGACATCACAGTTGATAGCTTTAGGTTTTCATTCACTTTTATCAATTTCTGATAGTTAAGGAGGTTCGATGTCTAAAAATGCCACGTGCAAACATCCGATTAGTAGAGCCAGTATCCAAGGTACCGTTCAATCAATACCCAATCATTTTTCTTACTTTTATATACCATCTGAATTTTAAATAAGACCGAGTGTAAACTGTAGAAAAATTGAGCAGCTATTTCTGAACTTGGACAAAAACTCAACCACAAAATTAGAAAAGTTTGATTATATCGGTAAAATAAGAAGATTCTTTCAATAATTTCAGAACCTGATGAAAAGATAAAACAATAACAGGAATTTTGATATAGAGAGTTGGTTTTTCTTTGGCAATATTAAAATATAATAAATGGCCATTTTGCCTTTCGAATTTGAGATTTGAGAATAGTATATGTTGACGTCGATTTCTGGATTGTATCAGAAAAACCAACAATGATTGGATTTAGGTTGTAATTTCAAAGAGAAAAGAGAAGGAGAGTAATTAAGACGCAAGTTTTTTACGTGGTAAAACTCCGATAACCGGAGAAACATCAACGGGTGGTTGAATGATCAACCAAGCCAAAATCTACTATGAACTTATAATATTACAAGCTCTCGATCTCTCTTTTTTCCCTCTGTATTTTGCTATGAATGTCTCAATAATACCCCTATTTTTGTCAGATTATGGGTCTATTTATATGTTTATAGAACTCTAGTCTGCTTTGTACAAGTAAAAGAAGGTCTTTGTATTTAATTACAATTATTTACTTACTTGAAGCCGGTTGTCTTCTTTCCTGTTTCGGAGTCTTATATTGAGATCGAATGAGACTCTAGTAATGTAGTTTAATTATGACTTATTTCCTTTATAAGAGCAATCTTTTCGAAGAAATAAAGTTGCTGCCTGATTGAGAACATTTCCTGTTTAACATTCTGTTCCTATTGGGATTCTTTTTTGATATGGATATCTGTGTGTATCTTAATGGCTTGATCCACATGGGCTATGCGCTGGGCTTCTATTCAGTTTTCTTCATGTTTGTCCCGAGTAAGGACAATACACGCAGTCCCGAGTAACGTTATTTGACATGAGTAGAAATGCCAACCCCGAGTGTCATTGACTGATCCTGAGTAGTATATAACGTTGATTGACCCTGTGGGTTTTGTTCAACATCTGCTTACTCGGGTTTTTTTTCTCTTCGGTGATATCTTGTAGGATATTTTTTGAATGCATTTTCGGATGTCCACCTGGCAATTTATCCTCTTTGTTGATGACGTGTATGTATGATAAAATTCACATATGACAATACCTCCTTAAAATATTTTACTGAACTGAGTTTTACTTCGGGCAAAAGTATTTTAATCAATGTTTTCAATATCTTTTCAGTACCCGAGTAAATATCTTGTGATAATGACGTGTCTTAATGATAACCCTGCAAATTCGATTTGCCTCCTTACGCGAGATCTTTAATGATTGCGACGTTTTGGAGTTCTGACGGCGAAAGCATGTTCTCCTTCTGACACGTGTCCCTTGCCTCTTCGTTTTTCGATATCATTTATGAGAAATGACTCACCCGCTTCCCCGTGCGCCGCCTACGTCATCAATTCTTATCATTGTTTTTCCCGCCTTGAGATCTAGGGTTTCGTGCTATTATTTCTTTAAATTCTTCACTGAGACAGAGTTGGTTCATTCTTAAAGATTTTTCAGCAGAAAAAATTTCGTAAACCCAGATTTCTTTACGCAGAAGGTCGTGACTTTACATTGAATATCTTGCATCGAACTTTATTCAAGATTAGTTCTAATGGAGCCATTTTCCTGTCATCGTCTTTTTAATGTCGCTCTTGATGCATTAGAACATGGGGATTTCCAGTTGGTTTCTTGCATTAGAAGATTACTGGGGGAAATGCCTGCTGATGAACCTCCATTTTTAGAAGTTGATGTTTCTGGGCTTCACCCTGACGTCACTTTTAGCCTTGTATCCAGTTCTTCATCTAGTTCTGATTCTGACATTTCTGATCACAGGGTACCTCTTCGAAGGATGGAAAAACATCAAAGCAGAAGTGAAGTTCGTAGGCACAATTCGGGCGAAACTCGAATCAGAGAGCAGACTGTCAACGAGAATGATGTCGAAGAGGCATTCATGGCGTCTCGTCTTACTTTCTCTGCTGAACGCCCGAGTGGGTTCGACACGGAGCCGAATGTGGTCGGGCCAGATGAGATAGAGAAGTATCGTGCCCGATTTGATCTCCCAAATTCGGTCACTCTGATTCCAGCGGGTGATAGGGCCACGTGGAATCCTCCCCCGGGCATAGTGGCGATCTACGGATCCATACTTTGTTGCGGCGTCACTCTCCCTTTTCAGCCATTTATTGCCTGGATTCTGGCTGAAGCAGGGATCGCTCCGGCCCAACTGGCCCCGAACAACTATAAAATCTTGATGTGCATGTGGAACTTGTATAGCTGGATGAACCTGTCGCCGCCCTCCCCCGAATGAAATCAAGCATTTCTTTACGTTGAGGCAGTCTGGCAAGACAGGAACCTATTTCCTCATGTCTAATTTGCCAGACCGTTTGGTCCCCGAGAGGACAAAGGTGAATCAGGGAGCTGATATCTCTGACGACCCTAAAAAGAGGGGTTTTTTATGGAGGTTCCCTACATCCAACAAATTATGGAAGAACAGTTGGTTCTTCGTCGGAGGGAGCCTCGGTCTTGAAGTCACCCTCAAATCAGGGGATGCTCGGGTGGTGTTGAGAGTCCCCCGTTTCTTCTGTTCCCCCGAGATTTGGAACAAGAAGAAAATTGATTACAACGATACTGAGCTGACCAGACTTACTCGGGCATCAGTTTGCACTTTGGAAAAGATGAGCAAGACTTATCTTTTCGTTGAGACGAAGATGATAAAGTTTGGCTTCTTTAAACAAATTTCGAGCTACCGCAGGCGATGTAAGTGATTTTTGCAACCTTTCTTTTCATTGTTATATATATTTTTTGTTTTGCATTCTGACGCGATTCCTTTTTTCTTCTAAGTGTATGATATGGACATCGTCTGCTATCTTCAAGCTCGCCAAGTGAAGTCAATTATTCAGGCGAGTCGGAAAGAAGCTTCTCGTTAAGGCAATGAAGGCATCGCCCCGTCTCAGTCCTACGAGGAGACTGATGCGGTCGAAGAGCAAGTTCCTGAAGATGTCCCTGAGGACGTTGTTCAACTGACCGCTGGGGAGACTAGTGGTCTAAGTGGCCCGATCGATACTCAGCTGCCTGGCGACGGGCAATGGCAGAGTGAAAGTCTTGGTAAGGAGCCTGCCGAGTGGTCTGACGCCGGTGATGGAGGTAATACCTTTGCGGGACAGGTACCCATAGATCTCAAATTTTTTGAAGTCTTCCGGGATGATACTTAGGAAGATTCCGTAGCTAGTCTCAGTTTCCACCGCTCTTGGGGTGAGAAACGGAAGGCAATCAGCTCTCCAACTCGTCCTCTCAAGGTCCCTCAGGTGGTCTCTTTCATTGACTCTAGCGATGAAGATATTGTGGCTGAGACTCACCCGAGTGCTGATGTTGGAGCATCGACGGATGCAGAGGCTTCGGAGCCGAACATGGGTTCCCCTCCCCCAGAGGTTGAAGATCTAGGGCTGAACCATCGGGGGTTCCTTCACATCCTTCTCCCCAGGATATACTGCGGGAGATGTCATCTGGCCGAGCATTTATGGGGGACGATCGCTGGAGCTGTTTTAGGGATGGCTCCCTTACTGAACGTCTTCAAAACGTTTTTAACGGTGCATCTTATGTAAGTCATCCTTAACTTCCTTCAGTTTCTTTGTTTGTTCGACAGATTTTTAATCAAACTTCTTTATAGATGGTGGGAGAGTTCGCTGAGCTGATTCAAACGCAGCAACATCAAGCTGATATAATAAGGCGCCTCGAAGCTCAACTGAAGGAAAGCGAGGATCAATGTGCTCGAGTCGAAACGGCTTATCAACAAGAGGTTGGTTTTGCCCAAGTTTTTACCGACCACTGTTTGGCAAGAAAGATTCTTTGGCAGAGGAGAAGACAGCATCACTTCAAAATTTGTTGTCCTCTGCCCAAGAATCCATGCTTAAGGTCGAGCAGGAAACGGAGCAGTCCTAGTCGGCGTATGAGCAAAAAATCGAAGATTTGGAACGCCAGGCTCTACAGTCGAATCCTTGTCCCTAGAAACCAGGCTGAAACTTGAAGTCCAAGGGGTGGATCGTTTTAAAAGATCCCCTACCTACGACGCCCTTCTCCTTCAAGAGTTTCAGCGGGGGATAGTTTCAGCCGGTGAGTTCTTCAAAGTTAAGAATAAGGCGACTGAGAAGGTCTGAACTAACTGGGAGTTGTCAATCAAACATCATGTGGATCAGTCCTTGAAATCTCTCCGGATTCAGATGAAGGAATGAAGGGCTTACTGCCGCAGCCGAGGCAAGGAGCCCCATCCCATGCATTTGGAGGTTCCATCTGAATATTCCCTCTCGACTTTTTATGCCAGTGGAGAGTCAGTCGTAGAGGGGTGTGGTGCTTGATGTTGGGCTGATCCCATGAGAGGATTACATCCAATGGATGGACGATTCGGTCGACACAATTGATTGGTCTTCTAATGAGAGCCTGCTCCGTGAATATGAGATGGTGCCAGACCCGAGTATTGACAAGAGCTCCAAATCCTCACAATCCTGATTTTTGTAGATAGGATAGACTTAACAATTCTTTGTAAAGAATACTTTGTAATAATTCTTTTGTACAAAGAATTTTGTAACCATTTTGATAGATTAATAAAATTCCGAGTAGCTTCTGAACCGAGTGGTCTTAATCTTGATTCTTTGCTCAAGAAATTTCTTTAATCTTGAATCTGCTGCCGAGTATCTTATTAAACTCTTTAATGTTTGGGTAACTTCACCGGGTATCTTATTAAACCGGTTGTTTATCCGAATAGCTTTAAATTCCAAGTATCTTATTAAACTGGCTCTATCGATCTTTATGCCAAGTATCTTATTAAACTGGCTCTTGCGATCTTTATGTCAAGCATCTTATTAAACTGACTGTTATCTTCATGCCAAGTATCTTATTAAACTGACTATTTCTGATGTTTGGATAACTTAACCGAGTATCTTATTAAACCGGCTTCGTTCCCCGAATAATTTTTTAATGTCAAGTATCTTATTAAACATGTTGTTATCTTCATGCCAAGTATCTTATTAAACTGGCTCTTTCTGATGTTTGGGTAATTTAACCAAGTACCTTATTAAACCGGCTTCGTTCCCCGAATAATTTTTTAATGCCAAGTATCTTATTAAACTGGCTAGTATTATTAACCGAGTCATCTTAAAACAGGCAAGTAGGTTTATACTTGTGTTTCATACACAGTTGCTACCCGAACATTACATCAAGGCTCGCCATGATCATATGTTCGAGTCCTTACGCATTACCAAGGACGTCTCCCCAGTTTTTATGTGCAAGGGTTTGCCGAATCGTTAAGCTTTTTGATTCGCTTAACACAGCTACGCATTTCACAGAAATTTTTCCCGATAGCGTCTCGAGCTGGTGCATCGAGTTTGCCTTTTTGCTAAGGTCAATTGACCTTGCTCGGCTGGCATACTCCTTCGATCTTCTCGGCCCATTCGGGAATTAATTGTCCCGAGAATTCTGTTTGCATGTTCTTATTATCATGCTTGTCTTCCATATGTTCTTATTATCATATGCTTTCTTTTGGAAATCCTGAGTGATGCTTTTATCTTTTGAAAATCCTGAGTGATGCTTTTATCTTTCGGAAATTTCGAGTTTTGATTTTTTATTCATAACTGTAAAATCAACAGAGTTTTAAATTCCACAACTATTATTTGATCTAACTAAAATTGTCCTGACTAGAAAAAAAGAATAAAAAATAATTTAAGGATAGAAAATCTTCAGGTATTGGGCATTGCATGGTCGGGATAGAACCACTCCATTGGGTCGTGCAATCCAATATGCTTTATGGCCAACTATTCCTTCGACTTTGTATGGGCCTTCCCAGTTGTCAGTCAAGGAACCTGTAACTTTATTTTTTATGTTCAACGACACCTTCCTGAGTACAAGGTCTCTCCAGCTGGAATTTCCTGACCCGAACATGAGAGTTATAGTGGCGAGCTACTCTTTGTTGATATGTCAAATTTCGTATTCGGGATTTCTCCATTTTCTCTTCTAGCTCATCTAGATTTGTAATAGTATATCAACATTTTGATATTCATCATATAGTCTGACCCGAGGTGACATATACGATGTTTCTATAGGGATAACAGCTTCTGTTCCAAACGTTAAAGTGAATGGAGTCTCTGGTTTTTGTAAAATCTCCCTGAAATCTCTGGTTTTTGTAAAATCTGCTTAAATAGGCAATCAGTGAGAACCTGAATTGTATGAGCCTGAAAGTATGACCTTAGCTTCCTTGCTGCTGAAACCAATGCTAGGGTCATTTTTTCTGCCTGTGAATATCTGGTCTCTGCTGGTAGAAGTGCCTTGCTGGTGTAGTATACTGGCTTTTGTACTCCATCTTCTGTTCTGACTATGACTTAGCTTGCTGCTAGTTCTGTAATTGATAAGTACAGTTGGAGTGTCTCCCTCATCTGAGGTTTTGAAAGGATGGGAGTCTGCCCTAGATATTTTTTAATTTTTAAGATTACCTGCTCTCACTCTTCATTCCATTCGAGTCATTTCTCTTTTCTAATTACTTTGAAAAAGGGTGCGCATCTGTCTGTGGCCTTTGAGACGCTGTACTTCTTTGAGTGTCCTTGGTGAAGTCATTTTCTGCAGGGCCTGGATCTTTTTGGGGTTGACTTCGATTCCTCTTTGGTGAACTTGAAAACCCAGAAATCTTTCTGAAGGAACCCTGAATAAACACTTGTTCAGATTTAGCTTCATTTGGTATCTCCTCAAGACATCAAATGTTTCTCACAGGTCTAAAGTGTGCTTGTCGCCGTGATGCTCTTGGTCAGCATGTCATCAATGTATACTTCCATGTTCCTTTCAATTTGTCGTGCGAAGATTCTGTTGACCAACTTTTGATATGTTGCTCCTGTATTTATAGCCCGAAGGGCATTACTGTGCAACAGTATAAACCCTGATCAGTTGTGAACGCTGTTTTTTCTTCGTCAGCCTTGTTCATCCGGATTTGGTTATATCCAGAGTAGGCGTCCATGAAACTGAGCAACTCATGGCTTGATGTAGCGTCCACCAACTGATCTATCATAGAAAGTGGGAAACTATCTTTCGGGCATGCCTTGTTCAGATCTATAAAATCTACGCACATCCTCCATTGTCCATTCTTCTTTTGGACGAGGACTACATTAGCTACCCATTGAGGGTAATTGACCTCTTTAATCGATCCTACAGCGAGTAGCTTCTCTACTTCCTGTTTGATTGACCGACTTCTCTCGAGATTGAATAATCTTCTCTTTTGTATCACCGGTTTTACATTCGGGTCTACTGTGAGATGTTGGGATATTATTCGGGCATCTATCCCAACCATGTCTTCGTGACTCCAAGCGAACACATCCCTGTATTCTTTGAGTAGATCAATGAGGCTTTGTTTGACTCTTCTTTCTAGGTTGGCTTTGATATTGATCTTTATGTCTGGTTCATCTTCTTTCAAGATGATTTCTTCTACCGGTTCAGTTTTTGATTCATTCGGCTCTTTCTTTGGATCGAAATCGAATGATAGTGGCTCTTTGTTCTGACTTGGCTGTGTTATGGTGCAAATCTGCTCATCATTCTTGTCTTTGTATACTGACAGGTTAGCTCTTCGGGCCATCTCTTGGGATCCCTTGACTACTTCAACCCCCTGTTCGGTCGGGAACTTGATCATTAAGGCATAGGTGGCTGTTACGGTCTTAGTTTTATTTAGGAATGGTCATCCCAATAATGCATTATATGGCTAATTGTCCAAGTCTACCACCACGAAATCGAGCAATACAGTTCTTTGGCAAGGTGCCACTCCAATCTTAACGGGTAGCTTTACGGTCCTGAGTGGCCTGACCTCGACTCCTCCAAATCCTCTGAGTGGAGTATAGAAAGGCTGTAGATTTTTTCGGTCCAACCTGAGTTGATCGTAGACGGCTACATTTAGAATGTCTGTCGAGCTTCCATTGTCTATCAAGATCCTCATAACTTTCCGGTGACCAATTCGGGCGCTTATGACCAGAGCGTCATTTGGCCGAACATCGACGCCATGTGAGTCTGCTTATGTGAATGTTATTGGGTCCCATCATTCTTTTACCCTTTTTGGGTCTGGCTCCACCGAGTTTACGTCAAAGTTATGTTCTACTGCTTCCCTGATTTCCTGTGTTCGCTCTCGATTACTTCTCCCAGTGGATGGTCCTCCAAAGATCGTATGTATTACTTGATTGGCCTCTGGACTGGCCATTTGATTTCGACCAGAGCTGTGATCGGCCCTGATCTCTTTCTTTGTTTCTGATTTCTCATCCCTTTTCAAGATCACATCCTGTAGATGTCCTTCCCGAATGAGGGTTTCTATGTAATCTCTAAGCTGGTAACACTTGGAAGTCTCATGACCGGTTTTCTTGTGGAAACTGCAGTATTTGGTTGTATCTCGCAAAGCAAACTGAGATTGACGGCGTGGCTCTTGTACCATATTCTTTGCTTCCAGAATGGCCAGGATTTCCTCTTGCTTTTTCTGAAGAGGGGTGTAGTTGGTGTATCTGCCTCGGTATTTCTCTGTGGTCTGTTCAGCATTACGTCTATTTCCCCCGTCCTTGTTTTTTTCTTTGCTGTTTCCTTTTTGCTTTCCTTTTTGGTTCTGCACTTTGGACTCGGCGTCCTTTTATTCGGGTTTTCCTCCATGCATGTAACATCCTCCAGTGGCTAACTTTTATTCTTCGGCTAATGCATATCCTCCTGCCATGTCCATCATATCTGCATATCTGGTCAGACGAGCTCTTCTTAAATCGAAAGATAGCCGTCCATTCTACAGGTTGTTGATGAATGCAACAATTATTGCTTCATCATTTGCACTGCCAATTTTTTATACTGCTTGGCCGGATCTCCCCAGGTATTTCTTCAGCGACTCATCTTTCCCTTGTTTTATTTGAGAAAGGTAAGCCACTGACTTTTTCCTATGAACATTGCTCAGAATTTACCTTGAGAAGTTCCTTCTCAGTTCACTGAAATTTCTGATGCTTGCTGGGGGCAATCTCCCAAACCATCTTGAACCCGTGTCTCTTAGAGTTTGTGGAAAATTGAGACACAGTAAGAGATCACTATGGGCATACTGAGCCATGACACTTTTGTAGTGTCTGACGTGCTCCTTAGGGTCTGTGTCTTTCTTGAAATGCTCCACGTACGGCATCCTGAACCTTTCTGGGAATGGGGTACGCAAGATTTCCCTAGTGAAAGGGTTGTCAGAATCATCGTCAGATAAATCGTTGTACCCATAACGTCTGGCCAGTGTGTCCATTTGACGCCTATTGTTTTCGATTTCTTGAGTTAGGCTTTGAATTACGACATCTGTCTCCTACCGGACTTCCCTGATGGTTGAATTGATGGGTTATTGTCATTCCTTTTTTCGGCTCTTCACTTTGATACCGGGTTTCTCGTATGATTCCGTGGTGACGTTTACGATGGTTATGATCGCTATCTTCTGATGACTACAGATCCCTGTGCCGGTCATGTTTGTGGTGTCTAGCACGGGCTGTCTGATCCTGGTTCTGTTTCTGGCGTGGTCGTTCCTCTTCAGGTGTTTCACGTCTAGCCTGATTGATTGGAGTAGGGTTCCTTCCGACTTCTGGTGTATTTATTTTTGGCCCTACTACAACCGAACGAAGCCTCGCAGGTGGGAGGTTAGGAGTTTGTGCTTATGTAGGCAGTAGATCAAGTCCTTTCTTTGCTGCATCTGCCACCAATTGATGCAATGCCTCTAAGAAGCGTTGCGTCAGGTCTCCGCTAGTCGGAGGAACTTGTTAGATCCCCGCCAGGAATGTAGGTTGGTTTTCTGTTGTTGCAATGAGATCCCACGAGGTACTGCCAACATGGAAGTTATCCGAAGATTTTTGGACATCCCCGGAACTGCTTCTGCTTCCTACCATTGCTTTTAATCAAATCGGAGGTTCAATACCCCCTCCTTCTAGCGCCAATTATTGACGTCGATTTCTGGATTGTACCAGAAAAGTCAACAAGGATTGGATTGCGACTGTAATTTCAAAGAAAAAAGAGAAAAGAGAAAAGAGAAAAGAGAAGAAGAGTAATTAAGACACAGGTTTTTAAGTGGTAAAACTCCGATAACCGGAGAAACGTCCACCGGTGGTTGAATGATCAACCAAGCCAAAATCCACTATGAAATTATAATATTACAAGCTCTCGATCTCTCTTTTTTCCCTCTGTATTTTGCTATGAATGCCTCAATAATTCCCTTTTTTTTGTCAGATTATGAGTCTATTTATATGTTTATAGAACCCTAGTCTGTTTGTACAAGTAATATAAGGTCTTTGTATTTAATTACAATTATTTACTTGCTTGAAACTGATTGTCTTCTTTCCTGTTTCAGAGTCTTATATTGAGATCGAATGGGACTCTAGTAATGTAGTTTAATTAGGACTTATTTCCTTTATAAGAGCAGTCATTTCGAAGAAATAAAGTTGCTGCCAGATTGAGAATCTTTCCTGTTTAACATTCTGTTCTTATTGAGATTTCTTTTTGATATGGCTATCTGTGTGTATTTTAATGGCTTGATCCACGTGGGCTATGCGCTGGGCTTATATTCAGTTTTCTTCATGTTTGTCCAGAGTAAGGACAATACCCGCGGTCCCGAGTAACGTTATTTGACCAAAGTAGAAATGTCAACCCTAACTGTCATTGACTGATCCCGAGTGGTATATAACGTTGATTGACCCTGTAGGTTTTGTTCAACATCTGCTTACTCGGGTTTTTTCTCTCTTCGATGATATCTTGTAGGATATTTTTTGAATGCCCATTCGGATATCCACATGATAATTTATCATCTTTTCTGATGACGTGTATGTATACTAAAATTCACATATGACATGATACATTTAAAAAAGCTTGTGAGTTAAATGTAACAGCATCAGATGAGTTAAGGTAGACATGACCCCCGGTTCCGATCGGTTCCGGTTCCGGTTCTGGAAGGAGCCAGAATTTGAACCGGAACAGTGGAACTGTGGAACCGCGGTTCCGGTTCAGGTTCAGGTTTCGGTTCCGGATCCGGTTCCGATTCCGGTTCGGTTCCTTTTTTTCTTCTTCTTATTATACATGTATACTCATTTAAAAAAAATACGAAAACATAAGACATGTAATAATATGAACTTGTAAATGAATTTTATTGTGTAAGGCCGTAAGCCGAAATTAAAATTTTAAAAAATAATACTAAATACATAAATTGAAATAAATGTATACAACTAAAAATTTAAAAAATTGGTCTTGCACTTAATTTGTACCAAAATTAAGTTGCCTACGCATCCTCTCGGACTCGGGGTTTAGAGGAATCAAAGACCACGTAGTTCTTTTACATTTTATTGTCTTTTATATATGTAATTTTGTAAGTCTGTAACTAATCGCTGACATCCGTTCCGGTGCCGGTAGTGTGATCATCATCGAAGAAATCATCATCGAAGAATTCATAAATAACTTCTAGCTTCATTTCTTGTTGTCTATATCCAGCCTTTGTCCAATCATCAATACACACTTGGACTTGAATTGATTATGGACTCAAAAGCGACCGTCTTGCGTCCAAAATATTTCCACCCGCGCTAAACTCTTGTTCCACAGCCACTGTAGATACCGGTGTTGCAAGAATCTGTTTGGCTATTATAGACAAGATTGTGAAGTGCTTTTCATGTTCTCTCCACCAATGTAGAATATCAAATTTATCCACATCATTGTCTCCTATAAACTCAAAATTGGTACTATGATAAGTTTTTATCTCATCATACGAGATCGGACTTGATGAAGAAGAAGAAGAACCTCGCAATCTTTTGATCTTTTGGGATAAAAGTGCAGTCCCTGCCCCCAACACTCCAAAAGATCGAGTTTGGAGACATTTTCATTTTATGGAACACTAATGTTTAATGATGGACCATAAATTCTACGATATTCATCATATAACTGATAAAATAATATCTTAATTGCAGCATAATAAGTATTAATTTCTAATTGTATACCTGAACATTTATAATAAAGAGTTAAATAATCTGTCAATGCATCTAGTTTACAACGTGGGTCAAAACACAACGCAAACAGGTAAATAGTTGGAAACTCCCTATAATAGTCTAACAATTTTTTTTTATAGCTTCAATGCATGCCTGTAATTGTATATCAGATGAACAGTCAGCAAATGCGTCAGCAAATGCACCAGCAATATTACAACCCTCAATAATAAATAATTTAGTAGTAGGATAATAAATACCTGATAAATTGTTAGTAGCACTATTAAAAACTTTTAACAAATTACAAATTTTTGTACAAACATCCCAATGGTGTGCATAAAGATTTACTTGACTAACATTATATTGCATAAAAGAAACTAATAAATCCCTATATTCATAACTTTCACAAAGCAATTTACAAGTAGAGTTCCAACGTGTTGGAACATCACGAGAAAATCTAATAGGATGTTTACATGCCTGTTTACAAAATCTTACCCATGCTTTCATAACATTAGGATGTTTCCACAAATATGAGAGGGCCTATTTAATGGGTTTAATAAAAGCTTGAAGAATTTCCAAACCTTTTTGAACGTATAAATTTAAAACATGGCAAGCACATATTTGATAAAAAAATTTACTATTAAAATAAGGCTTGCATAATTCAATTAAAGCATAAATAGCTGCTGTATTATTAGAAGCATTATCAAAACCAATTGAAAAAATTTTGCTTTCAATTTTATACTCTTCAAAAATGATTTTCATATTTTTATAAATATTATCAGCAGTATGTGCAACATCAAAAACTCTAAATGCAAGAATTCTTTTTTGTATTGTCCATGCTTTGTCCATATAATGACAAGTTACACCTAACCTAAGTATGAATGCATTCGCCAATGGTCAGTCCATATATCAGCACATACAGAAACACGACCTATATAGTTTGCAAAATATTTTTTTAAAATCCTTTTTTCCTTTTTATAAATATCATACATTGTACACGTGAGAGTGGTCCTAGGGACACGACATGCAACATGATTTAATGCTTTATGACAATATTTAATAAAATCAACTTTTTCACCAAAACTAAAAGGTAAATATTCTACAGTTACCATCCTAGCTAATTATTTTCTATTAGCTTGATAACTATAGTTAAATAATTGAGTGTCAGGGGTAGAAAACCTGAAAATTTGAGATTGTGCAATCCCCTTGACAAGTTCTGCTGGATGACGGGTCGTAATATGCTTTCTATATGTGTCATATCCTCCAGATTTAGTCCACTTGTATTCTTTAGGGTAGTAATTGCACACCGCCCAACATGTTCCATTCGGTTTCGTAACTTTCTTCATGTGGAGAACGAATATATCAGATTTGAGATGCTTCTTATCCTTCTCTGCCGCCTCTTCAAAATTTGGATCTGCAGCAAAATCGGGTATATTTTCTTATTGGCTTGTCATATTACCAGGGCTAGGGCTATGGGCGCTAGGCTGGCTAGAATTGGGTTCATAAATTATTAAAGGGGGATTTGGATTGATTGGATAGTTTAGAGATTTAAGATAGGCCTGCCGTTGCAGGAACTCATGGTAAGCGGTGTCATCAAAACCGATATTATCCGGTTGGACCTGATCCGGCTCCGACATACGATCCTTACCGGACCTGGAAACGGAATGCCTTGGTGGAATATCTCTTACTCCACTTCCACTTGCTATCGAAAAAAATAATTTGTAAATAAACTCTTCAAAAAAATTAAGATAAAAATTGTTGACAAGGATTTTAAAATGATTTTAAAAAATAATAATTGCAGTGCACTAAATATAAATAAATAAATAATTGACTAATTGAGAAATAATTGAAGAGAATGGTGAGAATTGAGAATTGAGAGAGTTGAGACTTGAGAGAGCAATTGTATGATAAGAAATGAATTAGGGGGTATTTATAGGAAATAAAGAATTAAATGGGAAAAGAAAAAAAAAATTGAGCCTTTGGGTCCAACGGCTCTTTTAATTTTGTTTTAAAAAAAAAATCATTTTTTTTTTTAAAATAAAGGACTGGAACCGGCTATTCCTGAACCGGGACCGAACAATCGGTTTCTGACCGGTTTTTTAAGAGAAGGAACCGGAACCGAAACCGAAACCATATAGTTTCGGTTCAGGTTCCGATTCTAAAACCGATTCTACGGTTACGGTTACAGTTATGATTTATTTCATAAGATTCCAATTCGGTTCCGATTCTGGTTCGGATTCGATTCCACGGTTCGGTTCGGTTCGAACCGTAACCGAACCGTGTTCTTGTCTAAATTAAGGTTGTTTACTTAACTCAACATTGTTAATTATTTTGTGTGTTTCAGACAAGATAAAGAGAGATCTTATCTTCATATTGACATCGGATCCACAAAGCAGACAAGATATGTCTCCCGTCACTATCAGTATCGCCTTACCGGCTTACCCACGTGACATCGACACATTTTTTGATATCTAAGAAAAAAAACCCAACACAACACAACTCTCTAGAGTCTAGAGTCTCGACTCTCGAGTCTCCTCCATTAAAGGCAATAGTAATTTCACTATGGGCACCACCTATCCTCCATATCATCATGTGGGGTTGCTGTTTTGTGTTGGTAGCTAATTTAGCTAATTTGGTCAGTCTTTTGTCCCATTTTAGTTGAGTCAAAAGCTATTAATCGGTATTCGGTAAAGTTAACTTGGACGCTTCGCTTTCATTTCCTGTAATTTTTGTGAATGTACATGCCTCAATTTATTCTGCTTGTAGTTGTTTCGGGATAACATTATTTATTGCCAATTATTAAGAAATTTTACTGGTGCTGATTCGAATCTTTATTTCTTTATTCCCATGAAGTCTAATCCTGTTAGTAGTCTCTAGAATTTTCGTTTGAAAGCACCACAAGCACAAATAGTTATTTGGTTTTTTTTTTTACATGTTTGTGGATTCGGGTTGGTTTTTCTAGTACCAGGTTTTGATTCTATGGTTGTTCATAGCGAATTTCGATACTGGGTCTATGGATTGTAGATATTTTGTTGAATGCTGTGATTTTTTTCCTGGGGTATATCTTGGATTGGAGAGACATGTAGGGAAGGCTTGATTGGGGTTTGATTTAGGTCACATCTAGAGAGATTTTATCGATTCCCCAGTTTAAGGTTTTGGAGTCGTCTCCGGTGACTATTTGGAAATTTTGGGTGATATAGTAGATATCAGTTGATCTTTTAGCAAAATTCTAGGTCACATAGTTCAACTTTGGGTTGATCTTGAACCAAAACAGATGTTAAATTATTGAGAGTGTTATGAGATCTAGTATTTTGTTTTGTTCCTTAAAGATCTAGGTTATTCAGTATGAGTAGCAATAGGACAATTGTATGGTTCAGAAGGGACCTTAGGATTGAGGACAATCCTGCATTAGCTGCTGCTGCAAAGGATGGCTCTGTCTTTCCTGTCTATATTTGGTGCCCTAAAGAAGAAGGGCAGTTTTACCCGGGTCGAGTGTCGAGGTGGTGGCTGAAGCAGTCTCTTTCTCAGTTGAGACAATCCCTTAAATCTCTTGGGGCTGAACTTTTGTTTATCAAAACCCACAGTACTCTTGCTGCTCTTTTGGAGTGCATCGCTGCCATTAAGGCCACGAAAGTAGTGTTCAACCATCTTTACGGTATGTTTATCCCAGATTTATTAACCTCTGATGATGTGAACTGTGATTTGCTAAATATATACTAAGCATATTTTGATAATTGGAATTGTAATTGAGATTCTGTTCAATGTTTGCTAATGTATGTAAATTCAATACACTGAACTGTAACAATCTTTGTTGAATTTTAAATCCTTACTATTTATGAATAAGAACGCTCATATGTCATATTGTTCACAGCTCTATTGTTTTTTATTTGTTAGCTTTTCATTAAACAATTAGACATATTTACAGTCCTTCACGTGATGCCTCAATGCATAACACAATCAGATCGCAATTGTCCCAAGATTTTGAAAACACTATATCCCACGGCATAATTGATCTTTGGATGAACAACTTTTGTAGTTGATTTCCATTCTCTCTGAGTTTTAATCTGTAGAAATCTTGTTGTAAGTCTTAATGTTTTCCGTCTTTCTTTATTCTCTTAATTTGATACAAGATCCCGTCTCGCTTGTTCGTGATCACAACATCAAAGAAAAACTTGTGGAACTTGGCTTTTCAGTACAAAGCTATAATGGAGATTTATTGTATGAACCATGGGAAATATATGATGAAAGAGGACTAGCTTTTACAACCTTTGATGCATATTGGAATAAATGTTTGCAAATGACAATGGAGCCTGTTTCACTTCTTCCTCCGTGGCGTTTGGTGCCTGCTGAAGGTAAATTTAAACAGTATGTGAGGTTTTTTAATTGCAGTTCTTGATAGTGCTATCCACTGTTTATTTCGTATGTATGTATATGTAATTAGGTATAAGGTATGTAATTAGGTAGAAACTCATGATAGATTCCATTTGCACTGCCCCTGTCTCCCCCAATCATAATGGCTGCCCCCTAGTTTACCGATTCTGGCTTCACCACTATATGTATGTATATAGTGTATGTGGAGAGTGAATAGTTACTTCTTTGATGACAGGCGAAGTTGAGAAATGTTCTATTGAGGAATTAGGTCTTGAAGATGAATCCGAAAAATCTAGTAATGCCTTATTAGGAAGAGCATGGTCTCCAGGTTGGAGCAATGCTGAACAAATTCTGACTGAATTTGTTGAACGGCACCTCCCTCGATATTCAAAAAATAGACAGAAGCTTGGAGAGAACTCCACTTCACTTTTGTCTCCTTATCTTCATTTTGGAGAGCTAAGTGTGAGGAAAGTTTTCCAATGTGTGCGGATGAAGCAATTACTATGGGCGAAAGAAGCAAACATCGAAGGGAAAGATAGTGTGACTTTTTTTCTTAGAGCCATTGGGTTTAGAGAATACTCCCGTTATCTCTGTTTCAACTTTCCATTTACTCATGAGAGATCATTGCTGAGCAACTTAAAATATTTTCCATGGCATGCTGACCTGGAGCATTTTAAGGCTTGGAGACAGGGTCGGACTGGTTATCCTTTGGTAGATGCTGGAATGAGAGAGCTTTGGGCTACGGGTTGGATACACAACAGAATAAGAGTAATTGTTTCAAGTTTTGCTGTTAAGTTTCTGCTTCTTCCATGGAGATGGGGGATGAAGTATTTCTGGGACACACTATTAGATGCAGATTTGGAAAGTGATATTCTTGGTTGGCAGTATATTTCTGGGAGCTTACCAGATGGCCATGAGCTTGAACGAATGGACAGCCCTGAGGTATTTCTGGCTCCCTTCATTTACTAATGAATATGCAAATGATATTAGCAATTATCTAATTGAGTTTTGAACAAAGAATTTCAAATTCATGCTATTAGAATTATTGTGATAGCATGCTGCGCATCTTTGGTAAATTCTGCTGTCTGATTTGTTTTTGGTATGTATTCATCATATCACAGCATCTCAAGATATGTCGGTTGCTTAACATTGCAATATTTGAATTGAATAAGTATAATGGCTTCTGTGTCTTGTTACATGTCATGAGTAAGCAGAGACTCATCCTTTGATTGAATTCATTGGATATTGGACATCCTGTGGCATTGAATCATCAATTTGTCTCGGATATACATTTAAACAAGCTCACTTTATTTATTTATTATTATTGTTATTTTTGTTTAATATCTTACAATGGACTTATGTGTTTGTCTTCAGACCATTTTTTGTATCTCAATTGCTGAATTGATCTCTCTTTCCATACTGACTGATATGGGGACTTCACATACCATATGAAAGGTTGACATACCAATGAAATATTAAATGCCCGCTGATATCAAAACTAGGGTCATTAAAATATGGAATCAATGCTGAATATAACTGTAATATTTGAAATAACCTTGGAATCCTAAAAGTTTTCGCTTGCATGATCTAAAATAGGCTAGTTACTGGCTGGATATCTACTTGACCAAAGCGGGTTCATTTTAGCTGATAATGGGTATAGAATTTGTTAGTCGAAACAATAGTTTAAAGAGCTATGTAGTTGCAGCTCATTTTTCTAAATTTTGGAGTCAGATTCAAGGGTCCAAATTTGACCCGGAGGGTGAGTATGTGAGACAGTGGCTGCCTGAGCTAGCAAGAATGCCAACTGAGTGGATTCATCATCCTTGGGATGCACCTCTTAATGTTCTTAGAGCTGCTGGGGTGGAGTTGGGATTAAACTATCCGAAGCCTATCATTGATGTAGACTTGGCCAGAGAACGTTTGACTGAAGCAATATTCAAGATGTGGGAAATGGAAGCAGCTGCAGGGGATGCAAACTCTAATGGGAAAAGTGAAGTCGTTAATGATAATTCCGAAAACATTCAAACTTCAGCCATCCCAAAAGTTGTCTTGAAAGAACAGACTCCTTGTCTTACTAATTCATTGAACGATCAGAGGGTACCCTCTTTTCAAAATGAAAAAAATTGTCCACCTTCCAGGAAAAGATCTAAATACGTGGAAGAAAGACAATACCGAGATGGTTTGTGTAATCATAACAATGAAGCGGGGACGTCCAGACCAGATGAAGACTTGTGTTCAACAGCTGAATCTTCTGCATCTAAGAAGCAGACCACAAGTGTGTTTTCATTTTCTGTTCCCCACTCTTGTTCTTTATCAGAAGGAAAACCTTTCTCTGAGTATGATTCTTCGGACTGCAATCGGCAATGTCAAGAACAAATCGACATGGAACATAGCTCAAACAAAGATGGTGAGTAATTACAGGTAATCTGCTATTACATTATTGAAGTTTCACGGAGTTTGTACTTTCTTTAACATGCACTTGAAGTCGAAGCTTTAATGCCTTGGTGTTTTATGCAATTCATTATAATTTTACAGGTACATAATTCTTTGTAAAACTTGTTAAAATTTGCAGGAGCAATGGGATACTAATGTTGGATTCATTCATAGAATCCCATAATTATGAAAAATGCAGTGACATGACCTAGTCTGTTGGTGTTCTAATTCGCTGAAGACATATGATATCGCTTCGAACTTTTTGATGTAGATTTTCGTATTTATGTATACATGTTCTCTAAGGATGTATATCTATAATATATGCACTAGTATACTTTGTAGAGAATAATAAAGTGCCTTGAAAACTCTCCCATCTACTCTTGAACGCTTGATACAACGTTATTACATATTAGGATTCAACAGCATTCTGTGAAAAGCTGTTTTCAATGTGATGATTTTGTTGAAATGAGAAATATAATAGATAATCAAGCCATAAATAATGGATGGTTTGTGAATCAGTTGATGTTGTGTAGTTTTTTCACATAAATGAATATGAAATTCTATGTAATGAAAGATATTGGCTCAAATTACGGCTTGTATGCGTTTCGATGATTCGGATAAGCAGAGAGATGTATCATGGCATTATCAAATGGTTGTTTTCACGAGGTTCTTTTACAATCTGAAAAGAATCTGTTAAGGACCTGGATTGATGACCAGAACCATGCATACAATTAGGTCATGTTCTAGTCTGCTTATCATGAGATCACCAGTAAAAGCCAAGCAATTGCTAGATTGAGAAACGTTTTGCTTAATTGATTTTTGGGTTTTGACCAAAAGTTTTAACTAATTTATCAAAGCTTTTACAGATCACGTTTTCATAGGAAAAAACTACTCCTGTAAATACGTACAAGTAATTCCTCTGTCTCAAATCTTAAAACAGAAGAAATAATAATAATAATAAATTTGAATCCAATATTAGTGTTTTTAGAGCATCTTCGATGATATTATGTATTTGAAAAAAAAAATTGAGTCATATGTGATAGTTAGATAATAAGGTAGAAAAACTTTTAAAGAATATAGAGTTTAGTTTCTAACTTTAAAAAATCTCGTAAACATTGATTAGGATTTTTAACTTCTTTCCTATAATTAGATGAAAAGATGTATTTTTTTTAAATTAATAAAGTGGATGCATATTCAATATATATGTAATATGTTGATATGTCGTTAATTAGAAACCTAAAAATACATAGAGATGTTCTGAAATGCTGAAATGCTGAAATACTAATTAAAATGTTAATTAGTAATGGAAATATATTTGATTTTAGTAACTTGATAACTGGAATACTGAATTAAAATACTAATTAGTAATTTCTATACACAAAGCCGCCTAAGAAAATAACATTTTTTTAATTTTTTAATTTTTATTTTATAAAAAAAAACTATAATTTGAATTGAAGATATTTTACTCAAAGCTCACTTTTGCTCATATACCGTCATGGGGACGAGCATTACCCACTCCCGTTTGAATAACATGTATCTAGAAATAGATAAATTTATCTAAAAAAATGACAGTATTTTGATAAATCTACTCCTCCATAGATACATGTTATCCGGAGGTAATCACTCACCGTCAATGTGGGTGAGAAAAATGGACTCATTTTACATTGTAAGCAGCCTGACACTCACACTGCGACTGCATGCATGAATATGAACATATAATATACCAAAATTGAATGACTCATCGATCTAAGTATCTAATAAGGCAAGAATCATCGACAATACTATTTATTTATTATTTATTTATAATTCAGTAAAAAATAAAATTAAACTCCGAATAATTCCGTATAAAAAATGCTAATTAGTAATTTGACAACTGAAATACTGAATTAAAATGTTATTAGTAATTTCTGTACACAAAGCCGCGCAAGAAAATTACAAATTTTTTATTTTATATATAAAATTAGAATTTGAGTCAAAAGATATTTTGAATTGAAAGCAGCCTGACACACGGCGAGTCTGCGACTGGCATGCATGAATATCAACGTATAATACATTATAATATAGCAGAATTGAATGACTCATCACTCAACGTATCTAATAAGACAAGAATCATCAACAATACTATTTATTTTTATTTTATTTTATTCTAATTAGGTACAATTAATCAGATTAATTTGTTTATTGATCCAATTAATTATATATACGTGGTTTCTTTCATGATCTGCACCATTATGCGACATGATCACATGTGTCGATCATCAACTAAATTATTAGTCACTAAATTAGTGTTTTCAAGCCAATGAACACAAACAATTAAATAAAATATATTTGTTCGGCTTTTAGCACTCATCACCTAGTCTTTTATTAGTGCATAATTTTCAATCCGATGATGGATTTTCAATTGCTTCCTAGCTAAGCAATTATTTTTGCAAATGCAAAACGCCAAAACACCATTCAATTCCAATATTCAATGTGGTTGTTTCATGTTTGTCCGCCTAAATTTACAAGGGACAAAAGATACAGTTGGATAATTATGGCAGATTGTGAAGAGATTCATTTTCAGTATCGTAAGTTGTAACAATATTATTGTTGGATATATATTATCACAAATAAAAGTCGTTTGATAAGATATCAACTTATATTGTCTCATTATTATTCCTCGATGAATATCTTTCTAATTTCCTAAAGTTCCAAACTAACCCTTATAATATATATATGAAATATTACAAGAACTATTACAATAGGATTATCGAGATCTAAAAACCGGAAATAAAACCTCTCATGCATGTTTATAAAATGTGTGTGATGGGATTTGGACTCCTCACCATTTATGTAGAAGGGAGATGCACTGTCAATTCTATTGAGAGTTGATGTACAACCCTTATAAAATATATAAACATGTAAATAGATAAATAAATAAACAAAAACCATTTTATCCCCAAATTATAGGAAATATTATTGAAAGAAGAAAATTAATTAAAGATGTAAAATTCTATATTAACTCTCTAAACATTAAAAAAAAAAAACTTACATTATGCAACATATATTAGCATGAACTTGACATAAAATCAAATAAAACATTATATTTATAAATTAATAAATAATAAAAGAGAGACATTTAGTGTAAAACGCAGTGGCCGACCAAAAACGGTGAGTGATGGTCCTTGTTTTGTACCCTACATCGTCCGGACTCCGTAGCATATCGACTAAAAACATAAACACAATTGGCCTCTATACAACAACATGTACAAACAACCCTTTGCTTCCTCCAAAAGTCCAATTAAAAAGTATAAACAATCCTCAAAAATCCTCCCAAATTTTTCTTTACAAGTTTCTTTTTGGCTCCATATAAGCCTTTCGGTCTCAATATTTATTTATTTATATATATATCCATGTTTGCCTTTTATTAATTTGTCTGAGTGGGGTGACCTTTTTGGCCTTGCATGTTGAATCACACCGCATTCGAAATTAAAAAAAAAAACGAAAACTACAATTTTATAAGGGTAACTTCCGTAATTTAAAGAGAAAAATGGGGTAAAAAGTAATCAACAAAGAAAAAAACACTAGAAAGTGGAAAGGTGTACAATCCAACTGTCACTCAAGTGACTCAAAGGACTGTGTCTGTACGGAGTCCACACACGTTTTCCACTCAATCTACCAGAAGACGACACGTACACGAAACAGTATAAGGGAGCAATCCCGTAAATTTTAAGCAAAACCAACCGCATCATCGAACGGCTTGATTTCCGTTGTTAAGTTAAAACACTTAATAAAACGCAATTGGCCGAACCTTATAAACCGAATATTCCACAAAACATTCCTCCACAAAATAAAATAACAATAAAAATAAAATCTTCCTTGTATGCGCAAAAATCACAATATATAATAAAATCAAATATTCGATAACCGAACAAACTCCTCAACAAACTCGATCACACCTTACTCATGAGCGAAGCGTTGAACAGAGAATACCAAGTCTGTGAAGAGATCGGCCGGGGAAGATTCGGCACCGTTTTCAGGTGCATCTCTCGGATCTCCGGCGACTCCTTCGCTTTGAAATCCATCGATAAGAGTCTGATTTCAGGCGACTCACTCGATTCTCAGTGCATCCTCACGGAGCCTAAAATCCTCCGGTTTCTCTCTCCTCACCCTCACGTGGTCCAGATTTTCTCCACTCATGAGGACGATTCGCATCTCCACATTGTGCTCGAGCTCTGTTCCTCTCAAGATCTGTATCGCCGGATAATCGACAACGGAGTCTTCTCGGAGTCCGAATCGAGAGTCGTGATCACTCAGGTCTTGCAGGCGATTTCTCACATGCACAATTTAGGGATCGTGCATCGCGATATAAAGCCTGATAATATCATGTTCTCGGCCGATGAAAATCTCGTGAAGCTGGCCGATTTCGGATCTGCTGATTTCTTCAGCAAGGAGAGCGGTGAGCTGTTGAGAGGAGTGGTTGGGACGCCGTACTATGTGGCGCCGGAGGTGGTGGCCGGGTTAGATTACAATGAGAAGGTCGATGTGTGGAGCGCAGGTGTCGTTTTGTATATAATGTTAGCTGGATTTCCGCCGTTTTATGGAGACACCGTCACCGATATTTTCGAGGCGGTTTTGAGAGGAAATCTGAGATTTCCGACTCGTGCTTTCAAGTCGGTCTCCTCCATGGCCAAGGATTTGCTACGACGGATGCTCTGCAAGGATGTTTCTAGAAGATTCTCCGCAGAACAGGCTCTGAGTAAGTATATATATAAAATTCCAACCATTAATTTAGTAAGTTATGTTTAGGAACTTGCATCAGAATGATTTTTATTATTAATAATAATAAAATTGTGAGAATTAAATAAGGGAATTAGTGATAAATTAAGAGATTAATGGTTTGTGGTTTGTGGTTGTTGCAGGACATCCATGGTTAACAAGTGGATGAGGAGGCAGAGATCTGGTGGCCTGAAGACTGAAGACAGAGTGCGAGCATATAAATATAAAGTAATGCATAGTTTTTTGTATATATATAAAGTGAGGCTTGAGGAAGTAGTTTTCTTGTATTAAAAAGCAAGTTTTGAGAAAGCAGAGAGCAGACCTGTAGAGCCCAGCTTTCTTCTATGGAGTATGGAGTATGGAGTATGGAGTAAGGATGCTTGTTTTTGTTTTTGTTTTTCTTTTTTTGGAAAGAATAATGTCGTGAGCGGATATTATGATATATAAAATTACGGAATTTCAGATAATTATTATCGCTAATCCTTTTTTTTTTCTTCTGTTTTGATAATTATTATCGCTAATCCTTTTTTTTCTTCTCTATAATCTTGTTTCTAAAATGTTTCAAGTGGGACCTATTACATTTGGTTTGAAAAAACAAATAGCAGGCACGTCACGTTACATCACATCACACACTGACACAGACCTAAATCTGAAGCAAATAGGCTTTTGGCATTTTACTCAACGAGAAAATCTTATATATATCCGGCGTTACACCCTTAATCAATGGATATATTCTACGTGGTATGGAAAACTATTTGTTGTTTTATATCAAAACTCTTTTAAAATGGAAAATTTTAAAGAAAATAGTAAAATTATGGTACAAATAATATTAGATATCGTATTTATAATTACATCTTTTCTATAATAATACATATAGTAGATTACAGTAGTTGAATAGATATATACGGATTCGGTTTTAGGTCTGATCTAAAAGGATAGTTATCCCGAATTTATTTTTAAAAATAATAAACACAATCCAATATATATATATAATAATTTACATAATTATAGATATAATAAATATTTTATAGATATTTTAAACAGAACCAGATTAAAGACACCTATAAAAATTTCGATACAAGTTAAAAATATTTTTTTAAAAAATAGAAGCAATATACTTTATATATATATATATATATTAAAAAAGAATTAGATAAATATTTAAGGGTCCATTTAAAAGATTCGTCGTGGGATTTTAAAATATGAAAACCAATCTAGAAATATAGATAAATAAAATAAATTATTATTAACTTATATCCAAACTGATATATATATATACTATAATAGAAAAGTTGTTATATACGTTGTGAGGGAATTAAACGTGACATCTAACGTTATTTGTTCTGGTTTGATTGGAAGATGATACGTGGCGTGTTCTGGACAGGGTAGAGTGGAGAGTGACTGGTGATATGTGGACAAATGACAAATCTTAAAGTGAGAAACAGAGAATCTCTGAAAAGACCAAATTGACCACAGCTTTTGGGGTGCCTGTTTCAACCGTACTTCTAATCTTCTATCCGTAACTATAGGCTTCCTTTTTCTCTAAATAATATTATAAGGATTATATGATGTTTCACTTATAAATCTATTTCTCCCGATAACTATAAAATAATTAACTCTAAATATAACGATTTAAATTAAATTACAGGATTTCATTATCGTATTTTTACAATGGAAACAATCTGATTACAAAAATATCCCTCTTTATATTATTACATGTGAAAATTATTAATAAATATCTCTTTTTATATGACATGTGGAATTATTAATGAAAAGTTTATTAGAAAATAAAAATATGATTTAATTCAGAAAGATAGTGAAATTAAATTATTCTTTCGACATAAATTTAAGATTTAGGGGTCATTTGTTTTTTTTTTTTATCTGAAAAATCCTGGATTTTTTTAATAACTAAATTGAGATTGAAATCTAAATCTGAATGACATTTCTTTTCCTCACATCTGAATGTATTATTACGTTTGTTTTTTAATACTAAAATTGTCTGAATATAAGTAATTTTACATTCATACCTATGTTAAACAATGATACATATAATATGAAATAAAAACAATCCAAAAATAATAATTATATATGAACACATATGATCATGATTCTATTCTTTGATTACAAACAAATTTCATTTTTCTAAGAAAAGATTTTTTTTTTCAAAAAATAAAAAGGATATCGATATTAATTTAATTAAGTATCGATATTAAACACCAATATAAGCAATGATTATGGTTCTTTTTTATTTTTAAAGCTATTTAAAATAAGTAATATATTAAAATAAAGATTTCTATACCATATGTAATTTTGATGAAATTGGAAATATGTTATATACGAGAGATAGTATCGGAAGAAAAAAATTTAGATTGTATTTCATATAATTAAGTGATTTGCAATTAAATTAAAAGTCATGAATTTTTACATTTTATTTTAAATTGTTTTTTAGGAATTTTAAGTTGTTTGGTCACTTAAAAAATCAAACAAAACATATGATTCAGACCTATTAAGTTTTAAGTAGAAAAAACAAACGATCCATAACTTGACACTTTAATATCTTAAAAATTAATTGATTTTTTTTCTCTCTTATTAGTATGGGTGCCGATATTGTCATTGGTCACTTACAAAACGAATTGGTACACTCATTTTAATAAATACATACATAACTACAATTTTAAAAATAAATATTACTATAAACAATTAAAAATCCATCATAATACCAATAATTCTTGTTCAAATGAGTATATTTATTTTAATACATCTCTTAAATTATAGATAAAACCAATTTATAACGAAAAAAATTATATTATTTTTAGAATAATTCATTTTCTGATGAAAGTCCAATTTATTTTTGAAAAATGTTCTTTTTTTTGGAACAAAAATCTGTAAATAAAAATGAAGGCCAACTCCAATATATAACACCAAACTTTACACCAATCATATTTTTACACTATTTTTTTTTCCACACCAAACCGTATTCTAAAAGAACATCTTTAAAAGGTATTTATTATTAAAGTTTTACATTATTATAATTTTAAAGATCTCTATATTTGAAACCTGCTTTAAGAAGGAGAAGAAGTGAGGGCAGCACACAGCCTAACAAAAGCTAAGCTAAGCCTCTGTGATCATCATCAAAGATGCTTATGCCCCATGTGAGCTACACCATTAGCATGCTTAATACCTTCACTATAAACATGTTTCACATTACAATTCCAGTCAGCATCCACAATATGCTTGCAACTTTGAATGAGAGTGATTGTTATTAGTATCATTAGATGGGAGGGAAAAGGAAAGAGATATGATTGGATTGTATACGTGGTCCAGATGTTTTCAATATAGAATTCTTTTATATATACATTTATTTTAATAAAAAAAGTCTCATTCATATCTGCTGTTATACTTAAAAATAAAATTATTTTATTTATAAATAGAGTTTATAATTAGATATTAAAAAAATAAAAATAATACATATCTCTGTATATTCAGAGTCTTGTGATTTTTTTTTTAAAAAAAGTTTTTTACCATTCGAACCGTTAATTTAACAGTCATTTGTCCAAACCTTAAACTCGTTCATCTAACTGAACTGGTGAACTACAAATTTGGAGACGAAATTATAAAATTCACATGAATGCACATGTTTAAAATATTTAATGGACTCTTATAACATCAAACATTCAAACACGTCAAAAAATATATAATTCATCAAATAACTCGACTAAAAATGAGTCAGCTGAGACCAATTAAGTCAAAATATCAACCAATTACTAAAGAAAATATATGAAGAATTATGTCGTGACTCCAAGTCCAAGTTTTTGGTATTTTCCGTTGAATATAAGTTATGATAAGCAAATCAGGCAAACAAAAAATGAACTTTATAATACTGGAAAACTAAATAGACCTCTTCAATTATATGACCACTAACGTAATGTAATGATAATTAAAATTAAATGGTCGGCGGTGGGGGGTCACTGTCTCTAATCAAATTAAAAGATTGAAGCACAAGCTGACGCGAATATTACGAGTCGAAGACGAAGTAAACGTGCCGTGTTGTGGTGGTGTTAAACTTTTTTAATTACGTGTTAAGTAAGATTAGATGCTTTCACGGGGACCGACTGCTGTGCATTTGGCTGCACATACGGTCATGAATAATGGCAACAATACTAATAAAAAAAATAAAGGGATGTCACCAATTTTATTTAAAATAAAAAATAAAAAATTCAAACTCTTTTAAATTTCTGTTTAAAAAATTTTAAAAATTAAAATAAAACCTAAAAAAACAAATTAAAAAATTAAAAAATTTATTTAATTAAGATAAATTAATGAATTACATATTTTTATACAATTCTTGATATTTTAATTTGTAACCATTTTTACGGTGATGGTAACCATTTTCACTGCTCCAGTAACCGTTTTACGGCTTTGGTAACAAATTAATTTTTGGAATTTTGACTTGTAATCATTTTTACGGTACTGGTAACCATTTTCACGGATTGAGTAACCATTTTACGGCATCGGTAACCAGTTTATAAATTTGAATATTATGACTTGTAACCATTTTCACAGTAATGATAACCAATTTAACGGTTCCAGTAACCATATTACGGCTTTGTTAACCACTTATAAATTTAAGAAATTTTGACTTGTAACCATTTTCACGGTATTGGTAACCACTTTACGGATTTCGTAACCGTTTATACGGGTTTGATAACCGTTTTATATTTTTTAATATTTTAAATAGTAAAACCATTTTCACGGTAATGGTAACTATTTTCACGGGTCTAGTAAACATTTTACGGATCTGGTAACCACTTTTAAATATTTTGAATTTTTGGCTTGTAACAATTTTCACAACAATGGTAACAATTTTCACGGTTTCAGTAACCATATTACAGCTCTGGTATCCATTTATAAATTTAAGAAATTTTAACTTATAACAATTTTTACGGTAATGATAACCAATTTAACGGTTCCAGTAACCATATTACGGCTTTGTTAACCACTTATAAATTTAAGAAATTTTGACTTGTAACTATTTTCACGGTATTGGTAACCACTTTACGGATTTCGTAACCATTTATACGGGTTTGGTAACCGTTTTATAGTTTTTAATATCTTAAATAGTAAAACCATTTCTACGGCATTGGTAACTATTTTCACAGGTCTAGTAACCATTTTACGGGTGTAGGAACCAAATTTTTATTTTTCTAAATTTTGACTTGTAACCATTTTCACGTGTCCAGTAACCATTTTACGGGTCTGGTAACAAAATTTTAATTTTTCTAAATTTTAACTAATAACCATTTTCACGATGATGGTAACTATTTGTACGACTCCAATAACCATTTTACAGGTCTGAAAACCACCTTTTAATTTTTAAAATTTGAAGTTGTAACCATTTTACGGCTATGGTACCCATTTTTTATTTTTATTTTGAAATTTTAACTTGTAACCATTTTCACAGAGAAGGTAACCATTTTCACAATGCCAATAACCATTTTACGGGTTCAGTAACCACTTTTGAATTTTAGATATGTTGACTTGTAACCATTTTCACAGTATTGGTAACCACTTTTATGTCTCCATTAACCATTTAAACGACTTTAGTAACCATTTTTTTAAAAAAAATATTTTGACTTTTAACTATTTCACGGCAAGAGTTTTTTGAGAATGGTATTAGGCATATGGAAACAATTCCTTCTCTAAAAGTAAGTTTGAATTATTTTTCTTTTTAGAATGATATCAAGCTGACTTTGTATTGAAGCAACCTGTTAATTTGTTTTTTCATATTGATTATTGTTTAATAGGTTTTTCAAAATTTGTAACTACTTATTCTATCATGGTATGTCCCATATTTTAAAAAAATTAGAATCAAAATCCATTACTTCCTTTAGTTGCTTCAAAAAATTTAGAATCAAAACAATCGACATGTAATCAGTTATATAAAATGTAAGTGCAATATAATGATTTGTAATAGAAAAATAAAAAGATCATTTGGATATTAATAGATATATACAGAGGTTGTTATCATACTTAATTTCTTCAGATCATTTATCTTCAAATCATTTACATTTCATTCAAAGAATTGAAGTCATATATTACAAGGCCTGAGAAAAACATAATTTTTTCTCCTAAAATTGCTTCAAAACTGTCCATTGTCAATACCTGGAACTGGATGCTTTAAACGTGACATATACTTATCCCAATTTATACTTATCCTAATTAAATTGGTTTTGTGAATAGAATTTGTATTGTCATGTTCTTAAAAAAAACCTACAGTAAATGATTAGTGTAATCGAGTTCAAATGAAAAGCCTAATACGTGTAACTTCTAACAATCACATTATTTCAAATAATCACCGAACAATAAATAAAAACAAAATTGTGTTCCTTTTGAATTTCATATAATAAAATATATATATACATTTGATTAATAACCATCTCCTCTATTTACTCCTACTTGATATTTATATTTTTCACTTGGACAAAAATGATACCCCAAGCTCCTTTGCCAAAAAATGAGAAAGGAAAAAGAAATCATGACCAAAAAAACACCGAGTATTAAACATGGAAATGTAATGTATCAATTTACATGCCAATCTTTTTGTGTATATTACGAAAACATTTTTTAACTTATTGATAATTTTTCCAAGCCATATTATCAAGCTTCAGCTTTGCACTAGTTGTGGACCGAGTGCCACCTTCATCAGAGACGATACCTCCACCAACGATCTTTCTACTTTTGCAAATTGCATGCACCATTTTAAACTGCAACAATTAGTTGAAAACAGTCAGCATACATTTTGCTTTGGTAACCATTTTATAATGTTTGAATGAGGTTTAAAACTTACCCGGATTGCCTAATATCAGGACTAAAAAAAAAACCATAACCGATAATGTTTGAATAATTTGATTTTGACCCCTATTTTTTTAAAATTCATATTTTGACCCTGCGTTTTTTAAAAAATACTTGCAAAACTACCCCGCCATGTCCTCATGTAAATTGTACAACTCTTCTTCAGAAATACCCATCATCACATTTTCAGCATTGACACTCGATGTCTCAACTGATGACAAACTCTTTGACCGTTCAACGAACTCAATAACCTTTCAACAAAAGACAAATATTAGAAAACCTCCAAAAGCAACAGAGTAATACCTTTTCAAAGTAAAGAGAATTCATAAATTATTTTGGAGGCTGTATCATCTGCAACTGGCAACTTGTTCATATGTGCAATTATAAGTCCAGCATAGCAGAACTTGTTTAAACCAGCACCAGCTGCAGTCATATCTCGAACAATAGCATACCTGTAACATGTTTGTTTATAACATGATGCAATTAGCCAGGCTGTAAGGAAAATTATAACAGAATAGAGCTCAAGTCTTATAATGTACATAGTCAGGTGATTGAAAAAATCATCACCATTAAATGGCAATCATTCACACTTCTCCAATACAATTTTTTTTATTTCAACTGATTAGTATTGCAAATGACGTCACTTCAATTGATTCATGAGCTATTGCTTTATTTACAAAATCAAATAAATCTTTCAAGTTATTCAACCTTTACCATTTAAAAGACCTCTACATCATCTGCAATTACATTATCTATAAGAGTAGCCAAAAATGGTTCATTAGGATAATGCAAAGATGTTTATAGCAACTCAAAACAATGAGCCAAAAATTTTAAAAAATTCAAAAAGAATGCTTAATCTACCAATACATTAGGCAGGAGACTAAACTTATCACTGAACTAACTATAGAAAATAAAATTTTAAGTTCACTAAAAAAGCATTAAAAGTTTCTTTAAATGATAATAAACATGTCCCGTCAGCCTATGTATTGCATGGGAGACAAAATTCCAACTAGTGAAAGGGCCCCGGATTAAGGTATCTGAACACAGTCATTGATCTAAAGGAAAGAAGAGTTTGATCATAAACAGAAGAATAAACATACACTCGATCTAATTGTCCAGCTGCTGCACATGCATTAAGTAAACCGACATAGGTTTGTCCATTTGGCTTCACTTCATTCTTCTTCATTTCCTCAAATATCTTCAATTAAAGTAGAATATAAATACTAACAATATACAATATTAATAAAAGTTAGTTCTAATGAATACAAATGCACAATCATACCCGAACTGCCTGATCAGAATTCTTGCATTTTCCACATGTTGAGATCAAAAAATTGTACAAGACAACCTATAACACAAAGAAAGCATGCACATGTATGATCCATCTCAACAAACTAATAGGTTTTTTTACAATCGAATTCCACTCACTTATGAAAATGCAATTTCACTATTATTTGAAGGAAATACAAACACAATTCATTCGAAAATCAGAGCTAAAAAAAAACGCATACATCAGAAAGCAAGCCGGTGGCTTTCATTTCATCTCTGAAGAAAACAGCGTCCTGCAAGCGGCTTAAACATTTACAACTGCCACAAGCACAAAACTTAAACATTTGCAACACAATTCAAGAATGTTAGATCCACAAATAAAAACAATGCTAAAAATCACATGCCATTTCATCACAATCAATTCCCGCAGACGGTTGCCTCATACTCCTTCCTTCACCACCATTGCCATTTCTCTTAGACAAATCAACAAACGGGTGGTGGTGCTTGGAAACATCCGGGAACGACGGAGACCCAATTGGCGGATTCTTTCGAGAAACAGAGAGAATACGCGTGTGATGGTGATTGAAGCAGAGGAGATGTGCAGTTGAGGAGGAGATGTAGAAGAGAACAAAGAGAGTGGTCATAAGAGCTAATGTGGTGGATTTGAAGAATTCAAATTTCTGGTTCTGAAAGATTTTGAAAAATTAAGATTTTAAACTTACAAGTGATGGCGGCGGCGGCGGTGGCAGAGGTGCCGATTGAGTGGCGGTTTGAATACTAAAACTCTGAACTGAGAAGAATGGAAGTGATGGTGGTGGCGTTGGCGACAGCGGATGTAGCGATATGCAAGCGGAGGTGGCGATCAACCAACGGTGCCGATCGGAGCAGATGTGGATTCCAAAGAGAGGCAAATAGGTTTGGAGAAAAATGTGAAAACCAGAACTCAGAAGGGGAAAGAACGAAAGTCAACAAAGGTGGAGAAATATATTGCGTTAGAACTTATAATCGGTGAAACATGATTTTTGTTTTTAAATTTTTTCTTTTTTTAAAATAAATACAGGACCGTTGGATCAAGTTGTTGAACGATCCAATGGACCAAATACATCACTATTCATGACCGTATGATACAACTATTTTCTCCTGGACTGCATAGCAGCCGACCCCTGCTTTCACGATAGACGATTTGACACCGATTTTCACGATATAGACCAGACTACTAGGGAGAATCTTGTCGAATACTATTTCAACTTCTTACTTTGTTTCACAAGTTACAACGTAGACGGACACTGTTTAGCTTTGGAAATGTGAAAATTAAGGCCTTGGCTATAGTATACAATTGAAGCATGTGTTGTACCGTACACAATTGAAGAAAGATAACAAATAATATATTTAACAAAAGCTATTGGCTGCCAGCCCACAATGCAACCGGTTTCAACCGGTTGCTTTAAGTTATATATTATTATTTATATATATATATATTAATAATATTAATTAATAAAAATCATTTTAAAAAAAATAATGAAAAAATTCATTTAAAATAAATAAAAATTATAAATTTTATTATAATAAATAAATAAAATTAAAAAAATATTTGAAAATTTTAATTTCTAAAACGAGTTGAAGATATGGCAAACGAGTCGGTGAACAAGTCAATATAAATCTTCATGAACAAGTTCTACACAGGTTGTTGTTTAGTGAACAAGTCAACGTAGGTTAAACAAGTTTAACGTTCATATCGACGTAAAACTTGTTAAGTGAACAAATCGGCGTAAATCTTCATGAACAAGTTCAACGTTCTGAACTGTTTGATGAACAGATTAATGTAAACCTTCACGAATAAGTTCAATGTAGATTGAACGAATTTAACGTTCATCTCAACGTTAAACTTGTACGGTGAACAAGTTAACTTAAACCCTAATCTTCAGAGAAATAGCAACAGATCTAAAGAAAAAAATTATAAGAAACCCTAATCTTCAAAGAACAATAAATTACCTTCCAATTTCAACACCAATTATCACCCCTGTCCAGCAACAAAAAAGAAAACGACCACACTAAGAAATTGAACGCCAGAGACCAGACAAACACGATCTGGAGACTCGGAAAATGCAGTAAAGAAACTTAGATGGAGAATGGAGAATGAGAGGAGAGAGATTACCTTCCAATTTATGCACCAATCCGATGATTGAGATCACCTCTGTCCAGCCACCAAGAAAAAAACGATCACACCAAGAAATTCAACGCCATAAAGACCATACAAACATGATCTGCATCGTGAGAGAGAACTTAGATCAAGAATAGACAATGGCGAATAGAGAATGGGGAATGAGAGGAGAAAGGTAGTTTCTTTTATTTGGGTGAGAAACCGGTGTAGAAGGCAGCCGGTGAGAAATAACACTAAAATTTCCTATTTTAACCGGTTCAATTATTTAAAATGTGGTGTTGCACGGTACGACAGCACATACTTAGTCGTACCATAGCAAGACCCGAAAATTAAACATCCCAATTGACCGACACGTAACGTTTTTGGGTTTATGTTTTTTAGATAGAAAAATAAAAATATAATTTTTGGTTTCAGTTTCGAAATATGAAAATACGTATGCTAGCATATACTAAAATCCGTATTTTAAAAATAAAATTGAAAAAAAAAACGTTTGGTAGGTAAATTGAAAATATATTTTTATATTGCAATATCAAACAAAAATTTACATTATAATGTCTCATTTGTATTAAAAACACCCGATTAATTTTTATATTTGTAATTTATAAATTTGTATGAAAAATAGGTCAATAATTTATCTTTGTAAAACCAATCATAAACCTAATTGAATTTAAAAGTCAAATTCTTAAATATGTATGACATTTAAAGTAAATATTATTTTTTATTAAATATAAATTATAAGAAAACAATTAAAAATATTCAAAGAAAAAAGAAAAAAACTAAAATAAAAAACATAGCAGAGATCGATGGAGCCATGGAGGTACAAATATGCTCCTACTACATCGGAGGAGCAGATCAAAGGTGTTGTAGGAGCAACAGGTCAAAGAAGAAGAAGAAAAGAAAGAGAAGAAGAAGAAGAAGAAGAAGAAGAAGAAGAAGAAGAAGAAGAAGAAGAAGAAGAAGACGGAGAAAAGATGGGTTGTGAAGACAGAGAAGAGATCGACGGTGAAGGAGCAGATTGGAAGTGGAGGAGGAGAAGCAAAAGAAGAAAACTGACGAAGAAGAAAAAGAACAGCAATGAAGACAGAGAAGAGATAGACGGTTAAGGAGCAGATCGAAAGTGGAGGAGGAGAAGCAGAAGAAGAAAACCGACGAAGAAGAAAAAGAACAGCAATGAAGACAGAGAAGAGATCGACGGTTAAGGAGCAGATCGAAAGTGGAGGAGGTGAAGCAGAAGAAGAAAACCGACGAAGAAGAAAAAGAACAACAGAGGATGAAGAAGACGTGAAGACAAAAGCAGAGGAAGAAGAAAAAGAGAAAATGTTTAAAAAAAAACTTTCATTGTTAATTTTTTTGAAAAACAAAAACAAATATTTTGTGTTTTTCAAATATTTCATTATTAACACTAATTTTGTTTTTTTGTTTATTGAAGATAAAATGAAAAACGGTTAATGAACATGATTTCAAAATAATTTTTGAAAAAAAAAACAGCTACAGGATGAGACCTAAGCTAAGCTAAACCATACCTTTTCATTAGGATAGTATTGTACGATCCAAAAAGTTAACTTAAAAATCAATTCAAATGATGAGGTAAATGAGTTGTTATCACCACACAAACCATGGGATGATGTAGTGAATAATATGTCAATAACAAATCACTTACTACATCATTTGGATTATTTTTTAGAGCAAATTTATTTGTTCACTAGCATTAATATTTTTATTATATCGTGTTAATTGTATCTTAAAAAGTAAAACTCTTGCATATGATCTCTTAGTAGAGATGGTTGTGCATCTCCTTTTCACACCTAGCGGTCAGGGTTCGAGTCTTACCATGCATAATTTACAAGTATGTGTGGGGAGTTTCTCCCGGTTTGTGGGAGCAGCCTCTCACCGATTGTGAGAGATGTAGTCCATATGTAACATTTTCCCGATATTGAGAGTAGTATTCCGAACCGTACTTATAGAATGTAAGGTCTCGTCATACATCTGTTTTTCAGTCTGTTTTCGTTTTTATTTTTAAAAAATGATTTCGAAAACGCGTTCGTTAACCGTTTTTCATTTTATTTTCGAAAAAAAAAATGTAAAACAAAATCAGTATTTAAAGTGAAAGATTTGAAAAACATAAAATACTTGTTTTTTGTTTTCGTTTTCGTTTTTCACTTTTATATATATATATTTTAAAAAAAAACTATTAATTGTACTGTTATGCGTTTGATATGACCAGGATAAGACGAGACAAGATTTTCAAATGACCAAAGTGCCCCTCTTATATATATATATATATATATATATATATTCCAGAATAATTTTTTTCATCTAGAACTAAAAGCATTCATACAATAATATATATATATATTTGATAAGGTTGTTGGGGGTGCTAACCCAACATTTTATTAAAAAAAAAGAAAGCGAACAAAACATAACATAAACAAAAGAAGAAAACGGATCAACAGAACCTAAAAGAAGGTCTGCTACAAAAATCATTGAAAATAAAAGGGTTGCAAAAGTTCGGAGCATTCCACCACCAAGTAGGAGAGACGATATTGGGGCTCTTGGAAGCTAAACTATCTACGACTTGATTACCTTCTCGATAGATATGAGTAACAACAAAATCCATTTGAGAGATTAAACCCAAACAACTATCTCAAGCGGTGTGCCAACGCCAATGAACCTTACGAGACCTAGAACGAAGTAGAATCGCTCGCCAACCATAACCTACGCCAGCAAAAGTCCAAGCATAATCAATAGCGTAAACGGCAACAACCAATTCAGCCTCAAAAGCAAAACAACCTTTAATGAAACCCCTGCATGTGTGAAAAACCCCTGCACAACCAGCAAGACCAGGACTACCAAAAACGGCCCCGTCCGTGTTAACCTTAAGACAACCTGACGGGGGAGGACGCCAATTAACCTTTAAAATACGAGGAGCCTTTGGAGGGCGACCAGAGACATGGAGCCGTTGAAGAATCTGAAGCTCATCCACTGAATTCTTCATAGTGCCACACTGAAGAGAGTCTGCCTCGCGAACAGGATGCCAAAGTAATGAAAAGGCATCATCAAAGACAATCTTGCCATCCTCAAAAGTAGCTTGGTTCCGAAAGAACCACACCACTCAGAAAACCGTGATGATAGAAACCCGCTAGAGAGTTTTCAGTTGAGTGCTAAATACAACTCTCATTGCCTCCTGCCAAAGGTCCAAACAAGTAACCTCTAACTTAAGTTTATGGCCAACAGTAGAGGATACAGCATCCCACAATCCATAAACAAAAGAACAGTCAAGAAAAAGATGCCTTAAGTCCTCTTTGCAGCACAACAAAATCGACAACGAGATGGAAGAATATAACCTCTGGCACGCAACGCAATGTCTGTGGGAATCTTACCATGAAACAGCCGCCAAATAAGGACAGAGCGAGAAGGAGGAATGAAAAATGCCTAGATCTACTTACCCCAAAACACAGAACTACTAACATCAGAGAGAGAGGTATAAGCAGATTTACAGGAAACATAACCATCCAAGGAACTAGTCCAAACTAACGAGTCCGGATCAGTGCTAACCACCACATTCTCAATCTCATAGGCAACATCTGGGTATGAAGCTTTAAAAGAAGCAAGAATATTCCAACCCGCAGTATCTGAGTAAATATCACCCACAACAGAATCCAGCGGAGGTTGTAATGAAGACCTATCCTCAACCAAGTCAATCAAAGGATATCCCAACGAGTAATCCGACCAAAAACGGACCTTAGAATGACGACCAACCAACCATCTAGATTCAATCATGAGGGGATTATAATGCAATTTTAGACATGGCCAAACAGAAGAAGCAACATACCATGTTCTAGGTTTGTGATCCTGGGTAAAAAATCGAGCCCGAAGATATGTGAAAACGAGGGACTCCTCAGTCAACATCCTCCAAGTGAATTTCTTAAGCATGGCCTTGTTAAGAATCCCAAGGTCTTTAACACCAAGACCACCACCATCCTTAGGCATACAACAAGATTTCCAAGCAACTTGGATAGATTTACGACCGTCAATCGAACCAGTCCAAAAAAAATTCCGAATAGCAGCATTTAAATCTTTTAAAATAGATGGAGGCCAACGATAAACTTGAAAAGAATGCAGGAAGCCACCTGTAATCACTGAATCAATAAGACATAACCTACCTGCCATTGAAAGAGAGAAACCCTTCCATGATTCTAATTTACTTTTAATTTTATCAGCCCATGGAATCAGCCACCGACGCTTAGGTGCCCCAATGAAAATAGGGACCCTTAGATATGTCATCGAATCTCCGCCCTTACGCATCCCATACATTGAAAGAAAGTTAGCAATATGAGTCCCAGATATGCCTTTGCAAAAAAAAAAATGGAAGATTTTTCCCAATTAACTTGCTGACCCGAGAAAGAGCCATAAAGTGCAAAAGCATATAAAAATACTTGTAAATTCTGAGGAGAAGCCCGGTAGAAGAGAATAACATCATCAGCATATAGAAAATGTGAAGGGGCACAAATCCCAACTGGAGAAGAGATAGAAGTCATAGTGCCCAAGTCTACAAGATGCGTAAGGTATCTGCTCAAAAAATCTTCCGCCAAACAAAAGAGAAGAGGGGAAAGAAGATCACCTTGCCGAACTCCACCCGAACAAGGAAAATAACCTTGAGGGGATCCATTAATAAGAACTGAGATCCTAGCAGAACTAAAAATAGATGAAACACAATCAATAAAACTCTCAGAGAAGCCAAAACACCGAAGGACTTCAAAGATAAAATGCCAACTGATGGAGTCAAAAGCCTTTCGAATGTCTATTTTTAAGGCCAAGTGCCCACCGTGACTACAGTTATTTAACACATTAAAACATTCAGAAGCACCAGCAATACAGTCTCCAATTTGACGATCCCTAATGAAACCAAATTGATTTGGAGATATAGTACGGGAGCAAATTTTGGTCAAGCGATCAGCAATAATCTTAGTGATAACCTTAAACAGAAAATTACCTAGGGAAATCGGGCGAAATTGTTCAACCAAAAGAGCGTTCGGAGTCTTTGGAATAAGGAAGAAGAAATTAGAATTCAAACCCGGAAAGACTCGACCAGAGTGAAAAAATTCTTGCACGGCCAAAACCACATCATGACCCACAATTTCCCAACAATGAGAATAAAATCTACCCGAGAAACCATCAGGACCAGGAGCACTCAGAGGATCCATGACAAAAACTGTATTCCTCACTTCATCAAAAAAGGGAACCCGGAGAATCGAAGTATTTTCATCAACAATAACCAATGAAGGCACATGCTCTCTAATTATAGAGAGGTCTAAACTATTATTGAAAGGATTCGAAAATAGATGCTGATAAAAATAGGAAACATGCTCACCAATATCCACAGGATTATTAGAAATATGTTCACCAATTTGAATGGAGGAAAGAGCCTTGTTTCCCCTTCTACGATTCAATAAAGAGTGAAAAAAATTAGAATTCTGATCTCCCTCAGCAAACCACATGACTCTACTTTTCTCTTTTAGAAAAAATTCTTGCTGTTTTAAAGCACTATCCAGATCAGCTAAAGCGGCGGTCTCAAGACGAAAAAAATCATCTAAAAAACCTTCAGAACCAATCCTGCCCTGAATAAGCATCACCTTCTCATTAGCCTTAGTGACATTCAATGTAATATCCCCAAACACCTCCCAATTCCACTTCCTCAAAGCCTTTTTCAAAACCTTCAATTTCTGAACAACAATCCCAGTGCCACATCCAATGAAAGAGGATGACCAAACAGATCTAACCAAATTAAGAAATGAGGGATGAGAAACCCACATACCTTGAAATTTGAAGGACCGTGGACCTAACGATACAGTTGCAGAACAATAAACCAATAACGGGTGATGATCTGAATGAGATCTAGGTAGGGTAACACAGGTGATTTGAGACCAAGATGTCAGAAATGAGTGGGAACATACAGCTCTGTCTAAACGAGAAAGAACCATACCTCGTCTGCCTCGACCAATCCGGGTATGAAAAACTCATTTCGTTTCAATGTCAACAAGATCACAGACCGTTAAAGCAGTACGAAAATCATCACAGGAAATAGCAGAAATGTTACCAGTAGTCTCATGAGCTCCTAGAACCGAGGTAAAATCCCCAATAACAAGCCATGGAATGTTTGAACCAGCAAATTCAATGAGAGAGCTCCAAAGAGATTTACGAGTGATGTAGTTTACACTGGCATAAATAAAAGAGATCTGATGTACTTTCCCATAAAAAGTAGCTGAAATCGTAACATGTTGAGAGTGAGACAGGACAATAGTAGCATTCTGAAAGGCAGTAAACCCAAAAATACACATACTATGAGTACTTCTGGCACACAATGGCTCAGCAAGGCTAACAAAATTCGGTTTATGACGAGAATAAAAATATTTCAAAGTACGTTGCGTATCGCTGTTTGCAATATCTTTACAGTTCCAATAAAGGACAATCATTTATGTACTAATTTATTTTTAGCAGCCCTAGTTTTGGGCGAAACCACATTGGAAACCTGTTTCTTATTTTTCTTATCTTTTTTGGTGGTAACCTCTTTCCAACCTGAATCTTCTAATTGATCTGCCCAAGATTCTCCTCCTTGAACACATGTAATGTCTAAATCTGTGGGGTGGCTGAAGTCAGATTCGGTGCCTTCACTATCAGTATCAGAGTTGGCTTAACCCTCAAGATTGTGTAAATGTGGTTCTACCGTGGGAGGATCAATTGAGGCCTCCATATCAGCAATAACAGGATATGACGTGGGATCTATATCCACATGCTTAGTGTGTAATGGGTCTGTGGAATCATCCAAATAAGCATCATTTTTAAGGCCTCCCCATGTCCATTGGGAATGATTGGCCTAAGTGAACTAGAAGAGGTTGTCGGATCTAAAGTTGTCTTGTTTGGAGGAGAGGTAACAGGTTTGGTCACAATGACATCAATACCCGATTTGATAGTCTCAAAGACTCGAGAGGTCGGGACATCTCTTGACTTATGTTTCGGTCTATACTCTTTTCTAATTTTGGATCTTCCTCTTTCCGGAATCTTATCATTTGGCTCAACAGTGATATTCCCTGTAAATCTAGTCGCATGGTGACATGAAGCTGCCGAATGACCAATAGAGCAACAAACTGAGCAAAAACTTGGTACTTTCTCAAAGAAAAGAGTCGGAAACAGACAATCATCCCTTACCTCTATCATAATGGAATCAGGCTAAGGCTTGGAAAGATCAACATCAATCAACATGCGGACGAAATGGCCATAATCACCCTCTAGGTAGCTCTGTTGAATTTTAGAGGAATTCCGATCCCACGTGCCATGTTTGAAAGGATTTGGGGGGTGCCAAAACTCCCAAGGTAGATCATAAAACCGTACCCATATTTGGGCATTCGTTGTGCGTTATGTGTTGGGATTAAAATTCTGAGTCCATGGCTGAAGCCTTAGAGTTCCAGGTTTTAAATGCAGAGGTCCGATGCCCCTAACTTTTGCTTTATCTTCCTCAGAATTCAAAAGAATCTGGAAGAATCCCCGCCCAAGAGAGACAAGACGCCATTGAGGGTTCAATTTCCAAAAAGATTGAAGTTTTTCTTTAAGAGCCAATACCTTTCATGGTTCCTCTCCCTTTGACAAAATGACTCGACCAATAAGAGAGTAACTGCAAAGTTTCAACCGTTCTTCATAAGCCTTTGGGTTGACTTTGATTGCAACATAATCACCTTTTTTCTTTGGAGCTGAAGACACTGGGGCAATGGCGGATGAGATTGCTTGGGCATAAGATTTCATTACTGGCTTGGGATTCGAAAGTCCATTCGTGTGAAAGTCATTTTGGATTGAAGGGTCTCTAGTTCGCAATTCAAGTTATGGAAATAGATTTGATACCTCCATAACGGCCGTAAGTTTAAACAACAATAAAGATAATTAAAAAAAATTATTCAAGATTTATAACTCAAATTTCTTCCCAACAAAGAGAACGAGATCAGGAATTAGTTAGGAGAGCGGATGACAGCGGCGACCGGAGAAGAATGTGGCAGCGGCGACCGGACGAAGTGACATTAGATCGACGGAGTGCGAGCGAGGTCGGCCACATATCTGGATCGAGCGACGAAGCAGGGTCTTCGATCGATCATGGATCTACGGCGGACTGGCAACTGAAGTTCAACGGGCGAATTCGGCTGCAGAACTGGGACGTGTCGGCTACAGAACTGGATCGTGCGACGGATCGATCGATCTCGGATCTGCGGCGGCTAAGGTGACTGGTGTTCAACGGTTGGTGATGCAGGGAAGTCGGTGACTGACGAAAGATTGGCTGCGGCGGCTAAGGTGACTGGCGTTCAACGGTTGGCGGCAACTAGGGTTCCTTTACTTTTCTCAGTTGCGGCGGCTAGGGTTCCCTCTCAAAAGCATATAATAGAATCCAATAAATAATATCATACAATATATATATATATATATATATATATATATATATATAAAAAATATAATATTATCAAATAAATTTTATATGTTTATATATACAATAATATATTATATAATATTATATATGTATATATAATACATCTAATATTATATATTTATATAGGACATAAACAACATAATCTATAAAATAATAATATATATAATATAAATTATAAATTGTAATAATATTTAATATATAATTTATATTATATATATAATAGTTATTTATTTATAATTTAAGAGTTTAGTTTTGATTAATTCATTTTTTGATATGTTTTTTTTAATTAATTTTTTATGTGTTACTTTTGTTCAATTTAAAAATTATAACACAAATGTTATATTGGTTAATTATTTAATCAATTTATTTATAGTTGTAATAATATTAAATAAGATACAAAAATTGATATTTCAATTTTTAATAATTTTTGGTTAACCTACCAGAAGCTTTTTTTCCGTTTTCATTTTCAAAATACAGCTTTCAGTATAAGCTACCAGACACGTTTTCAGAATTCGAAATTGAAACAAAAAATACTGTTTTCATTTTTTATTTATTTTTATTTTTATTTTCAAAAAACAGTAACTGAAAAACACTTACAGAACAGATCATAATTAATCTTCTTAGGTCCCAACAGTAGTTGTATTAAAAAAAAAAAAGAAGTAAAACTCCATGGCACCATAACATTGACATCTTTCATTAAAAAAAAGAAGATACATTGTCTTCTTAAAAACTAATATTATGATAAGAAGATGCCTATTTGGTATATGTTAATCCGATGGCATGTCAATCACAAATAAGTTATGTTTGGTGCATTGGATTGTATTATATTAACTATTACATCTTAATTGACCTAATACAATGGATGGTGTATTCGCTAATACAATAGGTAGAGGCTTTTTTTAGCTAATAAAAAACGAGAGAAATAATAATAAAGTTTAATAATAATAATGTGATATTAATAATAAGTTTCAATAATAATAATAATGATAATAAAATTTAATAATAAAAATAATTTTAAATATAATACAAAATAATTTAATATAATTTAAAGTAATATATTAATTTAAAGTAAATTAAATACATAAATCTAATAATTTATGTTATAAAAATATTAATTATATATTTATTAATATTTTTAAAAATATAATACAACAAATATATATTTATAATATGTTTTTATAAAAATATTTCAATTTATTAGTTAATAAAATATTTAGAAAAAAAAATCACATTCTAACATTGTATAACTTAATAAAGTCTAACGTGAAATATCACTAAACACGAGATTGTTTAAGAATAATATAGTCAAATTCAATACAATGTAATTCAATATAATCTAGTATAGTACAATACAATACAATATATCAAACGAACCTATATATATAATAACATTTTGCTTACGATTAATGTCTTTTTTTGAAGAGGGACAAATTCAAACTCATAATCTTATAATATAGGTGTGAGGGACAAATTTACATCATAGTTGAAAGTATATAATTATTTATTCATTAAATTAAAGAAATTTATTGTTATTATGCATTGAATAAGGACGCGTGACAATCCGTATTATTATATCACACATTCACTAGTGTCTACTATTAAAAGCAAACCTAGAGTCGCAAAAGCACAGCCAGAACACACAACAAAATTAATATTAATTACAAACACATTTTTGCTTCATTCATAATTAATACCAAAAGAAAAAAAAAACCAACATATTCTTAGACCACGATATCATATGCATATACGAAAAGAATTTATCGGAGAAACGTCAAGCTTTTTATTTTTGTTAGGTACCGGAGGTTTTTAATAATGAATTTGGCAGAGATAGAAATGTCTGTATCCGTTTATTAGTATTAATGAAATCCAAGGTAAACCATCTTTAATTCTGTGTTAAAATTGTATATCAATGTTGAATTGGGTATAAAAATCTTCCTTCAATTAAGTGTTAAATACTATGTTAAATTTAACATATGTTAAATTGCTAAACTTTGAACCAAATTTGAAACACAGTATAATAAATATCAAATTTGGTACAATAATAAATATCATTTTTTAAATTATAAAAATACCATTATTTATATATTTTAAATATTTTAAATTATTTAAATTTAATACAAATTAATGTTATTTCAATTTAATTTATTTTATCACTAACAATTTTAAAAAAAATCCAATGATTATCTATTAATGAATTAATGATATTAATTAATTTTTACAAATTTAATGAATAAAATATAGTATTTTAGTTATTTTAATATGTATAATATTAATTTATTGTATCAAATATCATATTGGACTCTTTTTTATATCAAATTGACACCGTAAATAACATCCAGAGAAATGGTCTACACTGTAAAAACTTGTAGCCTTTCACCCAGATGAAAGCTCTCATATTAATACGGTTCTTGTGGAGGAGCTTGGCTATGGAATCCACTTGGGTATAATAGCATTATAGCAATAAGTTTTGGGAACATCTGATTGTTAATTTTAGGAACAAATTCAATAATTGAAAATCACTTTCTTGTTAGAGTAAACTATAGAGCTGTTCCCAAAAGTATTACACTTTTTCTTGAGTAACATGGCCAATCCCTGCAGAATTGGACGTTTGATTATTGCTCATCAGTCAACTGCATTGAATGGGAATGTGTTTCGTATGGGCCATTTGTTGGAGCCAATCTTGACCCACCAGGCCCAAGTTCGCTCTCATGTCCTAATTTAGGCTCCCTTTTTGGGCATTTAGCCTTTAGAATAAACCCATTTGAGCCCATGAAAATACAGAATCATGAAATTTCTAGCATAAGCTTAGGCTGTGTTTGTTACCAGCAATCAGCATTGGACAGGATTTGGAGTCCTCTCCCACGTTTATTGAATGTACGGTGGGACTATGTACAAACCTCTTTTCTCGGTGTAGCCATGTGTTATCCTACATTGGAGGGATTATTTAGTTCCACCACAGATGCTGGGACTATTTTAGTCTCACTCTTCTACAGTTCTATATTTTTTAAATTTATCCTTTTAACTTATTGCTTTTTCAGTTATTTTTTATATGAAACTTCCCTTTTTCACTTTTTTGGCTTAGACTTTTGTTGTTTATATATATATAGTATTTATATTTAAAATATTAAATTTATTTAAAATAACACTTTTTTAATTAAAAATTAAATGTTATTTTATTTCAAATTAATTTTATTTATTTTTAAAATTTTATTTATTTATTAAATTAATTTATTTTATTCAAAATAATAATTTAATATTTTTTTAACCAAATTTAATTTAAAATAGTTTTATTTTTATTTTCTTTGAATTTATTAAAATGATTTTATACTTACCTCTAAAAAAAACAATTATTTTTAATTATTTTTTTATCCAATCCTATATTACATGCACCAAACAAGAGAGTATTATTTTAGTCCAATCTTTACTGCACCAAACATGTCTCAGTACTAATTTAGTTCAGTCTAATCAAATCCCATAAAAATCCTTAAAGTGAAGATTATATCTAGATGAGTAATGCTAGATGAGAATGCTAGATGGGTGGTTCTCTGATAAGGACGGTCCTGATATAAGAGTTAAGGACCTTCAACCACATCCACACATTGGATATGAGCGTGAATATTTATTAATGTGGGATTGTGGACCCACTGTGAATGTGTGGTCGTGGTTGAATGTCCTAATATAATAAAACCCTAACGATTCTGATAAGAGAATTATTCAATGCTAGATATTCTAATTTTTTTTATCTAAATCTTGTCTCAAATAATGTGGTACATAAAATGTCAATATCACATCAATCCCAAATAATCTCATGATTTATAAAATACAGACACTTTATGTGCCACATAATTTAGGACAGAATTTGAAAAAAAAAATTGAAACGTCAAATATTTATTATATTTAGACTATTTTTGGAGTTCACTTTTGCTCACCCCCTTGAAGGGAGTGATCATTACCTCCCTCCTGTATAGATGATATGTGTCCATGAAGGGATAAATTTATTTAAACACTATCATATTTTAAGATAAATTTACCCCTCACTGGATACATGTCATCTATTCGGGAGAGGGTAAGCAAAAATGGACTCCTATTTGTTGTGTTGATGCGGAGATACATTTCCTAGGAAAAATAGAGGGAAAAAATGAGGACAAATATTTATCGAAGTTTCTTTTACTGCTAACATATCTCAGAAGAGAAACCAGAACCTAAAAAGCTTCTTCTCCTTATGCTACCTATTACTAATCAAATTGCAGCAGGCAAAATTGTCAATGGCTAGGCGACCTAAAGTCCACTTGTACTCCATTATTGTATTTTTGGTCAATTTCAACAACTCCATTGTTGAAGCTCACCCCTCCATTATTGTTTTCTTTTCCCCAAAACTCACCATCTCCTGCTTTGGATTACAAAATTTATTAGGGTATGTAGTCCTTTTAACCAGTACAATATTACGCAGTCAACATTGCACTGCAATAAATTTTGTCAACAAAGTTGTTTGGAGCAGGTATAGACATAAGACATCAAACCTGAATGCAATTATGTACATAGAGAATTCGATCAGTTGACCCTTTCATTTTTCATTTCAATTTCATTTCTTTAGCAATCAAACATCAGATGCCAGTGAGACATGTTGAATGTTTTAAATCTTTCCTTATTATTGTATCGATATAAAACCTCTATTTTGGAGAAGAACAAAAATAACTCAGAATTTCGAAATACCTTTTGTTAACAAGATATTGGAACTGCTTCAACCTCGGAAGATGACAATGGAGCCAACAGGAAAGAAAAATCATATGCAGTCTTGTTGGATGAAATCAAGCACAAAATCCATTAAGCACCAACAATTGTAGACAAGAAATTTAACTCCATTATAGTTCTACTGCAAGTCTGCAACATAAGAAGTGTAACTTGAGGCTAGAATAAAAGCTGAAGTAGTTAAAATCAAGTAAAGTAAGTAGGCATTGAAAGAGCTAATTTGATCTCCTCAGGTTGTATATGTGACAGTGTGACACAAAAGGTTATGCCACTGTAAAAATATGCAAAGGAACATAGAAATACATACTTTTGCTTATCTAGTTACATCAATTCTTCCAAATTTTACTCAGATTTCATAAACTAGAAATGTAATTATAGTCTGTGACCGGACTATGTCGATGTTCCTTTCTCTGCATCAGCTTCACCAGACATTTCCTCCAACGATTTTCCCTTCGACTCAGGAACCAAAAATGTGAACATCATTCCTAAGAAGTTAATAACACAGAGCATTATAAGTACTTTTCTTACTCCAATGGCATCTGTTGCGGACAAAAATCCGAATGCTCCCACTATAGCCCCAGCTTTCCCAGCTGCAGCCGATATACCATGACAAGTTGACCGAAGCCTTGCAGGGAAAATCTCTGCTGGAACAACAAATGTGGTTGCATTTGGACCAAAGTTGGCAAAGAAGAAAGTGAATGCGTACAATACAACGAACCCAATTCGATTGTCTGGTAGAGTCCAGTGGTGATAAGGAATGGCTAATGCAAACATGAACACTGTCATGAAGAAGAACCCCATCAATTGGATAGCAAACCTTCCCATCTTATCGATGAATGCAACAGTGAACCAATAACCGGGAACAGTACTGCAAAGAGCGATGAGAGTTTGCGCTCTAGCAATTCTATAAACCTCTTCCATGGCATTCATTGTTCGTGCTTTAGGTATCCAACCAATGGCACTGAAAATGTCCTTTTGGAATAGATTCTGACTGTAGAATGCAATGTCCAGCAAGAACCAAGTGGTAGCAGTTCCAAGCAAGTGAAGACCATGGCGGTGAAGAAACTGCGAAGAGAACAAACCAAAATCATTCTTTTTATCTTGAATAATCTGCTCTACTTTTTGCTCTTCTGCTTCCAAATCAACTTGAAGAACTTTCGCCATATCAGACGCAGCCTGTTTTGCATTCTTGGCAACCAAGGCAGTGTAACGAGCAGTCTCGGGCATTTTTGTGCGCCAGTAGTAAGTAATTCCAGCTGGAATGGCCCCGAACATCAAAATTATACGCCAAGCATAATCAGCTTCAGGCACAGTAGAACGAATGGCATCCACCGCATAAGTTGGAGCAGGGTACATGGCTTTAAAAATTGCAGAGACTATAACTGCAATCATTCCACCAGTCAAAATCCCAAAACCTTGCATTGCAAAAACAGCGGCAATAAAAGCACCACGAGTCTTCTTGTTGGCATACTCAGACATAATCGTAGCAGACAGTGGATAATCACCTCCAATGCCGAAGCCTAGCCAGAAGCGAAAGAAGCAAAGTGTGGCCATAACAGCTTTAGGGTCTTTGCCAAAGGAAAGGCCAGAAGCAATTGAGCAAATAACCATAAGCATTAGGGTCATGCCATATACGCTTTTTCGACCCATTTTGTCACCCAACCAGCCAAAGAAAAGCTGGCCTGCAAGAGTACCACAGAATGCAACACCAATAACAGCTGCAGCAACATTTGCAGGGAGTGAGCCAGGGTCTTTAGAACCTTCCTCATGGTAGTATATGCGGCCTAGCAATTTCGTAACAAGGGATATGCAAAAGAGATCGTATGCATCTGTGAAAAATCCCATTCCAGCAATCACAATTGCTGTGAAATGGTACCATTGTGTCTTAGCAACATCAAGTGCATTAAGAACTTGCAACTGTTGTGCCATCACTAAACCTTTGTCACAAGCTTTTGCACCGTGATTGATATTCCCTGAAAAAATTGAACACAAGACAGGTTAATCAATGTGTGTATACTGTTGTATAACCAGCAACAAATCATAATTAAATGCTTAAGAGTTCAATTCCACACGACTCAAGAAGAGTCCAATAGTCAATGCATTGCTGCGTTGACTCAGCCCAGTTGAACTATTGACTTGTGAAGTTGAGATGGAACAACAAACCAAAAAAAAAAAAACATATAAGAAGATGACAAAAAGAGAGGCAGACCGCAGACGTTTTCCATATGTAACATATCAAGTTTCTAGGAAACTAAAAGTATAGCAAGTCATGGTCAATAAAGTGAAACAAAAATAAAAATAAAATAATTTTATATTAATTTAAGGTTTTCTTTTTGGTAGAGAGGGACTCGAACCCGCCTCATAAACAATAAAAATATTCACAATAATCATTTGACAAGATAAGATCCGATGATAGAAATTTGATTTTAAAAATAAAAACCCCAACAGAAACTATTCTGAGTATAGCAATTAACAACTCTAATAGGAATATCCAACGTGAACAATCACATCAGATTCTTTGGCAATTCACATCAAGAGCATTGTTAACCATAACAACATCCAAACAAAAGCTATTTTTGCACTTCTCATAACAAAAGGCTAAACAAAAAAAATATGATTTTTCAGATTTTTTTTTTTACAAAATGGAAGAATTCTTTTAATCATGAACCTCCAAACAAACAGAGACAGGAGTGGTTTCTTCAAAAAAGTGCCCTCCAATTTGTACAAAGAAAAAAAAACGATAGTCTAAAACTATCTTAACCAGTTAATGTACTCTAGTCTAAATATATAATTTTCTTTTCAATTAAATCCTCAAATAGTCAAATACATGCAAAAACCCAGTTTAAAGAACAAGAAATCATGAGTAACAAATCTCTACAAAAACGACCCAATTCTCCCAGTAACCAAAACTAACGAAAAAAAAACACCATCAACAAGAGACTAAGGAACCCAACGTCGATCACTTTCCTCCATAGAAAAACCCCAAACCAAACTATGCACGAATCAGAACAAAAGAAAACAATCACACTACAAACCCAAATCCAATATTTTATTTTATCTCTTACACAAAAACAACATACATACATGTAACAAAATAAAGAGTAGATGATGAGAAACCAGTGTGTACCTTTGAGATGATGATGGTGATCAGAGTGAACAACAGAGACCACAGAAGCGCATTAAACTAGAAACTTCATGGTGAAATACTAAACAAAAACTCCTTTTTGAGTGTTGAAAACGGAGAGAGAGTTGTGATAGGAGTCGAAGAGAGGGGATGGAGGGAAAACAAAGGCAGGTTGGTTCCGTATTTAAGTGCAACAGTTGCTCTCTTTTTTATTTCCTTTTTTACCCTCCAAAATTTACAGGATCTGTTATTTTTAACCGCGAATAACCTCTCAGATTTACATTCTGTCATCGATTGACTGTCTATTTGACTTACGCTACTCTGTTTTCCTTTTTTACCCTCCAAAATTTACAGGATCTGTTATTTTTCACCGGGAATATTCTCTGAGATTTTTACATCTGTGATCCATTGACTAATTGACTACTGGATACTTATCCTTCTGGTACGTTGGAACACGTTTTTGCTAACTGTAATTTGATGGATATTCCGTTTCCTTTCCCAATTATGCTTTCAAAAACCCTAATTTATAGCCTAACCCTCACCAATTCTTTCCCAATACGAAATTATTTTGGATACAAATATAATTATCTAAATTCTTATAAAAGATAAAATTATTAATAAAAGTTCTCCTTTTTTTTAAAAAAAAAAGAAAAGAAAAGAAAAAGAAAAGATAAGAGATAAATATTTAAGTTTTTTTTAAAATTAAATATTTTGTTTTGATATAAATATACTACCGATCGTCATTTAGGTTTGAATCAACTTCTGTGCTAACACTAAGGTGAATCCTTATTCAACACAAAATAAATAAAATGGGTTATCTGTACTCATACAACTTGAGAATGATATTTTAAATAAATAAAATAGTGTTTTATGTAGGTATGGATGTAGGGGGCCATTGGGGTGGGAGAGGATCCACCCACCCCCGTCCCCAAACTCCATTTGAGGGAAGTGGGGATGTGGGTGTTTGGGGGAGGTTCCTTTGCTTCCACCCCTGTCCCTCATTTCTCCCATTTCAATCATAATATTTTCTAATTTGAAATCCAAAATTTAGAATTCGAAATTCGAAATTCAATCATTTCAATCGTTCGATTCACCCTATTTTGATATTCAATCCAATAAATAATCTATAATAGACAAATGATTTAATTTAATTCAAAATTAATACACAAAATTATAGTAATATAGTAGTACACATAAATATACATATGGAAATGGAGGAAATAGAAGAAATGGGTAGAGAATAAATTAGGAATAGAGTTAAAGGTATTATTTTTTAAGAAAATAAAAGTAAAAACATATAAATATATATAAGGAAATAGAGTTCCACTCCTACCCATATTAAAAGAAATGGGGGTGGGAAATGGGGGTGGGGCTCAGTGAGAGAAATGCTCATCCCTATTTTTAAGTCATAAATAAAAAAAATATTTTTATATAATGGATTTATATATTAACATAAAAAGATTTATATTAGTACAAAGTTTGGATAAAAATAAAATTATGTAAATCCTTATTCTTCACAAAGATGTATAAATGTAAGTTTTAAAAATATGTTACATAATCTTAAGGTTTGAACCGATTTTTTGTACTAACTTTTTTTTGTTTGATAACTTCTAGTGATAATGTTTGTGTGAATCCTTATTTAACGCAAAATAAATTAAATTTTATGTTAAATGAGTACTCTTACCGCTCAGTCATATTGAACCATAGTAGTTAAAAAGTCTTTTAACTTACGAATAAATTTAACAACAAAAAAAAAAAAAACTTTTATGAGCAAAGAACATCGAAGTCACTACGTTTTGTAGCTTTACATAGGGGAATTGTTGATAAATAAAGAATTTAAGAACTTTTTTTGTTTGATTGTTTTTTTTAAGAAATCCATCCATTTATTAAATATTTTTTTTTATTAAATAGATCTCCATTGTCCAATTTATAATCAACATTAGATATACGGTGAAAAAAAAAAGATACGACTCATAAAATCTACTCCCACAATATTTGAGAGAAAACTCTCCACGGTACCGGTAAAATGTGTGTTATGGAATTTAATCCCTACCACTAATATATTTACTTTTTACTATGGTACTACTTATACAAATGTGACATTTTTTTTTTTACATTGATTTTGAAAGTAAATAGGTTTAATTTGAAAATATTTTCTTATGGAGCTTAGCTTTAGTAATCTGTAATGACATGTATAATTAACATGTTAACTACTTGACACTCTTTTTTCTTTTGAAAGTAGTTACTTGACACCATTCAATTAGTAAGATATGGTTTGGTATTGTTGTGTTGTGAGAGGAAGTGTTTTTAATTACGCCGTTGGGAATTACTTTTAGATTTGTTGTGGAAATAATCATCCGAGTGTTTGACAATTGATTTTAAAAGCGACGTGAGCAGAAAAACAATTTCAATGTTTTTGATAAATTTTAAGTAAAAGTGTTTTAACCGTGTAAAATTATTAAAAATAATAAATATCAACAAACACAAATCATACCAAGAACAAATATCACGATTTTAATATAATCATTAATCAGCAAATAATAAATGTAATTAAATCAAATAAAAATTATATTATTATTTTTTGTTAAAAAAACAAGTTTTTTAAAAGTAAATAAAAAAAAAGAAGTTAAACTAATCTAATCCTAAACCCATCCAATTTTCAAATAGCAGGCATATGATCAACACCACCCACTGCTCCACACCCACACATATATCGGCTGCCATGGAGAATCAAACACCATCTTCTTACTCTTTAATTTTTTTATATATTTTCACGATCTTTTGTTCTCAATTTTTTCCTCATCGTCTTTTTTCTTCCTTCTCATGTAATCACAACTCTCTCTATTTAGCAAACCCATCACCTTTGAATCCTCTCTCTTCTTCTTTAATTCATCAATTTCATGGTTCAAAGTGTAGATTTGTTAAATATGCTCATCGGTTTGATTGGTTTTTGTGATGTATGTGTGTTATTAATAAGGATTCGCTTAGATTTGCTGGGGTTGGCTTGTTCATTGTAACTGGAAGGTGGGTTCTTTGTGTGGTTAATGGTTGGAGTTGGATTAATTGTTAAAAGATGATTGGTGTTAAGACCCTGAAACTCGAGGGTGCAAGTGGTGTGCAGGTGTAGAGAATGTCTTCGTACAAGCGGAGGACGAAGTTATATGGCGGAGGGATTCCGATGGAGTCGGTTGTGTGGTAGTAATTTGTAAAAAAAAAAAGTGCAGGAATGAGTTTTCATTGTTGCTTCCTGTGAAGCAGTTTTAAAAACATCAAAAATAGCTTTCCAAAACGGCTGTCGGGAAGTAAAGTGACCAAAATGACTTCCTCTGAATTTTTACCAAACAACCCGGATAAAGTTTGGAATCACTTTTGATCCCAAAAGTCCTTTGAGAAGCCTAAGGGTTATTTTGTTAGTTGTACAGAATGAATAATCAGTTATGAAATTAATCGGTAAATATTTGGTTAATTATATTTTTAAAACTATTATATAGTTCAAAAGTAATATATAGATTTTAGTGTAAAAATTCTGAGATTAGTTACAATAACTAAAATATATATAAGTTTATTTCATTTCTTTAGTTAATTATATATTAAATCAATATTTAAGTGGAATATATAAATTAAAAAAAATCATAAAAACAATAATTTTATAAATCAAATCAATATTTAAATAGAATTTATTAATTTTGAGATGAAATAAGGTATATAAATAATTTTAATTTGATTTTATAAGGATAATAATGATATCTTAAAAGATGTATTAAATGTTGAAATAAATTATTTTAAAATTACTTTAAAAAGTATCATTCTCGATTAATCATTTTAAAATTTTAATTAAATATTATTTTATATTAAAATTATAAAATAATATAATTTTAACTTTTAAATAAATAAAGTTTTTATATGTATGATGTATTACGTTCGGCCAACACTAATTAGCCGTGAATAATTAAATATAATTGTAGTAAAGTAAACACCCAACGTCTTATCTATTTGATGTGCCAAACTAGCTGTTATTTATAATGCTAGGTTTTGGAGCACATGGAAGCTATGTACTCGTATCAATACTTGAATTGTATATTTATAAAATAATAAAATAATAACAATATAAATATATTAATATAGTTGAGTTTTACGTTGCTAATTAGTATAAAATTATAAAACTCATTTATTGAAAAACTTATAAATTTGAATCATTTTATTCAACTCTTCAACAACGCAGTTCATATATTTAAATAGCAATCTAGTTGTCAATCATACAATCGAAGTAATTTAGTACTTAAAAATTCATAGAAAACAAAATTATTTCCCTTTTGAATAACCCAAAACTTAACAAATATTAATCTATATCTAAAAAATCACCTATAAAAGCTGAAACAAAATCGAGTTTTGTTTGGTAAGTTTTCGGTGTCTCTTTTTCTCTCTTTATTGCACCATTGTGTCTCCTATATTTTTCTAATTTTATTTAAATAAATTTTAGAAATTACTATACAATCTCTGTTGTGTTACTATTATTAAAATATATCTATTAAGTATTTTTATAAACTCGAAGGCTTGTATTTGTCATTTGACTTTCAAAGAAAATATAAGGGATGTTATAATTAAAATCTTACTAAAACTGATCTATTAAGTAATTATATAAATTTTAACTGTTGTATTTATCATTTTACTTTCAAATATATATAGTTAATAGAAAAAGAGTCAAAGATATTAAATGGAAAAAAGAGAGGTTATAATTTTACTTTCAATTCACCTTTTAATTTTTAATAATAAAGTAAAAGATCTTATTGTATCATTAATTAATTATATAAATTTTGAGAGTTGTAAGTGTAATTTTACTTTCAAACAAAAAATGGGATGCTATAATTCACTAACCAACTCCCTCTTTTTATATAGATAATAGAAAATAGATAAATCTATCCTTATTTTTTTATCTCCGAAATCTAGTGTGTTAGAATATTGAATTACGGTCCATGTTCTGTTACAATTACTAAGACCTATATATTAAGAAACTATACAAACTCGAAGGGTCGTATTTATCATTCGACATTCAACGCAAATATAAGAGATGCTATACTTGAAATCTTAATAAGACATGTTTACTAAGTAATTGTATAAACTTTAAGGGTTTTATCTATAATTTTAATTTTAAAGATATAAAAAATGAAAATTATATAAACTTGAAGGGTTGTAATCGTAATTATACGTTCATGCTCATGCTTTTATATATAGTATAAGATTTATGATATTTGACGTGCCTCAATAACCTTACTCAAAATTCTAAATTTGATTGATTATCATGTCATGAGAAGTCAACATTTCAAATTTTGTTCAACATATGGTTTAATCCCAGCTGGGTCCAAATTTAATATAATGATGTCTTCTCCAGGTAGAATGAAAAAAATAAAAATAAATTATAATGATACGGATATTACAAAGCTAAACAAAACATGTTTCAATTATATGTTATTTTTATATCATAAAGAAAACAAATTAACCTGATCTAAGAACATCTCCAATACAATATTTAATTATTACATCAATGCTATAATTTAGTTTGTTCTAATATAATACCAAAAGCTATGCCCAAATTTAACACATTGTATATCATCTATCAAATTCAACGCATCAATAAATACAGTCGTATTTGTTAATATTTTAAATTTTAAATAATAAATTTTTAACAAATCTGATAGGAAAAATTAAGATTGAAACAATTAAAAAAATATTCAATTGTATAAAAAATAGAATCTTATATTAAAATATAATATTAAAATAATAATTTTTATACTAAATTTAATACCTAGGCTATACATCATGACTAGTCTAATATCGGCAATTTGCCGCACTTTGACCGTTACTCACTTACTTTGATTCTCCAATTTTCTTTGACAACTTAAACAAGACATGATAGATAATCCATATCAACCCAAGACTGATTAATCCCTCCATTCATAACTCATAAGATACGGTTGATCATGAAACACTAACAGGTAGGTGGCTCACATTAATTAATTCTAGCTAGATTCCGCAAAGTCAATGCGTAAACGGCTCAACCAGTCAACTAACCATCCCTCGTTGTTTGACTCTTTTCCAGTTTTATTTTTATTTTTTGAATTATCATTGCCCTCATTTATTGCATATAAATTCTCTCATTCCAATATACACCGTATTACAAACATTATAGTTTTTTTTTGTTTTTTCATTTCTGATCTTTAATTTATTTTTAAATAAGAATTATCAAATGTGGAGGAATTCTACTTGTTTGTTTTGAGGCTAGGCCAATATCCACATAAGTTTTAGGCGAATATTTCTAGAGTCATAAATCTTAAAAAATTTAGATTCACACATATGCAAGTACTTTTGGCTTTTGCTGTTCTAAAATAAATGGTGAATTCTTGTACCATTTGATATAAGTGGAAATGGTGAGATATGTCACCATTTTAATAACTTAAGTTTAAAATGCACATATTATGGCGAACTACCGAAATTGCCCATAAACTTTAATTTTTAAAAAGCAACTTTCTGAACTCGTTGGTATCTCCCCAAAAAACTTGTCTGAAAAACTTGGCTCTGTCTCTAAAAAAGTTGTATCTCTCCAGATTCTGTACTAGAAGGTAACAAATATTTATGATCTTCAATTAAATTTCTTTTATGCATTTCAGATATTTTGCATTTATTTCTGTGTGGGTTAACAATGTATCCATTCCTCGATAACAATGTATCCATTTCAGATTCTGCACTAGAATATATGAAAATGGAAAACATCCGTGCTTTTTTCTTGTGTGACCGAGAATATTTAAAGATGAATCGAACTTATTTTGTATTGGAACGAGATTTTGTTTAGTTTGAAAAAAGCTCGATTATTTAAAAAAAATGCTCGACAAAAAAATGTTCGATCCCTTAGGAAAAGTTCTCGATCCCTTAGGAAAAGTTCTCGAACCGTTATCAAAGTTCTCGACAATTTGACAAACAATCTCGATCCCTAGAAAAAGTTCTCGGTCCCTTAGAAAAAGTTTTCGGTCCCTTAGAAAATGTTATCGATCCTTTGATAAAAGTTCTCGATCCCTTGATAAAAGTTCTCGATAATTTGACAAATATTATCGATCCCTTAAAAAAGTTCTCGAACCATTAGAAATGTTCTCGATCCCTTAGAAAAAGTTCGCGTTCCCTTGTTAAAAGTTCTCGATCCCTTGATAAAAGTTCTCGATAATTTGAAAAATATTCTCGATAAAAGTTCTCGAATTGAACTGTTATACAAGTTCTCGATCCGTTGTAAATTATTCTCGAACCCTTGAAAAAGTTCTCGATCAATTTGAAAAAAGCTCGATCACTTAGAAAATGTTTTCGATCCCTTTCTAAAAAGTTTGATCCGTTTACAAATGTTCTCGATCCATTACAAAAAAAGCTCGATTCCGAAGAACATGTTCTTGATTCGTTACAGTTGAGAAATTTTTGTAATTCTTAGTAATTGTAAAAGTATTTTTTATTTGTTAATAATTGTTTGTGATGATGATTTTCACAGGACAATGGATCAGGTTAGATTAGTAATATCTTACAACGGTCGATGAGAGTAATTACCTGATGGAAGTCAGAGGTTTCTTGGTTCCGATAACCAAGGAATGTATGTGTTCAAAAATATGACTTACGAAGAGCTGGTGTCGATCGTACAAACCGTTGTGAAGTACAATGTGAATAAATATATTGCTAATCTACAATCTATATCAATCGTTTCCGGGACAACATGTCGCACATTTATAAGAAATGACGACGATGTTTTGTTTATGCTAGGGGAAGATAGGGTGATCCCCCAAGTATGTGTTAGTTTAATTGAGAGAGCTGCAGGAGGTGTCATCGGTGAAGAAATCCATCCTCATGATAACACCCAATATTTTTGATCTTCATGCGGAAGCAACCAGTTGTTCACAGAAAGAAGTAGGATTGATGGTAGGGAAAACCTAAGTGGTGTCCCACCGGAAGTAGCCGACCATGGTGATATAGTTGGAGCTCAATTGGACGATGATTTTGGTTGTCAAATTGAAATGAACGCTGAGAAGTACAACCACCAATACAATGAGATGTACAATGAGCGGAACAATGAACCTCATAACTTACCAATTCATGAGGTGGCTAATGAGCCAAATTTGCATCTAGTACATAATGTAGCGAACAATGAGGAAGATGAAGAACCGTTCGAAACAGAAAGACATGCAAGACTTGTACACAGATGTAGTTCCACTGCAGTATATATAGCTGGGACATGTGAGGTCCAGCCTGATGTAACTCCAGCTGATTCTGAGAATGCCAGAACGTGGGTTATTCCAGGAGCAGAATCATACTCGTTTGGTATGTGTGGGAACAGGAACTTGGTAGAAGATGAACCTACCAGCATGATATATAAAGGTCAATTTTTTCCTACTAAAAAGGATTTGAAGAGATTGGCTGGGCATTTTGCAATGCGGCACAACTTCGAGTGGAAGATGAAAATGTCGAATAAGACAACATTACATCTGGTTTGTTTGATGGACAACTGTACGTAGAAGTTAAGAGCGGTTAAGAGAGATGAAGCGACATACTTTTAAGTAAGAAATTTTATCAACGAACACACTTGTCCGTTGGAGGAGATTCACCGCCGCCATCGACAAGCTAGTGCAGTCATAATTGCAGAAGTGGTTGCACCTAGATTGCAGCAATAGGATGGTCGACTAATTCGTCCGAAGGACATAATCGTCGACATAAAAAAAATGTATGGCATCTAAATAATGTACAGTAAGGCACATCAAGCTCTTGATTATGCATTGTCACTGACCTATGGAACACATGAGGAAAGCTTCCAACTGCTGCCATCATTCGGTTACGTGTTGGAACAACAAAATCCCGAAACGATTACTGACTTACAGTGTGATAAAAATGGTAAATTTCTATACTTTTTCATGTCGTTGGGTGCCTCAGCCAGAAGATTCCAGAGGTGTATGCGTCCAATTATTGCCGTTGACGGTACCCATTTAAAAGGTAGATTCGGGGGCACAATATTTGTTGCAACTGCACAAGATGTGAATGAACAAGTTTATCCAATTGATTTTGGGTACGGTGACTCAGAAAACAACCTATCATGGGAGTGGTTTTTGGATTGCTTGAAAAGTACCCTTAGCCATATAGATGATTTGGTTTTCATTTCTAATCGACATGCAAGCATTGAAGCAGGGATTTCTAAAGTGTTTCCCTATGCCACCCATACCATATGTTTCTTGCACTTTTATGAAAATATTAAGAAGCGATATCATAGAAATGATGTTGCCGTAATAATGGACAAAGCAGCCCGAGTGTACACCGAGTTGCAATATAACCGGCATATGGAAGAGTTACGAAACTTACACCTGAATGCATATGAATATGTAATTGTTGTCGGTTCACACAATTGGTCCCGTGTACACTGCCCCGGCAGAAGGTATAGGGTTATGACAACAAATGCTGCAGAATGCATAAACTCATGCCTAAAATTTGCACGGCAACTGCCTATGTTGACTTTGGCAGAGTTCATTAGGAATATGCTACAACGTCGTCATAGGGCTGCAAAATCCCTACGTCATCAGTTGACCGACGTAACACATCTTGTGATCCTAAAATGTGTTGATAAGTGCAATTTTATGATCGTTAATCCAGTTGAATGGAACATATTCTCGATGAAGCGGGTTGAAAAACAGTGGACCGTTGACTTAGCCCGAAAGACCTGTACATGCAACAAATTCCAAATGGACATTCTTCCATGTTCTCACGCTCTCGCTGCCGCAAGGTACATCATACAATTTTGTGTACGGTTAATATTACTTAAACGTGAATCCTATCATTTTCAATGTTTTTACTGGGACCGAAACATGGATTTCGCATCCCTCTGTGTATACTACTACAAGCGACAAACAGTTATTGATGCGTACTCGGTTCCTATTATACCGGTTGGACATCCTTCCACTTAGATTGTGCCATCTGACATCGTTGAGAGAGTCTTTTTGAATCCAAGCTCCAGGAGACAAGCAGGGCGCCCGAGGGCTTCACTCCGAATCCCATCTTTGGAGAGAACAACTACACATAATTGTAGACGATGTCGACAACCAGGGCATAATTCGAGGAGATGTTCTAACCCATCTTTGAGTAATGAAGGTCCGAGCACAGTTATTCCGGAGGAATACAGACGCAAGTGTAGTATCTGTCATACAGTTGGTCACAACAGACAGACGTGCCCTACTAGAGACTCCACCGTGGAATGATTTGAGATGTTATCATGATGACATTGTGATAATTTGAACTCGTATGACTTGTTCATTAACTGAAATGCAATTGTATTTAAATATGATTTGTATATATACAAATGTAAACATTTTTATACAAAGGAATTGGTAAATATACAAAAGAATTGGGACATATACAAAAGAATTGGTAAATATACAAAACAATTGGTACATATACAAAAGAATTTGTAAATATACAAAATAATTGGTACATATACAAAAGAATTGGTACGTATATAAATGAATAACTACATAAATCTAAATGGGCCGGGAGTTTGTAAATATTTCAACGGTCATCTTCTCCTGAATGATCCCCATATCGTCTTCCGACCAATCGAAATCCTTTCTGTCCGCTAGTAAGTACTCGATCAATCTCAACGTGTGGGGACCACAATTATCCCACATTTACCCATGCAGTTGGACACATTAGCAAGCGTTAATAAAACATCAGGTTTGTAATAATACAATCTTAAAGTTATTATTACGAAATATCTTATTATTTCTTCTGCTGGGGGACATGTTTTTCTGACACCACGCTGACATCAAAGGGCTTACTTGTCTTCTCAAATTTCTGAAGTCCAATCGGTCGTTCAGTATAAAACCCAGCCTGATGCAACATCGAGGGCACAAAGTAGCGCAACGAGGCTACCTGCTGCTTCCGGATATGAGCTAGGACCTCCTGTCTCCAGGGGTCGACTATAAACATCTTCCCGCTTGTGAGGTCCACAGTCACCAGTAGCCAATGTTGCTGCCCAATGTTGCACGGTATCAGGACCTATAAACATAAACAACATGTGTTAGGATGTAAAAAGACATTTATATATACAATTGCAAACTATGTCAAGTAACACTTACCATGTCAATCTCGTGCCACGGACGGCATCCAATCGGGGGACCCCCAAGCACCGCCTTAAGGTCGTCATCCTTCCACCAAGACCTTAAAACATTCCAACACCTCGGGGTGATTTGCTCACGATAATCACCAGATATCATTTTCCTGTACTGGTGCTCCAGAAAAGACTGTAGAAACACAAACTCAAAGTTATTAATGTTTTCCATACAAATCTACAAGCATGCGTAATCATTACTAATTTTAGTACTTACAAAAAATTACGAGTCCAATATGTTGACCATCTGACTGTACACATTCAGGAAAGCCCGTTGACACTTCCGAAGAATATGGAGGGACGCGTCCATATGCTGGGAATATAAACACGTAAAGATATGTTAGGAGGCTTACACATCTAAAACAAATACTATAAACAGAATTTACGGTCCCACGTACCTCATCATCAACATCCATGTAGTTGGTTTGCAACCGGTGGAACCATGAATCATCAACTAGCTCTAGCAAATCAACGTCACGTCTGCATTAATGTTCCATCAGCTACACATTTATATAATACATTAGAAGAAAAACTGTCACCTAAATAACAAAGAAATTTACATACAGTTCTCCGTTTACATTCTTCTTGAAGGCTCGGTAAGCCTTCAACTGGTCACCGTCCATCAGTCCCTAGGGATTAAATATGTGGTCAGGTCCCTCTAGTATTACCCTCACCCTCTTAGGTCAGTACAGATCTGTGTACGGGCTAAGTAACTGCCAACCGCGCCTCAGTACACGCCTCTACTGTCGAACTCCCCCCGCCGGGGTGTGTTGAGATGAGGATGGGGGAGGGAGAACCTGCTGTTAGAGGGGAGGTGGAGGGGGAGCCTGCTCCTCGCTCCGAGGGGGATAGGGGGTCGGCAGCTCGCTAGGAGGTGGAGGGGAGGGGGAGCCTGCTGCTTGGTCATCGGTGGAGGGGGATCATGTTGCTCGCTCATCCGTGAAGGGGGAACCTGCGAATCGCTCTGAGCGAGAGGGGGGGCAGGCTGCTCGTTCAGAGGTGGAAGGGGAGCCTGCTGGTCACTTTGAGAGGGAGGTGGGGCCAACTTCTCACTCGGAGGTGGAGGGGGAGAGGGGCCGACTGCTTGCTCGGAGAGGGAGGGGGAGGGGGAGGGGGAGTGGGGGCAGACTGCTCGCTTGGAGGGGGAGTGAGAGGGGGAGGGGGAAGGGGAGACTGAGCCCCACTCTCCAGATTTTCCCCTCCGGTATGTGGATCCTCTGTATGCTCATACATATGCAGCCTGAAGCCCTGAAGCCCTGAAGCCCTGAAGGCCCCTGATCAATGCAAGCAACTCCCTATGTTGTTGCTGTCGATCCTCCTCGCTCTTTCGGATCAAATCCAATAACTCCCGGTGCTGTTGTTGTCGATCATCCTCACTCATTCGGAGGGCTTCACGTAACTCGTTCAACTGCTGTTCTAAACGGGCTTTAAATCATGCAATATTGTTAATACTAAAACAATCAACAGATCTTGTTAATAAAAACAAAACTGCCATCTCAACTTACCTCCCCATCAAGTCCAACGCCTGTACGGGAATCCCCTGTATCGAAACCAGTTTATGGGGTTGTAAACCTAACCTTTCTAAGCCTCACTCACCGAGGAGACGGCTCAGACCCGCCAGTGTCCATGCCACTGAAATCTGGACCTGCACTTGTAGTCTAACCCCCACCCTCATCCTCGGGAAGAAATGCACTTGTAGTCGGATCAGGGACAGTAGGAAGGTGAACCCTGTTGTCCTGCACATACGGGATCCCCTCCTCACTTAGGCCTGCGAAGTACGGTACCACCGCCTCAGCAGTTGTGGGCACGATTTTCGTCCTCGCAGACATCTGAAAGCGTAGTTAAATGAATGTCATTGTTACTTATAGTAAGTAATATAACAATACGATTAACAAATAAAATAATTACTCTAGCACTAAAAATCTTGTCCAGCTTTTTCCCTCTAGGTTGTTTGGTCAACTCCCACTTCAACATTCGAGGAGAAAGGTCTGTAACCCTTCGAGTCCCAAAATCGACGCCCAGTTGGGGGATCACCTCGAAAGCAAATACCTGTATCAAAGATAAGTGCAGTTATAATAAAAAACAATTTTGGATTAGAAATTTAATGTACATGTTGAAAATCAAATTTCTTACCAAAAGGGCGTGTGATAGAACGTAGATGTTGTACCCCTCAACGGAATGTCTAACATCGCCCTGTGACTGCTGACGTCTCCCTTCACGACGTCGCAGTAACGCATGCTTGAATGAAAATATAGAATGCCTATAGACATGGGCACCCCACGGGAACGCATCGAAAGCATTGAGGTCCTCTACCAACCGAAAATACCAAACTGGAATCTTCAATCTCTCGTCAACCCCCATCAATATCCAGTTCAACATGTAAATGAGGCACAACTTCACAGCATCGTACGCCTGTTGAAACTCTCAGCGGGTAAGAACAACCCTCAAGTCATCCAACGATACCTCATCATGTCTAGGAAAGTACCGTTGATGTATGCCATTCTCAACTGCAACATACATACTCGAGTCCGGTACGACTCCAAAAACGTAATCCGGTGATGAGGTTAAATTCCACCTTCAAAAACCTGACCACATGGGTCCCTAACAAGAATCGCATCTCATCTGTCGGCCCTTCATGGTCCAACTTCCGCAACAGCAGCTAATGAATAACACCATCCAAAAACTTCAGCTCCTGGTGCATCAACATGAAATGCCCGAAACAGGAGGCCATGAACCGACGCGATCCTCAACAGCAAACTCTTTAGGGACCCAGTTAAGTGCATCGTCTATAAGGGCGAGGGCTTCAAAATGGTCGTGTCGGATCAATTTTCCCTTGAACCAATCTCCCTCTGGAGTTTTAAGCAATTCTTTCAACCTGCTCGTCATCTGCAATGTCACAGAAATAATACATCAGTAAACTGCAAAAACAATACATCGTTTGAAACAAGTTCTCGATACTTTGAAAAAGTTCTCGATACTTTGAAAAAGTTCTCGATCCTTTGAAAAAGTTCTCGATCCTTTGAAAAGGTTCTCAATCCTTTGAAAAAGTTCTCGATCCATTGGAAATAGTCTCGATCCTTTGAAAAACCTCTCGATTCATTGAAATTCTTATCGATCATTTTAAAAATTCTCCACCCTTTGAAAAATATTCTCGATCGTTTAAAAAAAAATCTCGATCCTTTGAAAAACCTCTCGATTTTTTGAAAAATCTTATCAATAATTTTAAAAAATCTCGACCCTTTAAAAAACATTCTTGATCGTTAGAAAAAATTCTCGATCCTTTGAAAATAGTCTCGATCATTTGAAAAACCTCTCGATTCTTTGAAAAATCTTCTCGATCATTTTAAAAAATCTCGACCTTTCAAAAACATTATTGATTGTTACAAAATTATTCTCAATACTTTGAAAATAGTCTCGATACTTTGAAAAACCTCTCGATTCTTTGAAAAATATTCTCGATCATTTAACAAAAGCTCGATCACTTTAAAAAACATTCTCGATCGTTAGGAAAATGTTCTCGATCGTTCCAAACAATTTCTCGATCATTTAAAAATGTTCTCGACCCTTTGAGAAATAAGCTCGATCATATGATAAAATTCCTCGAATCTTTCTAAAAAAATTCCTCGATCTCGCTTGAAATATTCTCGATTTATTTTTATTTTCAAAAGAAAAATGCTCGATACCAGAATATTGAACCTCATTTCAAACCCAAACCAAAACCACAACCAGTGTCAAGCCTAATCTATAATTTCAATCAACAGAACAAGTCTAAAATGCAATGATAAGTTATGAATAACAAATCGATAAATAAAATAAACTGAACTTACCTCTATCAATCGCTGCGAAATGTACTGTATTCCCGTTCCGGTCAATAAGCTATCGATTTTCTCACCGTCGATTTCGTTCTCGTCGGTTTTTTTCTCACTGTTGCTTTTCTTAGACTCACAAAACGACAACTTTCTCTCTTTTTCAATTTTGTCGAGGTATTCTCGTCTCTTTACCTTAAATGATGTCTTTTAAACTTACATTACTAAACTGGTGATATTTGCACAACAACCCTTTGAAATAATACCATTTATTTTTCGAACCCTTTGACATAAAACAGAAGCTTTTTTTCATTTTGATTCCAACTTATTGTTTTGAGTGGTTAACATGCAAAGTTCAAATTCCAAATGAAGATTGTTATCTTAAGAATTGAGTTAGTTTTATTTAACAGTCACATCATTTGTGTTTCAGTTGTCCATCACAGAAAGTTATCTGCAACTGCGAAGGGATTGTGTGCTCTTGCTAGCATGATATGCATAAATTCAAATAATTCACTCAATGCTCAATGTGGGAATTCACCTAAATCCAGTTTGTAAGGCCACAACTCAGTTCAAATTAAGTAGCTCATTATCTGAACAATATGACCTTACTATTCTTTACTTTGAAATTAAACACTTACTATTCTGTACCACCATATCAACGTAACACTTATAAATGCAATGTCTTTTACATTTGATGACATTAATTTTATAGTGCTTATGATACAATTAGTATAAGTCTGTAAGCAGTTAATTTTTTTTTCAGTACCTTTTTGTATGAGTATACGTGTACTACATACCCGGCCAATTTACACTCTTAGCTACATTATTGACAACCATATGGATTCAAGAATACGCAATCAATAACAATTGAAGCTGGTAACAGCAACGAATATATATTTTCTGATAATAACGACTGTAGGGTTACTAAAAGATAAGATTGGTGAAAAATGTGTGGATTCTGCGTGCTTTGAAATCATATATATAGTCAAAAAGGTTAAAGATGTGAGCTTTTTATAAGCAACTGTAGAGTGGACAAAGTTGACCTGAAATCAACAGTAGGTACGTGATGTGGAGGTCATTGGTCCAGAGATGATGGAGAAAATTAAGAGAAGATTCGTCACAGCTAGCCTAGCTAGGTTTCGTTTCAATCTAGTGCACTGACATAAACCAAGAGATTTAAGTACCGGCTCTTAGAAGTCCCATGGAAAATTGCAAGACTTTAAGGGGGTGTTTTGTTGGGTGGAATGGAATGGAAAAAAATTCATTCTATTTGTTTGGTTTGTTAAATTCCAATGGAATGAGCATTCCATTAGAATGGGGATTCCACTATTTTGGTAGAATGGGGATTCCACTATTTTGGTAGAATGAGCATTCCATCCAAAAACCAATGGAATGTCCATTCCATTCCATTAACACATTTTTTTTTCCAAAAATAACCCTCTATCCCACAACTCAATTCCAAAAGTACCCTCATTTCCAAAAATAATATATATATATATATATATATATATATATATATATATATATATATATATATATTATAAATATCATATTTATTATTATATATATATTATTATTATTATCCAAAATATATATTATATTATACATAAATACTATATAATTTATACTTTCTAATTATTTTTAAATATAATTTATACTTTTATATTTTATTATTATTATCCAAAATGAACATTATATTTTCTAATTATATATATACACATTATATAATTACATATAATATTTATATATTTAATAATATTAATATTAATAATATCAATATTTCTAATATATAATATATAATATTTCTAATATATAATATATAATAATATATATTAAAATGAACATTATATTTTCTAATTATATATATTATTATATATTAAAATGAACATTATATTTTCTAATTATATATATTATTATATATATATATACACATTATATAATTATATATAATATTTATATATTTAATAATATTAATATTAATATTTCCAATATATAATATATAATATTTATAATATATAATACATAATATTTCTAATATATAATATAAAATATATATAATAATATTTATAATATATAATATTTATATATAAATATAATATTATATATACTTTCATATTTTTTTTATCCATAATATATAATGTTATTATAAATGTTTTGTAATTAGGGGTATTTTGGTCAAAATACAGTTAATTCCATTCCATTTAGTTGTTAACCAGACAAAATATTACTGATTCAGATATTTATTATAAAGTTCCAACCAAACAAAGAAATCAGTTTTCCATTCCAATTCTCATTCTCATTACCATTCCAATTCTCATTCCACCGTAGTAACCAAACGCCACCTAAGAGTTAAATGGAATCCAAATCCAATGAAGCACTTGTGGAAAAAGCAACTTTTTGGTATACGTAGAATTGGAAAGTTTTTAATTATTAGTAGACTTCGTGATGGGTCGAAAAATTTTCAACTCATTCCAACTCAACTCCCAGAACGTTCACCCCTATTCGTGAATATATATATAAATATATGTATCGTCAAGAAAAAGCAGAAAGCATATATTTCTGCTGTAAATTTTAAACTCCCAAAATGTGTAATACCTAGTATTGGTTGGTAAGAGGGATGGTGTGTGATGATATAGAGATGATCTATGATACTGAGAGTATTTAAACTTTTAATTAACATAGCAAAAGCAAAAACTTTAATAACCATATCTGTAATACAAATCTCCTCTTAGGTGAAGGGTCATGCATCTCCCCTTCGATATTTGTGGTAGAGGTTCGATTGTCACCATGCATAATTATCTGTATATGTTCTACGAGTCTTCTCTCTGGCATTTGTAAAAGTAGATAATCAGACCGTTCATGCCTCATATATTATTTATTCAATCTCGATGTGTTCCGACAAACCCACTGACCCGTTTGATATATATTTTAAAAATAATAATAATAAAGTTGTGACAGTCTCCAACGGGGCAACACAACATTCCCTTATCTTACATTAAATTTCATTAATAAATAAGACATTTAATTTCTTGGTGATAGAATATCTTCAACTCTAAAGCCTCAATTTTCCCATACTCTCTCAATGTGGCCTGGCTACCATGCATGGACCATCTTTCAAGCGGCTCTCATGAATCATGGTGAGGTGAAACTGGCTAGTAGCTATAGCCCAGCTAGTACATTTTAGTGTTTACTAGCCATTCCCATACTCGTCTTATCTGTTATTTGTATGGCCTGATGAGAAAGCAATGAAAGCCCACCTAATTAAAACTCTCAATTGGACTTTGCAATCTCATGTTCACACCACACACCACACACCACACACCACACACCTTTTACTGAAAGTTGTTTCACATCAAGCAATTGATGTACAATGTTTGTTTGTTTGTTTGTTTTTTTCTTTTTCAAATTAATAATTTAGGGATGGACCAGATGTAATTGTCAGGACTCACTCTGTTTATTTACAAAAGATAATGAAATGAAACTTATAACAAAAACTGTATAGTTTGATCATCATTATCTTAGAATTTTTTTGATAAATTTGTTGCAAATTCAGAAGAGAAATTGATGGGGTTGCATGCATATATGGTTTTGTGTCTTTCCTCACAGTTATCGGGTAATGGAGACCTTACCTTACTTACTGTCCTGCTGCCATTTAAATAAAATTATACAATGTGCATTCTCATTGTACTATTATTATTATTATTTATCATTTTTAATAAAATCGTTCATTTGGAATATCTTTTAGTCTTGAATTCGAATAATCTATTGCTTTCAATTTGCTACATCAATCTAGTTCAAGAATCAAATTTTAGATTCAATAAGAATTGAAAAAAATAAATAGTAGATGCAGTTCTTGTAGCATGTTTCCGTTAGACAATGTTTGGCACATGAGATGTGGTGAGATAGAACTAAAAATCGTCTTATTTACATATTTGTTGCAGCATGGAATGAGATTAAAATAAGGACTCATATTATATGTTAAAAAAATGGTATCTTAATTTGTGTCTAACCAATCAAATTAGAGGATGTGTCTACATTTAATTATTTTTCTTCAAAGGTTTGACCGGTTATTATTAAAACTAGAGGGACCGGTTTATCTAATATGACAAAGCTTATGGGGGAAATGATAATTTCATGTAAGGGTATTTTCATCATTTCTTTTTTGTCAACGAGAGGATGTTTGTACAATAAACGGAAAGGTTGTTTGAGAGTGCATTTTAGTCTAATATTAGGACATGTTTGTGCAATTAAGTCTCAAATATGATAAAATTATTTTTCATCTAATCTCTTACCGTATCAAACAAGAGACATGCCTATTTTAATCTAATCTCATACATCACCAAATACATCATAATACTAATTTAATCTAATTTAATTCAATTTAATTCAATCTCATAAAAATAATAATATCTTATCTCACGTACCGATACGAGTCCTTAAAATCGTGTTCGGTCGAGATCAGGTAATGAAAAAACAGAAAGGGAAAGGAGATGAAGTAGCCTTAGATTTGGGACCAAATTCAAAAAGTCATAATAGAGAACAAAGTAAGTCCACTTCAAGTGGCCCACATCTTTTCTCTTATTCCGCATTTTCTTGGAAACATTCTTTGGTGTTATTTCCAGGACCCACATGACAAGGAATGCTGGCCCTGTATGAAGAAAAGTCAGATGTTGGACAGTGGACACAGGCTAAATTTGGTATTACTGTGCTGTGAGGAGAAGTGCTTCCAAAATTGTTGTGGGGGGAATTACTTTTGGAATTACTGTGGAAAGAATCAGCTGAGTGTTTGGTAAATTTATTTTCAAAAATGCTGTGAGAACTAAAAGTAATTTCAATGTGTTTGGTAAACTGATATAAAAAGTGTTGTGAGTGTATAAAATTACTAAAAGGACAAAGACATCTAAATGGTACTAATTTGTTATACTTTATATTTTTCTTATTTATTTGTATTTAGTATTAAGTGTTATATAATTATGGTACTTTATTGAATTAATTAGTCCTATTTTTTATTCTATTTTATTTAATTAATTAGTCCTATTGCTTTATTTCTTTATTTATTTATTTTATTTTACTTTATTTTTTATTTCATTTTTATTTTACTTTATTAAATTAATTATGGAAACATTTTTTTTTACAAAAATATAAGTCCAATTTTTTTTGTTAAATTTCATTAACGGCAAGGACAAAGTTGGAAAGTTAGTAAAATTTCATTTAATATCACTGTAGCGCGTTTTCTAAAAGCAGAAGCCAAAATCCAAAAGCATGTATTTGTAGCTTCTCAAAAACTCAGTTGGGAGAAGCTAAAAGTGACCAAAAGCACTTCCCCATGATTTTACTAAACACCCTGTCTGAGATCCAGAATCACTTTTGACCCCAAAAGCAGCTGGAGAAACAATGCTAAACTGAGCCACAAGCACCTCATTGTTATTTTGTTTGCTTTTTTAATAATAAATTTGAGATTTGAGAAAATCGGATAAATTTAAACCAGTTGTTTCTTCCCGTAAGATATGTGAAAAGCTTATCATCAATTCCGGATATATGAGAAACAAATATGAAAGATAAGAAATAGAGTTACCTAGACAATTCATTTGTCCAATTTTAGTTTATTTAAGTTTTGTGTGGGAAAATTATTCATAATTTGTAGTTTTAAGTTTTACACAGTAGTTAAGTTTTGCTATTTATTTTGGGGAAATTGCACCACACCATACAATCAGATGGAAACGTTTGCAATTTAACCATCATGTTAAAGTTGACTAGTTTGACTTATAAAATGTCCATAATACCCTTTTTTTTATAATCTTATAAATACTACTAGGTGAGGGTAATCGTTCCAGTTAGAAAAGTCAATGTTTAGCCGATCTCTCTCACATGACATGCGTGTCCAATCGGAATCTACGAAGACACAATTGATAGCTTCAACACCTCTCTTTTTAGTTTCTTCGTCCTTCTCTCAAATATCTCATTTCATTTTTATCAATGATTCAAAGTCATCTACATATAATAATCAAATTCTCCAAAATAAAATCTTAGAAATTTGCATTACCCAAATTCTTTTGAAAAGATGATGGTTTATATACCAAAATATGTTCTATTTTATTGTAAGGCTATCCATCATTACTTCTTATATATATAAAAAAAAAATATTACAAGTATGAAACTTTAAATGGTATAAAGAGAGAGATATATAATTTCGCTTGGGATTAAAGCAAGCATTCAAGAAAAACAGAATTGAGCCACATCAAATGCTCCTTCATATATGTATAACACAAAAGGAAATTTACATATATAGAATATAAATTACAATAATAAAGCAAATTAACCACAAACACAGTGTATATAGTTGCACTTGGACAAGGCATCCAAGGGCAATTATCTAGATTATGGCATCTGCAACATGCACAAGATAGAAATCAAAATCATCAATGAATTTTCAAACAGTTTGACTGTAAGTAGTAGTAGTAGTTGTTATTCTTCTTCAAATCAAACTGGAACAGTTCTAGCAGTAGTGGCTGCCTGGCCCGTCTCATCATTGTCTTCATTCTCTCCGGTCAACTCCTCAAGTGATTTGCCCTTGGATTCCGGTACACACAAAGTGCATAGCATACCAGCAAAGTTGATACAACCAAGCATAATTAGCGAGTTCTTGATTCCAATACCAGGTGGGTAACCAGCATCAGTCTTTGATGGATCCGTGCTTTGAGCAGCATACAAGAATCCAAATGCACCCACCATAGCACCTGCCTTACCGGCTGCCGCCGATATTCCATGGCAAGTTGACCTCAATCTAGCTGGGAAAATCTCTGCTGGCACAACAAATGTGGTTGCATTTGGTCCAAAATTGGCAAAGAAAAAGGTTAGTGAGTACATTGCAACGAAACCAATTCTGTTCTCTCTTTTGGTCCAATGATCGTAAGGTATAGCAACAGCAAACATGAATATTGTCATCATCAAGAAACCCATCATTTGGATAGCAAACCTCCCAATTATATCAATGAAAAACACTGTGAACCAGTACCCTGGTACAGTACTGCAAAGTGCTATAAGTGTTTGAGCCCTTGCAATCTTGTAAACTTCGTGAATAGCATTCATGGTGGCTGCTGGAGGAATCCACCCAATTCCAGTGAAGATATCTTTTTGGAAAAGATTTTGACTGTAAAATGCAATGTCCAACAAGAACCAAGTAGAAGCAGTTCCAAACAAATGAATGCCGTGTCGCTTAACGAATTCTCTAGAGAACAAGCCAAAAGAATTGTTTCCCTTTTGGGCTATCTTGTCTACTTTTTCCTCCTCTGCTTCAATCTCAACTTGCAAGACCTTAGACATGTCCGCGGCAGCTTGCTTTGCGTTCTTGGCGACAAGAGCAGTGTATCGAGCTGTTTCGGGCATTTTCATACGCCAATAGTAAGTTAAAGCAGCAGGGATGGCACCGAACATCAAAATAATTCTCCAAACGTAGTCTGCTTGAGGCACAGTTGATGCAATTGCATTATCGGCGTATGGAGGGGCCTTGAATTTGTTATCGAATGCTGTGGCCACGATAAGTGCCACAATCCCACCAACCAAAATCCCAAAACCTTGCATAGCAAACACTGCGGCAATGAATGCCCCACGAGTCTTTTTGTTTGCATACTCAGACATTATAGTAGCTGAAAGTGGATAATCACCACCAATGCCGAAACCAAGCCAAAACCTGAAGAAGCAAAGAGTCGCCATAACACCCTTTGGACTGCTACTAAAGGAGAGTCCTGATGCAAGTGAAGCGACAACCATCAAAATTAGAGTGATACCATAAACCTTTTTACGGCCCATTTTGTCACCAAGCCAACCGAAGAAGAGCTGGCCCGCTAGAGTGCCACAAAATGCGACACCGTTGACTGCGGCCGCAACACCGGGAGGCAATGTGCCTGGTTTTGGATGACCATCAACGTGGTAGTATATGCGACCGAGCAATTTGGTGACTAAGGAGATGCAAAAGAGATCGTATGCATCGGTGAAGAATCCCATTCCAGCAATGACAATTGCAGTGAAATGGTACATTTGCGTCTTTGCCACATCAAGTGCATTAAGCACAGTTAGCTGATCTCCAGCCATAACTAGCTTGCTTGTTAATTAGATATGACAACTTATTGTATCAGTCTTCTTCCCCCCCAAATTGAAATTTGAAATTTTCCTGCATATATAAAAATTTGTATGATTATACTAATATTAAACCAAATTCACAAATTTGTAAATGAATTTACAGCAAAGGATATATCCATTGCTGCTCATCGGAAGAGACAAAAGGAGAACCACGTTTTCCTATTTAATTTCATTCTCTTGTGACCATGTGAATTCCTAGAAAAAACGAAAAAAGTCTAATTCACAATTTCTAACTTTAAATAAAATAAACATGCATAAAGATGGACGACGTGACGTGTACTAATATGTTTAATTTTCTAAAGAATCAAATACTTGTATTTCTTTCGGTACAGGCGTACAGCTACAGAATAGATGGGTCAACTACCTTACTTCCTTTCATGTATATATATTACTTTTTCTATCTATACGCATTGATAGAATTATATAATGACATTGAATATAAGTCACTTATTTATAAAAGTGTTTTGACAAGTACCTACATGCCAAGTCAAAGTATGTAAAATGAGTGATTTACATTCAATATCCTTATATAATTCCATTAGTACACACTTATGTGAAAATTTCCGTATATATATAAGAAAATTTTCACATAAATACGTAGCAATAGAATTATATAAAGACATTGATTGTGAGTCATTAATTTTACATACTTTGACTTGGTATGTATACACTTGTCATATAAATGAGTGATTCAAATTCAATATTCTTATATAATTCCATCGATACACTTATAGAAAAAGATTTTTTTATATATATATATGAGTACTAACAGATAAGTCAATGTATTTATATATTCTTGTATACAATATGTTTACATAACGTAGTTAATAAACTAATATGATTCATGTAATTATGATACCAAGATTTTACACGTCATTCAAGATTATGCGTATAGCTTGGATCGATAAATAAATCGTGGGGACATACTGTTTTATATGAATTGTCAAAGACTTAAAGCATACCATACCATCTATATATGGTAAAAAAATTATCATGTGTTATTAAATTTTAAAAATTATCATACTATAAACTATACAAAATTGATTCGGTGGTAATCACTCACGTATACTTCATAAGGTTATGGATTTAAGCTTTCCTTATAAAAAAAATCTAAATTTATATAATACTTTAAAAAAATTATTAAATTATGTATAAATTAGTGGACGGTGGCCGGACTGTACCAGCCTCACCCAAAATTTGTCTTGTGAGTTTCATAAAGAAGAATTAGCGATTAAAAGAATCAAAGTTACTGTAAAGTATTAAACACAAAATGATAAAATTAGATCATAGACAGAACCGGTCAAGGGGGTTTGGAAATAAGTAAAATATATATTTGGTTGATATATTATTGAATAATTCACCTTGAACAATGAACATGAAGTGGCGTATTATCTACATCTTTTGACAAAATGCTTATGGGTGTATGCATGCATATACATATATACAAAAATATTATATATCGGACAAGAAGATAAAATCAAGATCGTGCTGCAACTAGTTTAAAAGATAAATATATTTGTATTAACTACATGTATGCAAATATAAATAAATTTATAAAGAAAGAAAAACGTCATTGATATTTACCAGTTAACTAAACTAGTCCACTATAGAACAAAGACCAATTCTTGAATGGAGTAAGTAGTGTGCACAATCAGAAAGATTGGTGGAAATTTTCTAAAGACTTTTTCTTCCCTGTAACCTCATGAATACATAAGGTTATGTGGTGTAAACTAGTGTTTCATATGAAAGATTAAAAAAACTTAATTTGCTTTTTCTTCAATATTTTCCGGTGTATCATCATATTATGCAGTGTGAGTGTTTCATATGTTCGAATACTCATCACATAATGTTACGTTAATTGGCCGGGAGGATACTTCTAGTGCACGGAAGGGTTTGATCTCCGTTTGGGGAGTGAAAAAAGGGGGAAAAAGAAAATGGAAGAAAGGTGTGGCCTTTTCAACTTTCAAAAGAAGAAGCTTGACCCACTTAAATGATACAACATAAGAACACCTTGGTAATCATAAGTTAACTAAACATAAAAAGGAGCTTTTCAGGCTCACATCAAAAGTGTTGGATTAAAGTTTCAAACAAAAAGGCCAACTAGAGAGAGAGAGAGAGAGAGAGAGAGAGAGAGAGAGAGAGAGAGTGACTAACCTGCTTGTTAGCTAGATTGGCAGCCAAGGAAGAGGAGGATGAGAATTTGGTTGTGTTGGGCGGCTATTTAAGCGGTGAGCGAATCCTCCAAAGTCCAAACCCCTGAATCACTCCGGCATCTATTAGAATATACCTTTTTTAAATAATTGTTTTATTTTTATGATGTCAACGCTTTTATGTACATAGATTTCTCAATAACTTTCAAGTTCTTATCATGTATTCCCTAATCAGATATTACCTCATTATTATATAGTCAAATGGCGATCCACCACAAGTCATCATAGAGCATTAGAGCCTCGACAACTTCAATTCTTAAATCCCAAATTTCCAACAAAGATTATAAGCCAATATTCTAAATTAAAATAAAAACTCTTTAGGTTGGGATCAATTATCAAATCAATCAAGAGTAAATAGTCCAGGTCTTGCCACATGGAGAAGAGTAAAAAATTGATCGAGGATTTGAGTATGGACAGCAAGGAATCCAACTGGAGGAGGAGTGATGCAAGCAAACCTAAAAAGGTGTCCCATAATTTGAAGTGTCTACTAAATGGAAGACAAAGTAACTAACTCCAATTAATGAGAAGATTTAACCTTCGTTTTAGGGCTTGAGATTGAAACTCTCAGCTTCTCCGCTGTTACCATTTACCAACAATGATGTGGTTAATGCATTGAAGATAATTTTTTAATATATATAGAAGCGAGTCGAAACCGAAATATTATAAGATTAATAAATATTATATTTTTAGAAATAATTATATATATATATTATTACTTTTTCGAAAACAAAGTATTTACATTATTTATTTGAGTATACGAGTGTTTAATGAGATCAACTATATATATATAGCTTTTGATAAATTAATGTAAATAAAGACAAGTATAAGTATTATATATATATATATATATAGTAGAAATGGTAAAAAATATCACTTTTTGAACTGATTTTGGTATAAGTTATATTTAAAAGATGCATATTATGACGAACTACTAAAATTGTTTTTGAATAATCATTTTTTATTCTGTTTTTACTTCCATCTTCACATTTTCAATACTGAATTCAGTAACTCATCTCTCTCTACAATAAAGTTGTTTGAAAATTGAAATCCCCTACAGTAAAAAGTTCAAGGTTGCCTATCATTTTTTCTTCAATTTAGAAAGAAGTCGACGTTCTTTAATACAATAATATTATATATATCTTAAATACTTCTTTTCTATACATCTAAGGTTTTTAAGTCTCGTAACACTTTATCCGTTCCATTTCATTTGTTCTCCGAGTCTTTTGTAAACCTGAAGCTGGTTCTGTGAATTTTGAATCTCTGAACCTTTGTAAGCTCTGTCCGAGCCTTTGTAAATATTGTCCGAGTCTTTATGAAGTTGTGTCCGAGCCTTTTGGGTTGGTCAATGAAGTAGTGTTCGAGTCTTTTATATAAGTGTTCGAGCATTTTAAAGTAGTGTCCGAACCTTTTATAAGTGTGTCCGAGCCTTTTATAAGTGTGTCTGAGCCTTTTTGTAAGTGTTTTCGAACCTTTTGTAAATGTGTCCGAGCATGCTGTAATTACATTTCGAGCATTTTTGTAAGTGTGCCGAGCCTTTTGTAATTACATTTCGAGCCTTTTGCAAGTGTGTTAGAGCATTTTGAAAATATTTTGTAGTACTGTTCATCCTCAGCTCGACCTCCGAATGCGACTGTGTAGCGCCACTCCGTCGCCGTTTGAGTGATTGCATGAGTTTCAATGGGACTTTCTCTTTCAACTTCACAATTCTGTCACTGTAAACTAAATGAAAGAAATCTGATGTGGAACAACTATTGGGGGTATTTTTATCCGTTTACCATAATAGCTGTCTTTTAAACATAAGTTATTAAAACATTGACAATATTGAAATACCTCATCCAAAAAGTATCATTTAATTTTTGAACCCTTATATATATATATAAAGTATTATAATAAATTCTAACACATTTACTCCCATAATATGAGATATAGAAACAAAAAATTTAGGAGGACCGAAGTGAAAAAGGTTTAAAACTTGATAATAGATATTAATTTTTTTATTTGTTTTGGATTACCGACTTATAAAATACCTATGTTATGACTCAAACAACATCACTATCAAGGAAGGGAAGATATACTTATACATGTGCTAAGATGTGAATTGTGATGCATATATAACTATATATATTGAAGTATATATTACAACTAGAGATTGTACATTTATCTATTCCGATAAATAGAGAGCTCTATATATATTTTTAAAACATGCATATTAGGAGCTGAACCATCACCGTAAATATGGAAGAGCGCATCCTCAACCACTTTGTATTAACACCCCAACCAATAGGTTGAAGTTACTGAAGGGAAGAGATCATACATGCTAAAAGGATGAGTGATTGTTAATACATGCATTTTGGCGTGTTAAATTGTCAAATTTTATGTAAAAAATTTTTATGGAAGTTTTTTTTACTTGCGATCAAAACTTGGAATAAGAAATACTTGTTAGAACTTAGAAGAAAATCCACGGCCTATTTTCAATATTTTAAACTTTTATTTATAAAATAATGAATTTATTTAAACTATTAAAGCGACATATTAAACTATTAAAAACACGGATTTGTAATTTAGCATCCATCACCATTGAATCACTTTCTCAAAATCCTATGGCAGATAAAAATAATTGAATTGAAACGGATAACATCCCTCCAATCGAGGAGAAATGAATGAATGAAAGTTAATATTGTGTAAAAATATTAAATAAATATTTTCATGTAACGGAAGTGGTTGGCTAATAACGGAATGAGGGAAAGTCGGTGAGGATTAATTATATACGGGGAAGTGTTGATCGTGTCCTTATAGTATATATTAAGATATTAAAAAAGATCAGTTAAATTGTATTTATTATTCTATATATGTATTTATGATGATTAAAGATAATAAATACAATATTAATTTTTTTTTATAATATCTTAATATATGCCCTAAAGACATAGGTTAACATTACCCCATTATATATTTAATTACAATTAAGATATGAACAAGTAATAACCCGTGATATACAAAACCTAGACATTCTAAGTCATCCTAAATGATAAAATCCGAAAATATGATTGTTGAAGAAGAAAAGCAATTAAGATTAACTTTAACCATTTTTAAATTTAAAGAGTGAGTTTTAACACTATTATAAATTTAATAAAAGTTTTAATAACACTTAAAATGTGAATCTGATAAAAATACTTTTAAAATGCATTTATAAAATTAAATAAGTTTTTCTGAGACTTAATTTCATATTTCTAAGATTTATTTTTATATTTTCGAGACCTAATTTTTTAATTTTAAAACTTTTTTAGAATTTTTGAGACTTATTTATAGTTTTTAAGACTTATTAGATATATTTACAATTTCTGATACTTATTAAGTAAAAATGATTTTTTTTTTAAAAAAAAATTTGTTCATCTTCTTTATCTCGACTTCCATTGAAGGTTGATTTGGAGGTCTGTTCTGTCTTCAATTGGAGGATGATTTCGATCTCCATTGGAGGTCTATTCCATCCCCGTTTTGATGTAGGACAAAGATAAAGGAACCGCGGCCCATGTTGAACAATTTCTTTATTTTCTTATTTTGTTAATTTGGGTATTTTCTTGTTTAGTAAGTTTATTTATTTTAGTTTGATTAGTAATTAAATTTAGGTTTTGAAAATAAATCAAAATTACCTTTTGGGTAAGATTTGATCTTTGTTTTCTAGTCAAGTTAGGAGTCATGAATCCTAGAAGATTTTGATTAGTTTTGATCTTTTCTTATTTTAGTTTTTTTAAGGAATGTCGTATTCGAGTCGTATTAGTATTAGTATTAGTTTATTATAAATAGTCTTATTATTTTTAATTATTGTAATTTTTAAAACCTTTGATTGATTTTAGTAAAATCGTTCCTTTGGAACATTTATCTGTCGTGGATTCGACATGCTCTTTGAGGATTCGAGAGCACCATTTTCTAACGAAGATTAGGGAATGATGACCCCTGCATGGCGGTCCATGTTTGGGTAACTACCGGTCGCTGCATCAAGGTTCGTCTGAGTGTGCCTCAGGGTTCGATAAAGTGATCATTCTTATTTTCACCATACCCCGCTGCGTCACGTTTTGGTCCTTCATCAATGAAGGTTTTTGAAAAGAAAGAAAAAACTAAAAGGGAAATAAAAATTATTAAAAGAAGGAGATGAGAATATTTTTCTTCTTTAATATCATTTAAATTTAACTTATTAAATTAATGGTATTTTTTAAATTTAATATAAAAAGATTGATGTTTGCCTCTATTTTCAATATATATATATATATATATAAGATCATCTCCAATGTAAATATACATCTTTGAGTTTCTAAATGGTGTCACATCATTATTTCTATTTATTATGGGTCTATTTTGAAAAAAAAAATAAAGAAATGCATATTCACACCTCCAATACAATTATATAAAGTCAAATATGCATCCATTTTATAACAATCATAATAAAACAATTATTACATTCTCTATCCTCTTTTATTTTACAATTAAATGAGCTTTACTATTATTGGTGGAATGAGTTAGAAATCATAATCAGCATTTCTAGGAGAGTTTCTATAATTAAAAACTCAGCTCCATAATTTCTAACCTTTTATTTTGACATATCATCTCTGTATCGAAATTAGATAATTGTATCGGATATATATACAAAAAAGAACAAAAACCCAACTGTACGTGTTTGATATTTTGTGGCAAAAAATTAGCAGCAGTGGCGCTAGTGGTGTAAAAATGGGCCGGCCGGCCCAGGGAGTTCATGGGCCGTTCTTGGAACGGCCCGTGAAGGAAGAGGGCCTCGTGCCGGGCCTCTGGGAGGAGGCCCGGCAAGCCGGCCCGCCTGGCACGCCAATCCGGCGTGCCAGGCCTGTCGGACCGGTCAGCCGGTCCGTTCGGCCAATTTTTATTTATTTATTTTTTTTTCAAAAAACCTCCAACGGCTGTAATTGATTTCTAGCCGTTGGAGGAAATTAAAATTACCAAAACCCCCCTACAATCTTTTAAATTACATTTTGACCCACAAATCAAATTTTTCTATAAATACTTCCATCCATTTCATTTTCCATTAACTCTCTCTATCATTCTTTCAATATCTCATTCTCTCAAATCTAAATCTATAATATATTCTCCAATTCTCTAAATTTTTTCATTCATTTTGGTTATTACTCTCTCTACAAAATTCTCTAAGTTTTCCACCAACACACCAAATTTTAAAGGTACAATTTTGTTATTACTTTCGGTCTAACATATTTTCATAGTAAATTTATATGTTTATGTTTAGATTTGAGTTACTGAATGAAAACATTATCTATTTAGTTAGTTAGTTTATCAATTTTTGGGATTTAATGTTAATATTATTTGTTTAGTTTATTAAGATTTTTAAGTTTAGTAGTAATTTTAATATTTGTTATTAATAAATTTAGAAAGTTAATTTGTATTACTGAAATTACTTTTTGTAATAAGTAAATGATGAATGTTAAGTGTAGTAATTACGTTTGATATTGTTTTTTTCATAAATTAAAAATTTTCATTTGTAGATTATGATAGTAAATTTAAGAGTAGTGGTTCAAATCATCAATTTTATGTTAGTATATTATGTTAGTAAATTTATCAATTTTATTAGTAGTAGTGAACTAGTGAATTTAAAATTTTATGTTAGTAGATTATGATTTTTTTTTTTGTTTATTTAATTTGTTTTTTAAGTAAATAAATTATTGTAAGTGTCGTATTAGTTATAGTAATTATTGTTAGTAAATTAAGATTACTGTTAGTAAATTAAGATTTTTAATTTGACTATTAACTACTATAGTGCTCATATTTTTATTCAGATAATGGATCCTAACCAGCAGCCTTATTTTCCGGACGGTTTGAATATGCTCAACGATGAATTTGATATTTCAGAACCGACCCATACTCAAGCGGGACCTTCTGGTTCCGGCGTTACACCAACATCACGTCCCAGAAAATTAACATCAGATGTGTGGCAATGTTTCAACATAGTCCAAATGACACTCCCAAACGGGGCGTCTGGCCTCAGAGCTAAATGTAAGTTTTGCCATAAGAATTATGCTACAAGTACGGGGGGAACCGAACATTTGAGACGGCATATGCACAAATGTATGCCTGCACATGGACAGGTAGATACTACAACCCAGACACAGCTTCAACGGCACCCAGACGGGTCCGTTACGATGTGGTAGTTCGACGCCATGCACGCTAGAGAGTGCTTGGCACGATACATTGCACAAACTGATCAACCGATCAGTATTGGTGAGAGTCCATTTTATAGAGAATTAATCACATCTGCATATAACCCCCAATATGAATCTGTTTCTAGAACCACCACTAGAAATGATTTGAAACGATTGTTTGAAACCGAAAGGGATGACTTAGTTGCTGAAATACAGCATTTAAGTGTCTCTGTTGCATTAACTTCTGATATTTGGAATGCATGTTCCAAACCGGACTATTTATGTGTCACGTGACACTATTTAGATTCTGATTGAAGGATAACAAAAAGAATTTTTGGTTTTCGTCCTATGGATTTTGCACATACCGCAGAAAACATTTTTAATGTCATATTGGAAGTTTTAGAAACTTATGAAATCACGCATCGCATTCTTTCAATCACATTTGATAATGCATCTGCAAATACTAGCTCTATTACATTGTTTGTTGCAAGAAATATCCCGTAAGATGGAGGTTATTTCTTCCATCAACGGTGTGCATGCCGTATTATAAATTTAGTTGTACAGGCTGGTTTAAAGCAGGTAAGCGACCAAATAGATCGCATCAGAGATGCCATTTCTTGGATTTGCAGTTCTAATCCTAGATTCAGTGAATTCAAGAGACATTGTAAATTAAACGGTCTCAAACCCCGACGATTCCAAACTGATATGCCGGTAAGGTGGAACTATACTTATTTAATGTTGCAAAATTGTTTGGAATATGATACAACCATTACATGTTTTTATAACATGAAATTGACCGAAACAAGACAACTTAGTCCAAAATTACTTTCCACAGACGATTGGTATGTGGCAAAGATTTTTGTTCAATTTTTAAAGATTTTTTACAATGCCACTGTAACTCTTTCCGGGGTATATTACCCCACATCTTCCCAGGCAATCCACCAGATAGTGGAAATGTCTGAACTGTTAAACAGTTATAGAGAAGATGAACATCTAGGCGCTGCAGTTGTTGTCATGGAGACAAAGTTGAAAAAATATTGGGCTAACATTCCTTTACTTTATGCCTTAAGTGCTATAATAGATCCCAGGGTTAAATTACCTGGTTTAGAAGTTTTGCTTGAGTTTATTGGTATTAATTTGTCAATAGATTATTCAGAACAAATTACTGACATTCGAACCAAGTTGTTCGAGATTTTTCATATTTATGAGACCAGGTTTGGCAACATTGACTTCCCCCAATCAACACGACCGGAGACAGAGCCGAAGCAAACAAGTTGGAGCCTTCTGAAACGAAGAAAAAAAGAAAAATCAGCAAGTACTTCTTCAGGGCAAAGATCTAGCCCATCTTCTTGTACCGAACTTATTAGGTACCTTGAAGCACAGTTCGATGCTGTTGAAGACAAGGAAGAGTTTGATTTGTTGTTATGGTGGAAGACCTATACGTACAGGTATCCAGTTCTGTCACACTTTGCACGTGACGTACTGGTTATTCCAGTGTCAACGGTGTCTTCAGAACAAGCTTTCAGCACCAGTGGATGCATAATTGAACCAAGAAGAAGCTGTTTGTCTTCAGAGATGGTGGAGGTATTAACATGCCTTCGGGATTGGGAGCATGCTAAAAAGGTTACAAAATCTAACTGTAGATAAAGAACTTAATCTAAATTTCGACAATCTATATATTGATGACCTTTCAGGTAGTGGCTAGGGCCAGAACTAGGTTATACTTTTACATATGTATTTATTATTTACTTGTAAGTTGTAAAACGGTTGCACTCTTTTTCCCTTACCAAGTTTTTATCCCACTGGGTTTTTCTTAGTAAGGTTTTTAATGAGACAATCATGTAGATATGTATTACTGAATTCCATAAGTGAAAAATAAATAAATAATTAAAAAATTGTTCGTTCTCTTTATTCATTTCAAATCTTAATAATTGTTCGTTCTCTTCATTCATTTTAAATTCTAAACCCTTAACTATAAACTATAAATCCTAAACCCTATACCCTAAATCCAAAAAAACGTAATTTGAAAAAAAAAAATAGATCAAAAAACTAATCCGCCGGACCATGCCCGTTAAGCCTGATCCGACCGGTCCGCCAGAGGGGCTCGACGGGCCGGCCTGGCACGGCACGCAGGCACGGCCAGCCTGAGACAGGCCGGCGTACCATACCGGGCCTGCTTCTCTGAAAACAGATCGGGCAGGACCGGACCTAATGGACCGAACCAGTCCATTTTTACACCTTTAAGTGGCGCCATACTGCCATTAAACAAATAGACGTGAATGACGCTACTTTGTAGTATAAGACATAAGAGGAATTTTAGAGGAGCCCACTCGTGCGTGGGTAATGGAAATAGGAATTATTTATTTCGATAATAAATTATAAACATAACACGTTTGACTATACAGACACACATGTAAGTTACATATGATGTTTAATTATATCGTCATGCATGATGCTGCTGTTTTAGTTAATCATTCCTGTATTAAAAATTCTTTTATTAATTTCCATGAACTTGCATACAAAGTTCCAAACTATTATTAGGGTAAACTGCATTAAAGTATTCAGACCTTTGTTAAAATGCAATTATATCGTACTTGTACCGTAATAATAGATTAATATCCTTGACTAAAATGACAATTAACTGTGATAACAGTTAAATAAAGAACTCGAGCAGATTGTTACTGTTGGTAAAAATGTATTGATCTGTTATTTGAATAAAGTGTGATCTAATGGCTATTTTAATGAACGTTAACGTGCTTTAGTGCAATTTGTTAATTTGATCACTTGTTCTAATTGAAAGAGTTGAAGAGCCAGATTCTAGTATTTTTATATATTATATGTACATGTCATGTCTAGTAGATAATTGCGTATGGAACTCGAACGCCCACAATTGCCCATTATGATGACTATATAATCACATCATTATTCTCTATTCACACTTAAATTTGTGGAAAATCGTTGCATACAATTAGTCAAATTTAATTTATTACATCTACAGAGTGCATACTACAATATTTCATATCAAAATTATATCTCTCAACCATTAATCTTCCCGCCAACTGACGCTATGATTTTTTTAATAAAAATAATAATAATGTTAATTACATATGTATACATAACATTTAAATGTGATGATGTGTTATTGAAAACTTTCCCCAAAAGTGTAGACAGCGACGCATAAGATGATATTGGTGTGAAATCTCAACGATAACAATTTGCAATGCAAATTAATCAAAAATCAGATAGTTGACTTTAGGGAGTTTTCTTAAATAGCTATAAAATTAAGTCTTTATTTAAAAATATCCATATTCAATAAGTTAATTGTTTTTATCCAAGCGAAAATTTTTATGGACATTAATACCCTCAGTTGAAAATAATGTGTTGTATATTTTTATTTGTTTTATAAAATTGAAAAGAAAAAGATTTAATTAATAAATTGTTAAAGTAAAAGTATAAAATAATAAAAAAGAAAAAGGGTAGTTTTTACACGTGAAAGGGGATTGTGAGAAAGAAAGTGAGGATCGAAGCTTGACGAAGACGAAGAAGCTATTGAAGGCGAAGACGAAGGTTGACGAAGACGAAGCTTTGTTTTCTTTGAAGACGAAGCTTTCATCAAAAATTGACTAAGGCATGTTCTTGAATCCAAAATTAGATTTAAATATGTTTGGGTTTTATGGTTTGATTCGTGAAGTTAGGTTTTCCAAATATTATTTTTCTCGTCTGATTTGAATTAGGTTTGTGTGTATTTCAATGGTTGTTAATTTGATTTGTCTTGAGCCATTAATTTCTTCTATTGATTTGATTTTGTATTCCAATGGCTAGGTTTAGATGAGTTTGTGTGATTTGATTTTAATAAATTCATTCTTTTGAGTGATTTGGGGAAGACTAAGGTGTATTCCAACGATGAAAGATGTGTGATTTGATATTATCAAATTCTTTTATTTTTTAGTGATTTGGGGAAGACTAAGGTATAATCGATGAAGGATGTGGTATTGATTCGAGTATATTGTTTATAAATTTATCGTGCAATGTAAGATATATTACATCGTGTAATGTATTGGGTATTACAACGTGTATTGCATTGTATATGATATCGTGTAATCATTTTGGAAATAGTTTTTACCAGTCTATTGTAAATTGTTTGAATATAGATTGTGGACTAGACTTTTTGTAAAGAGGATTTGGATTTTAATTGCCAATTGACTAATTAATTAATTATAATGTCTGTTAACGTTAAGAGTTAAGTTTGATTTGTTTGTGCCATTAACATAATCCCCAATGAAAATTAACTATTATACAATAAAACATGTGTTCGATTTCTCTTGTTGGGTTATCTTTAGCTTTAAGTTTACAAACGAAAATAAACCTTACATGTTGGTTTTATTATTAAACATTGAGTATCAGTTGAATCATAAAAACTGATAAGAAGATTATTGTATATATGTTGAACAATTATTATGGTGTTAATGTACAAATTGTTTGAACACAGATGGTTATTATTGAAGAAGAAGACCTAGATCAGTATTTGACATACCTAAGGGATACATGGTCATATAACATAACGATAAACACTCATTGTAAACATAAGTTCATACGTCAGATTGAAAGTGTATTGGACGATTGCGGTGAGTTGGACGACTTCATGAGCAGCTGTGCCAAAAGATATTTATTTCTAAGCCTAGTGCATGTACAATTTATTTTTATGACAAATCACACATCATGATGTTAGCACGAACGAAATGTGGTTTTCTTTAGGGAAGACTAAGCTTAGACTTGGTATCAGAGAGATCTGTTTGTGCACTGATCTGAATTTTAGTGGATCGTGTTTGTTGGTAGACAACGTTATCGATATGTTTTTGGCGAAATCATTTTAGCGTAGAGGTGATGCTTTAAAGATGACCATAGTGTTGTTTGTAAACTACATTCTTTTCGATGTAGATTGAAGTGAAAAGTTGAAATTAGTGGAATCGAAACTCATGCTGAAATCATCATGTAGTGTTCGATATAAATAAGTTCATATAAAACACTTACCTTTTGTGTCAACCCAACTTTTTTTTATTGAGTTTGGGTTGAAATTTTATAATTACTAACAGTTGGGATTCTTTAGAGTTATTTTACTTGTCCCTCAAAGGCTCATTGAGAGCCAAGAGCAAAGCTTAAGTTAAAAGCAGAGGTTGTCAATAAGTTATCAATAATCGTGTAATGATTACTACATTTTATCGTGTAATGTTTCCTAATTTTCATCATGTAATGTTTTCTAATTTTCACCATATATTGTTTCTTAATTTTCACCGTGTAATGTTTTATATACCTGGTACCTGGTATACTGCCACAATGTATTTTGTACCTGATACATGAATTTACAGTAATAAATAATTTAACATAATTTAACATAATTTAACATAATAAAACAATAACAAAACAGTAATAATAAAACATAAATTTAAGTTCAAATACATGATCTGAAATATAAAATAATTAAATTCAGTTATAAGTTCTGAAATCAACAAGTAGAAAAGGTTAAAACACCAATATCATCTTCATTATGCCACGAATCTCTTGTGCTAGTCTGTCTGTGGGGGCATGTTCGTTTGTTATGGCCTTGACCACCACAACCACCACATTTGCATTGTTTATGTGTTTGAGTAGGCTGGGTCTCGACTGTATTTGATGTTGTGAATCCAAGGGAAGTTGGACAATTTTGTCGATATGGCCAGCTTGTTTGCACTATGAACATGTTCTAGTCTTCTTTGGTCAGCCAACCTACGATAGACATGGAGAAGCTTTCACAACTATTGAGCTGATTTCTTGAGGAACACCCCACTCATTTTTGTGCCCGACTGGTCTAATAACTTCATAATATGCTTCAACCAAACTGAATTTCTTATAGTGATCCGAGCAAAAATCGATGAATGGTTTTTTATAAGCACTTAAAGCAGCCAATGCATGTTTACATGGTAACAAATCGATTTGGAATTCTCGACAACTACATGTCCTCTTAATAAGGTTTACTAGGTCATCTTTGTCACCATCCTTAACCAATAATTCATTCTCATCGATCGGACGTACCATAAACATAGTAGAATAATCGTTACGTTAATCTAACAAAGTTGTTGCTCATGTCGTCAATTTTGAGCGCAAAGTATCTGCATGATTTCGACGATCGTGGAACCATTGTTGCATCATATCCAGAATGAACTCGATCAAAATAGTCACAGACATCTGACGTGCATGTCGTAGACATGAATTTAAGTATTTTATGATGTTTGATGTCAACATCGTGTATCTTTGTACCGGAGAGTAAGCATAACAACCCTTAATTCAATATTGCAAGTAGATGAATCAATCCTCAAAATATATTCTATTGTATTCATTTAGCCATTGTATGTCAAATCACGAGTTACAAATACCATTTTTGAATCACTACTCTTATAGTTCTCACCAAACCACCAGGCACGGAATGAAATAATCAATCGCAACTCTCCCATTACTTTGCACAAACATCATGTCAAAACAGTATATTATTACACGGTTTAATATATGTTTCATTGTACGAAAACATGTTAATATCATTACACGATTACTTATACATATCTTTACACGATAAAATTTTCCGTCGTCCAATGATTTTGGGTTAACAAAAATAGGGTTCGTTAAACATTCAAAATCGATTTCACATTCTGTTTTTATTATAAGAAAAAACAACATACGACCCTAGAAGAGATTCAAAACAAAAATGAAAACATAAACAGAAACAACATACATTCGATTACAAAACGACTAATTTCTAGACAATGTACATCTACAATCGTTTTCTGTATTATAGAGAGAGAATGTTGATGAGAGAAAATGTTGGATACAGAGATAGAGAGCAATTTAGGACAAAGATAGAGTGTTCGTAGAGAGAGACAAATGCTGATGAAATAAACATATTATTAATGTTTGTTTGAGAGATATAATTTGAAAATGTTTTTTTATTAAATTGAAAAAATATTTTTTATTAAATTCAAAAAGTAAGGGTATTTTCGTAAAGTCACCTATAATAATGGATCAAAACAATCAACTTATTGAAAATGTATATTCTTGAATTCAGCCTTAATTTAAAAGTTATTTAATGGAATTTCCTCTTGATTTTGTTATTAAAATATATATAAAAAAAACAAATGTAAAGAATACGAATACGTAAGGCAATTAAAAAAAAGCTATTAGTATATCTCATGAAATCATTCAAGGATTTGGTGATAAACATGTCAACTTAAGTACTTAACAATTAAATACAGATAATCTATTTCATCTTTTATCATGATAAATTGAGTATAAGGCATCTAAATTTAACGGTACTTATAGTCTAGGTTGTCAACCCGTTGTTCAGATGTCTTGATAAGGAATGTAAATTACGTGTTCATACTAAAAAAGGATGCACAACCTGTTCACACCTAAACAAATTCAATGAGCTAAATATAGCGAGCTAATTATGCTTATTTATATATGCTTGTAGGAGAGGAAGACAATTCAGCAGACTAATAATGCTAAGTCAAAAGGACATACCTGTTACTGCCTACAGGTTTATGTCATGGATTATAATCATTTTACGGCAAATATAAGAATATAGTTCAGTTGACCTAAAGATTTAAAATTATTTTATAAACTAAAAACGTTTATTTTAGGGGAATATACTTGTTTTAAACTTCGAACATTTAAACCTGGGCGCCACTTCTCTAATCAAAACACCCTCTTACCAGTCACAACACTATAGCTCGTAATGGCTGCATGGAAACACCAAGGCTTCTTTAAAGTCAATAAACAGCTTAATTATTAATTTATATAATGATGATGCTTTCATTCTGATACAACAATTATGAATAACAGATAGATACGAGATTGGTCAACTACATTGTTGAGTTTCTCGGTTCGAGGGATATGTATTAATGTATGCCCTTCACATGTATTATTGAATTGGTTGGTTGGAATTGTGCCTGTTTGTATATGTTAACTCCGCATTAATCGTAATAATTCAAAAAAATTATGGATACATCATAATATTGATGGTATTCAACTGAAATAGTATTAATTACTTTGTTTGCGATTGAGTTGATAGAATCTAAACCGAAAAATGCGTACACTCGTTTAATGTACAGAATATATCAATTAATTATCTATTTTAAAGTGAACATGTACACTAATTAGATGATCATGATTTTGTTGATAGAAAAAGAAAGATTCAAATGATCAGATGACAATTATTTTGTAATTAAATTAAATTAATAAACACGTGTTGAACATATAACAAGGATCGGTATATTCCTGAGTATATATCCAACGTAATCGATGATGGAAATGGAGATCTCTGGGTGATATATGTTGTCAACTGTACTCCTAAGTGTACTTGCAAAATCTAGAGAGCATATTTAAGGATATAAATCGAAAATTTTAAAATAATAATAGAGCATGCGCAGTTTGGTCGCAGACTCGGTAAAAATTTTGGTGCTAGCTAGCTACCAAAAATTTGACTTTATTAAGATAGAACCTAAACTTTGAAGCACAAATTGGCGGCTTTTCATGTAAAGTAGTAGTAGCAGTAGTGTAGCAGCAGCAGTACTCATAATTAATAATAATAACGGACACGTTGTTGTGTGAAGAGTGATATTTAAAAACGCATTTATTTGAAATTGATAAAAGAAACGTACAATTTTCTTCAACTTAATAGTTATCAGTGGACGGTTACACCATTAGGAATACGAAATCTTTTATACATGGTTTAGCTCTTGTTTGGTTTATCCATGGCATAGACTCTTCTGAAATTATATATATTGTATCTAACAGGTTTAAAAAGCCTACTTGTTAATGGCTTTGTATTTTGTTTTTTACGATACTTATCTATCTATCTATTAAAATCAAGTATTTTTTAAAAGCTTTTTATCATCGGTAGGATTTAAACCATCGATTTGAGAGTTATTTATCTAAATCTGAAACTCATTATCTACCAACAAAGCTACACCCATCTAAGAATGGCTTTATAATTTTACCGTTGACATTCATTTTCTTTATTTAATATTAATGGTGAAGCTATATCAACTTGGATATCCATGACTTCAACATCCAATTTTCTATTAATTATTCATTTAAAATTGAGTTAATCAATGCTAGTTTAGCATTCATTTAATTTAATGCTAATCTGCTCCTTTGAATTTTAGGAAGTATATATTGATTTATATATATTCTTTACAATTTCACGCTAATCTATGGGTAAGACTTTTAAATCCTAAAATAAATCTGTGACTGGATACAGGTTTCAATAATTTGATGGTTAATTTTGTTAAACCAATCCTCCTAATTATTCAAGCATATAGTTGCGCAAAATAATATTTTTGAAGAATTAATTAAAACATTTCAATATAAACTCAACTAATGATATTTGATTTATTAGTGTAACACAATTATCCCATTTTAGTATATATTTATTTTACAATAGTTTGAGATTTATGGAAAAAAGCATAAATACTTAAACCTACAATCTTATAATATAGGAGTGAGGGATAAAACATTTTAACATGGTTGACAAGTAAACCAAGTAAAACGAAAGTTAAATAGTCAACATAAAAATGGTGACGAGGTAAAAAATTTAGCGGGTGTTTTTTATGATACGGATGTTTAGCGAACACGACTCATCACTTATTTATATAGGAGGAAGGAGTTAGTGTGTCTGAATGGTTAACACACAAGTGTTTTGGTCGGCATTCGAGTGTTAACTTTGAATGTGGTTCTGGTTAATCGGTCGTTAGATCGACACATGTTAAGTCAGTGTTTATAGATTACCGAATCGTCAACACATATAAACTACATAGGGTTTCGGTTCAAACCTTATTAATAAATCTAAAGATTCATGATCAGATTTTAACTTACCTTAAGGTTTAACTTAACTTGGTGTATACATAATCTAATAGGCTTTATTAATCTAAGAGGGTTGTTTTAGCCTAAAGGGATTGATTTAACTTAAACCCAATAGGTTGAACTCAATCCGATACGTAGGCCAATTGTTTATAGAATGTATCTCAATCATGGTTAGATCAAGTGTGAAATCTCAATACAAATTTCTTATACAGTGATTTTAGTCCCGACGGATCTTGGGCTTTTTAGCCTGCTGTTTGGGCTTTTTGCAATCCCAATAATCATAAACCGGACACGTGGTCTTGGCCCATTTTACTGTACAACAAGTATTATAAAAGATAAATGCAATTAATTAACTCAGCCTACCAACATTCTCAAGAGTCAAGTCTATCATTATAAACAGAGTATTTAATTTATTAACCTCAACAGTATGGATGGCAATTTGACCCCATATAGGGGCATCCGTCCGAATCCGACACTATAAGATCGGGTGTGGATAGTGAATTTATGATCTATGGATCCGCGAACCTGTTTAATAAAAAACCCGCTGGATTCGTGAGAGAGTGCGGGTTGGAAAAACGAACCCGCGGGTTGGACCTGTGAACCTGTATAAATAAAATGCTTGTATATAAACATACATAAACATTTGAATTTTTATTGGTCGCTTTATTTTTATGATTATTATTGTTTTGTAATGTCTCAAGTAAAAAATTATAAATGAAAATTTAATTCAAATAAATATCAAATAGGTGATTACATATAGAAATTTACAAATGACAAATCGTGGATTCGCGGGTTTGTGGGTATCCCACGGGTGAAGCATCCACCCGTGAACCCATATTGTTTCGCGGGCCGGGTGAGGGTATGGATGCAGCCATAATTCACCCACGAACCCGCTTACCTATACGGGTTCGAGAGCGGACGTTGGTGAAGAAAATTTTCATAGATCAAGTGAGGATTTCGATTTTACAAAACCCATATGAATCCGACCCGCTGTCATCCTTACTCAACAGTCAATAGTTTTATGAACAACACACATATGTATTAATCTACGGGAGTCACTCATTAAATATAAATGAATATTGATTATATGAAAGTTGTTGAATCTAACTATTAATGGCTGAGATGACCATAAATAGTTGAAAAACTTAAATTATTATCTCAATACACATAGAGAAGAAAATGACAATATAAACTTAGTGTCAAAGTTTAAATAAAAAAAAACGATAATCGGTAGTTGATAAAATAAAGTGACGACTAATTTAATGAAAGGACCCAAATTCTTTATTGTATGTACTTCATTTTATCTTTCAAGTTCTTCTCGACATGAACCAAGTCTATTAGTTATTTTCTCGTTATTTCATTTTCTATAGTCAAATCTAGAGGTGAACATAAAAATTGAAATCAAATTGAACCGAACCGAACTGAACTAAAAAAAAGTGTTTGGCTCTTTTCATAACTTCTGTTTGTTTTAGACCGATTTGAAATTTAAAAACCGAATTAAATTTGGTTCGGTTTTGGTTTTGAACATATAAAACCGAACCAAACCGAATAAACCGGATTGTCTTGATGGATTATTTTGTAACGTTCAATTTTATTATGGAATGTTTGTTGATGATGTTTTATTTTTAACTACGTTATGTACTAAATTTTTTTTACTTATATTTTACTATAAGTAATGAAAATTTTATATTTTGATTGAGTATGTAGACTGAATATGATTAAAATTTTAGATTTGAATTGAATATTGAGTTGTATTTTGTTTAAATTATTTTTTACATATTATGTTTTTTTTTTAAGTTTAAGTCTAAATTCTTAAAAAGGAACTTAAAAGCCCAATAAACCCAAAATCGAATTGAACCGAACCGAACTGAATCAATATCAGAGTGTTCGGTTCGATTTGGTTTTCAAGTTCAAAACGGTTCAAATTGATTCATATTTTTAAAAACCGAATATATATCGGTTCAATACGGTTTTAATCAAAACCGAACCGAATCGATCCACACCCACCCCTAGACTCCAATCACACTTCCACCTCAAGATACAATCAATCTAGCTTCACCCCAATTTCAAACATCACTAATATCCTCGATCACAGATCGCAAATTAAGTCACAATTTTAAATTAATGTAGACATTTTATAATTGAATTTGAAGGCCATCCATAAAGAATCATGATCTATTGATGACTTGATTTGATTAAATTGTCTAAATGATATGATAAAATGATGAATGAGGTGTTAATTACTGTTTATAAGACACAAGTAAATTGTTTTTGGATAGACTAACATTACTTTAGTGATATAAATTTGCTTTCATGTCTCAATTGCATTTGGAGCTCAAAAGATCTTAAAAAACGCAAATTCTAGTTTTTTTTTTTTAAAAAAAAAAAACACAAATTCTCATTTATCCCATGAAACGATGTCACATGTTGACACTTGAAAAGATGTATGTATAAACATATGAAAAAAAAAATCGAACATTCATTGGCCCAAAATACTGAAATATACAATATTATATAATTTTGAATATAAATTACTTAAATCATGATATTCTAGTCATCAACGCAAAGCAATTACATCAGTAAGTACTGTAGAAAGAAATTAAAAAGAAGAAGAAGATAATATAATTAACTAAAATTGCGCCTAACAAAATTCTTAAGTCCATCATATTATATAAATGAAGTGAAGTCAAAATTTAAATTAAAAGAATGTCTAACATTCACATCATGTTTGCTTCACATGAATATCTTAATCAATAAATTTAGTATTTTGCACGTAAAAACCACTCATTGTCATTGGTTTTATTGTGAAATGAATAAAGAAGATGAAAAATTATCAGAAATTAATTGTCTGATTTGGGAAAGTCATGATACCAACAACAATAACAAAAAAAAAAAATACATCGCAAGTCATGCCGTAAAAAAACTCCCAACAAAAAATATCCCAAACGATAGGTGGCAGTTGTTTTCACCCTCTAAAGTCTCAATTAATTTATGGGAATTTCAATTAATCACACTATTGGATTTATTTTTTCTTCCTAGTCTTTTTCTCACATTAAGAGCTTGACATTTGTCCCAAGTCCTCTGATCGGTTAGGTAAATCTTGATTAACGAGGCTGGTGAGTCCGAACTCCAGAGGGTCGGACTTAAGGGTAGAACTGGGATCAAGTAATGAAAAAAAAAGTCTATAAATTTACATATAGGTGGTATTTAAATCCTTCTGAAATTGTATTGTATGTATATTTCATATTATATTATATTTTTTAAAATTTAATACTACCCTTAAGTAAAACTATTAAAATCATTAAAACAATTATAAATGTACTACATATATTAAATATCAACAATATTTAATATTTTTAATATGTATAATATCTTTTGATAGAATATTAATTATTTATTAATTAAATTAAAATTTGATTATTTAAGTTAAAAATACTAAATAAATATAATAAAATAGTTATAAAAATAAAAAATCATTTAGTTTAATTAACAATAAGTTAAAATTAATGAAAATAAAAATAAAAATAAAAAAAGGTAAGGAGGCGTGCTGACTACTGAGTCTCCTCCCATGCTTTTATTTTTATTTTATAATTTACTAGTTTCTGCCTTGTGGACTTATGGTACTGAACTAAAATGACATATTTTGTAATACCTAGAGTGCATATAATAACATTGTACAAAAATTTATAGGGTGTAAATATATATAAAAACGCTGTCCTGTGCACATCCAGTTTTTACTCTTGCTTTTAAAATAAGCTACAGACCTTTCAAAAAATAGTTAAAGCCTAGCGGATCGCTCTCTGAACATTACATATGGGTAGGAATGGGTGTTTACTCATGAGGCCCCATCCCCCACGAGCCCTCATGAGGTTTTGGGATTTTTTTTTGCCCCCAAATAGATTTTGAGTAGGGGTTGACATGGTTCGATCGGTTCGGTTCGGTTTTGATCAAAATCATATTGAACCGACATATATTCGATTTTTTAAAATGTGAATCGATTTGAACCGTTTGAACTTGAAAACCGAATTGAACCGAACACCTTTATCTCGGTTCGGTTCGGTTCAATTCGGTTTTGGGCCTAATGGGCTTTAAAGGTTTTTTAATATGTTTTTTTTTTAATTTTTTAGGTTTTTAAGTTGAATTTTTGGCATTTAGCCTTAATTTTTTTTAAGAAAGCATAATATGTAAAAATTAATTTAAACAAAATACAATCCAATTTTGAATATAAATCTAAAATTTCAATCATATTCGGTCTACATACTCAATCAAAATATAAAATCATCATAACTTCTATAAATAGAAGTAAAAAAAATATAGTATATATATGTAGTCCAAAAATAAAACATTATCAACAAACAATCCATAATAAAATTAAATTTTACAAAATAATTAATTAAGACAATTCGATTTATTCGGTTCGGTTCGGTTCGGTTTTGTATGTCCAAAACCGAAACCGAACCGAATTCAATTCGGTTTGAACCGAATAGAAACTATGAACCGAACCGAACCAAACACCCTTTTTCGATTCGATTCGGTTCGGTTCGGTTCAATTCGGTTTCGGTTTTTATACCCACCTCTAATTTTGAGAATGGGGGTAGGGGTAAATTGGGCCCTCGTTTTGTAAATGGGGGAGGTGGTGGTGGAGGAACACCCCCAAACCCATTCCCGAACTTCCTCCAATATGTATATATATAACTTTTTATTTATATCTAAAGTTTTAATTTTTTTTTTTTAAAAACTAATGTAATATATTATTAATGTATTTGATTTGTTTTGACTCTTATTGTGTAATACAAGTATTTGTATTTATTTTGGATTTCTTTAAACTAATTATATATTTTAAAATGAATATTTTGATTATTTTTTTAATTGAATATTTTAACAAAATCAAATTAGTGATTGAAATGATCGGATTCCAAATTATGAATTACGATTTTCGGATTAGAAAATGAAAATTGAAATTAGAAATAAAATGAAATGGAGGAAATGGTGTATGAGGACGGGGGAGGGGGAAGGGGAAGGGGAAGGGGAAGGAAATTAAAAACTAATGCACCTTGCTAATGATAATAGTCATAATACTAACACATTATTAAAGCATTTATCAGCTTTTTATTTGCTTTTCACATATTTCCATCGTTGTTTTATCTCTTTCTCTTTCATCTTATCATTTTTTTTTCCTGTTTTTTACCTAACACATGCTTACATGTCAGTGTAACGGAGATTTTCTCCAAACACATTGAAGGTATGGCTTATACAGTTATACCCTTTAACCTCCATTGAGGTTTTGTTTAAACTAATGTCTGGATTTTTGAAAGTTAGTCATTCATATCTTCTGGAGTAGATTTTTTTTTTTTTAAAACTCTATTATAATAAGAGTCATAAATGTAATACTTAAAAAAATATATATAAAAAATCTTTCCTCTAAGTTTTATAAAATTTTGATAGACCTCTTCTATTTTTCCGGATTAAAGGTTAATCTGCATTTACGCAAAATCCTAAGTATTTTTTAACAAACAAAATCCTAAGAAGTACTCTTTTCAAAAATAAAATAAAAAATGTTATACTGAAAACCAAATGTCACATGTGAATAACAAGTTTTAAAATATTGTAAAGTAAGACGATGTGTCAAACATGTAAACACTGTACCCCACCGAAGATTTTCTCAAAGTAGAAAGCAGAAACCTAACTATTATTCGGGAGTGAGTCCAATATAATAAATGGTTCTGATTTCTACATTTCTACATTACAATCTAAGATAATGCAGAATCCGGCACCTATTCGATGAGGCATATCTTTGTTATATCATATATGGCTTTATTAGGTGTAACGCACCACTTTGGAGTTGGGATTATATACAACTCTGTTGCCTGTAGCTTATGTTGAATGTTTTGACTTTTCAGAGAGTGCTTTGTTCTTGATCCGATATCCAGTGGTCCATTGTAAAATCTTCATGTTTTATCAATTAGCTAGACCCCAATTTTATTTTCAGACAAATATATTATTATTAATATCAGAAAAATGGAATTAGTGTTGCATTTCCTTTTCTTATATATAGATCATGAAATAAATTATAATCATTTGTGTCTAATGAATTTAGCTTATCTTAGATAATTTTGTCTGTCCGTGTAACATTATTCATGGAAGAAATCTAGTTAATTTTTGAAACAAAACAGAGCCCAACCCCAACCCGACCCGACCCATGTAATATATTGGAAATGCTTAATAGTTCATGATTCCTCCCGGGAACTATCTACACCAGAAACCTGAAACTAGAATTACACAAATGAGCTCGACTGACACCATCGATTTAGATGAGAACGTTGGTGGAACCCTGAATTTGTCTGAGAGTATCTATAAACCAAGACTTCACAAACTCATTTTATTTCAGGCACAACAAAATGATATAGTAAGCATAAACACCAGTCCATTGTATTTTCAGAAGCGAACAAGATTGAAGATTCCATTCTTGTCTTTGACTCTAAAGGAACAAAAATGTCTAGGTTATGCAGAAAGGCTCATAAGTTCCAAAACTGATGGCAATAAACTAGTGATTTTAACTACGAAAACTACATTAATGACTCACAATGGTCCATAGCATAGCATATGCGACAATACTATTAAATTAATTACAGGTAAACGATACACATGAAAGAAGTCGTCCCAGATATGAAGTTTAGTAAGGCAGGAAAAAGGCAATTCCCAAGGAATGTCAAAGACAAAACACGCCACCGTGTTTTCATGCTGTGCTTATGATACAAGATCAGCTTCAGAGAAGAGGCTGAAGAACAAAAAAAGGGGAAAAGATAGAACACAGCTAGGCTGTATTACATTACAGCTTCCAAAAATTTTTGGTGGTGCGTCTGCTGTCCTCAGCTCAACAAAGTTGTCAATTCTTCCCTCGTTGGGACAAACTATTGGAATCCCCTGAAAGGGCAAGTTCCGCAATGTTCATTGTTATAAAAAGATTGCATTACTTGGATATCTCTGTTGGATGAAGTTTCCTTATCCCTTTGCACCAAGAAATGACTGAAAAACATAATGGGAGATACTTTAAAGAAACTGTTGCAAGTTTTCAAGTCAAATTTTAGCTAAACTTGAACAGAAAGAAGAAGACAAGAGCACAAGTCAAAATAAGATACTCGATCTTGAGTCTCCAATATCCTCTCTTAAAGTTGAACAAGCTTAAACTTTTCAAAACAGGGTCTTTACTCCTGACAAGAAAGAAAAAAGGACATAATATTACCCAATAGTAATCTCCTGAACAATGATTTACACCTGAAATTTCATTATTGATATAATAAGGCCGTACATATCATCCATAAGCTAGCTTCGCTACAACAGATTGGATAAAAAAAACTTCTGAAGTCTGAAGATAATAGTTAAATATATGTTTTTTCTAGGTAGATCAGTGTAAACATATAAACATGAGCGAGTTGCAATAAGGCATTTCTGAAGCTTTCATGAAAAAAAATGTTGAACTCAGTTGAATATAAATTGGATTGTTAAAATTAATCAGATACAAGCAACAAGAAGTGGTCACAAGGACAAAATGACAAAAGAGGGATGGCTTTAAAAAATGGAATGAAAGATTGAACCTACATATAAAGCAGTTCAACAAAATGCATATCAAGGCAAGAAGAAATAAAGAGTAAAACGCCATAGAAATCATATAAATAATTTGGCAACTAAAGGATTATTCTAATAATGTAATTTTACTCAACGGTTACGGTTTTCTGCTTTAATCAGATTTGTAGAGTTTTCTCAATAAGCCTAATCTCTCTCTCTCTCTCTCTCTCTCTTTAATTTCAGTTGTCAAGAAATTAAAAAATCTTAGAAACATAAATAGAGTGTTATAAACTTATAAACTGAAAGATGAAGTCCATATATTTGGATTGACTAGGTATGGAAGTACCTTCACTCTACTTGGAGGAGGGCCACCAGATTTAACTGTTGCTGAGCTCCCAAAGCTGAACTTCGGCTTCTTATCCGGAGGCTTTAATATTTGAAAAGAACACATAAGCGTCTCATCCACGCTCATCATGGCACCAGCATTGTCAAACTCTCCGCAGTAGTTAGGTGCAGAAAATATGGTTAGAAGCTGTCTGTTAGCAAAGAATTCATATCCGTCTTCCACAACCTGAAAATTATTAAAGAAAACAGAAAGTACATGATTAAAGAAAGACAATCTAAGCTGCCTCAGTGCACCAAATGCGTCAGTTTGAATGAGTGACAAACCTGGTGGGCTCTAACAATTAAATCCAGATCATGCTTCCGAAGAAACTCTGTCACCTTATCAGCACCAAAGGTATAGGAAACTCCTCTATCATTCGGCCCCCAGCCATTAATGTCTTTACTAGGATCAGACCAGAGGAGATCACATAGCAAACCACTTTCAGGAACATCAGTAGGTCGTTGTATATTCCTAATCTGATTTAAATTGTGAAGGTCAGGAGAGAGTCCACCATGCATGCAAAGTATCTTTTCATCAATAAGAGCTGCCACAGGCAGGCAGTTGAAACAATCTGTGAATGTTTTCCAAAGTCTGATATTGAATCTCCGTTTACACTCGTCATAAAATCCATAGACACGATTTATTGAAGCACATTCATGGTTGCCCCTCAGAAGGAAAAAGTTTTCAGGATATTTTATTTTATATGCAAGGAGAAGGCATATTGTTTCAAGGCTTTGCTTTCCGCGATCAACATAGTCCCCCAAGAATAAGTAATTGGATCGAGGAGGTAGTCCACCGTATTCAAAAAGCTTCAGAAGATCTGTATACTGACCATGAATATCACCTGGGTTTCATACAGTCCCATTGATTAATGGGTTATAGAACTCTTTGACAAGATCAGTATCATTTGAAACACAACAACTAATGCAACAAAGACATTAATATAAACCACAAATTTACGTGACCTTTTCACACTAGGAAGCATATTATAATCCACAGGGTCCTTGAAACATAACACTAGTGAGGGTCATAAGTACATCTCCTAACATTTCAGTTTGTTTATGGTCGCTGTTTGAGTTGGCCATGTTGAGAAATGATGATGCTATGGTAAAAATATTAATTCAAGTTTCATCAAGAGACTTGTAAACTCTGGAAGGTCTTCAACTCAACTGTAATTTATGATTCTCAAGGTAACACAATAGTGCACTCATGTTCCGGAAGGAAAAGAACTAATTGTTTTACTCATTAACAGATTTTCTGTCTGCTACGAATGCACTATTGCATTCGGATTGGAGCATGGATTTGACTTGAGTTAAGTGTTAGAATTATAATGTAACTAAGCTGATAGCAACTCTAAACACTAAAATAGGTGTCCCAATTAAAATTCAAGAAATGCTCAAGAGGTTGCTTGAATTCAGCAAGTTCGTCAATTTCTTTCAACAAAAATGAAATAGTGCTAATACAGGATTGGAGCATGGACTTGACCTTGAGTTAAGTAATAGAATTATAATGTAACTAAACTGATAGCAATTCTATACACTAAAGTAGATGTTCCCAACTAAAATTCAAGAAACGCTCAAGAGGTTGCTTGAATTCAGCAAGTTGGTCAATTTCTATCAACAAAAATGAAATAGTGCTTGTGAAGGATTGGAGCATGGATTTGACCTTGAGTTAAGTATTTGAATTATAACGTAACTAAGCTGATAGCAACTCTAAACACTAAAGTAGATGTTCCCAATTAAAATTCAAGAAACGCTCAAGAGGTTGCTTGAATTCAGCAAGTTAGTAAATTTCTATCAAATAAAATGAAATTGTGCTTATACAGTATCTATAATAATCAACATGTGGAAAATTAATCATCAAACACTAAAGTTCAATACTTTCCATTTCATGTGGTCCCATCTAACCCACATAACCACAATTTCTATAGTCAAACTCAAGAAAAAGCTAATGGTAGAATTCAAATAAGCCAACTGATTGATAAAACTACAGAAATTCAGCGATTCCTGGAAATCTCAATAATAATCAGTAACTTGGCATATTCAACAATTCAACAATTAAACTTGAAAAACAGGATATAACACACCTAAAACTATGCAATTCAACTTTCAACATACACATACACGGGCCAAGGCCACCACTCAAAATTCCCAACTCAAACTCTCAAATTTATCACAACCCCACTTCAAAACACGTAAAAAGATTATCCAAACCAATCACAAAAATTTCAATAGTAGCAGAAAACATCAAATCCAATCCGAATCCTCAACAGAGACTATCATGAAACACAATAGACAACAATCAGGTCCACAACAATTTGAATTGAAATTAAGCATGATGAGGCAAACTAACTACAAGGGAAAGAAAATTGAGAAAGTAGGGTGTTGTAGAAAGAAAGATACCACAGATCTTGATAGGAGCTTCAAGCTCTAAGAAATTGGGTTGTCTCAAGAAAATATCCTTGGAGACAACACAAAGCTGCCTGATCTCAGACTCAGACAGCTGAACTAGTTTGCCTGGTTTATCTCTAACATCAAGAAGCCTCTTAATTATAGAATCAACAACTGCAGGCTCCATGTCTTGACACTTGATAAGCAATTCAGCTATCGTCCTCGGTCTAGAAATTTAAAACGAAGAATATGGAAAAAGAGAACAAAGTAGAGAAGAATAAAGAAGAGAGCATCATAAGCTGGAGCTTTAAATTGAAATGGAGAGAGACTTTTCTTTGTGAAGGAGCAAAGAACGGTGTCTGTTGAAAGTTGAAACAGAAAAAGAAAGCCAAAGAATATATTCGATTTAAGAGATTGAAAGAATAAACAGGTTGTGTGACTTGAGAATTGAGATAGAGAGAAATGGACCCGAGATAGATAATGGAGAAGGACGATGCCGCTTTGTATATATTTGTTTTTGAGTGGATGGTGAGACTTGAGACTTGAGACTTGAGAGAGAGCTTTGAAACCGCGGGGCGGCAACAAGAGGCAGCTCACAGCCTCAGCTACAGCCTCACCCTTTTTTTTTATTTCTTTAATATTCTTCTACTAATGGCTTGCGTTGAGGCTGCTCTCACGTTTTTTCCCTTTCTCTCTCTAGGCGAATTGACACCGACACCCTTAGATTATATCCGAATTTACACCTTACCTCCTATATTTTTTTTTCCACTAAAACCACTGAATTTTTATAAATTGACAATAGGTGACGGAAATATAACCATTATTTTGTCTAGCAAACTGCATTGAACTCCCCTTATTATATATATAATTACATTAAATCGGAAAAATATAATAATTGACCTTAATGCCCTCGGACCAAATTTTAAAAATCAAAATTTAAAATATAAAATTGAAAAAATGGTTAAATTATAAAAAAAAATCTATACTTTTTTGGCAAAGAAAATTGAATAAATAGAGAAATGAAAGAAATATATTGATTTAACAGTTATTTAAATTATCTTTTTTTATTTAAATATCCCTAAATAAATAAATAAAATCCATATGAATATTTGAATTATTTAAAGAGAATTATCATTTAAATTATATTTTTTATTTATTGTAAATAAACAAGTGATATTAAGAGATATTTAATAAATAAAAAAAATTTAAATGATAATGAATTAAAAAAAGTATATGGGATTAGGTGTAAATTCGGACATAACTACTATTATTTTATTATTATTATTATTATTATTATTATTATGTTGTTGTTGTTGTTCTTATTCTTCTTATTATTATTATTATTTTTTATTATTTTTTAAACATTATTAATACCCTTATTATCGTAAATGAACAAGTGATTTTAGGGATATTTAAGTAAAAAAGATAATTTAAATGATAATTCTCCTTAAACAATTTAAATATTCATATGAGATTTATATTTAGGGATATTTTAAAAAAAGATAATTTAAATAATTATTAAATCAATTTAATTTTTCATTTCTCTATTTATTTTATTTTATTTTTCCAAAAGTTCAGAATTTTATTATTATTTTAATTTTTATTTTTAAAATTGGGTCATATGGGTATTTATGTCATAGTATTATATTTTAACTTATTGGCACTAGATCCCCCTGAATTGTACATGAATTTGCAATGTTCCCTTGAATGTTTTTTTTAGACGTTAAACCCACTAAACTCTCATTTTTTTGACAAACAGTTTGTTTTATTGCTCCTTGACCGCTTGTTTGAGGGGGCATATACATAAAGGTTTTGCCAAAAAATGAGAGTTCATGAGGTTTAATGCCTTAAAAAAAATACTTAGGGGGAACATTGCAAATTCATGTACAATTCAAGGGTCGAGTGCCATTAAGTCTTATATTTTTCCGATTTGATGCAATTATGTATATAATATGGGGAACTTAGTGCAATTTGTCATGACAATAAAATGGACGGCGTTACAAATTCGTCACCTATTGCCCATTTATGAAAGTTTAAGGGGTTTAATGATGAAAAAAAGTATAGAGGGTAAGATACAAATTCGAATATAGTTTAGGGGGCATCAGTGCCAATTAACCTTTTCTTTAAATTATGCTCTTAAGTTATACCAAATGTCGGAGGACGAGCGGATAGGTGCTTAGACAAAGGTCGGGATCTTTGATACAAAAAAAGAAGAAGTTATACCACATGTTTTTGGAGTTTGCCCCGGTACTTTATCGATCCTCTATTTTAAATTTTGAATTATTGTAATATTTCAAAAAAAAAAACGTGTTGATTTGATTGAAGTTTTTATATATGTTTAGATATTTTGAACATGTGCATACATGTTGATATCAATATGATGAGTCGAGTTAGAAAAAATCAATGACGTCAACTCGAATCTGAAATATTGTCCCATTGAATGAGCATTATTTCCACCAAACCAAATTGGACATAGACATGTCGTCGGTTCCTATTCCGGTTCGGTTTCGGTTCGAAACCGACAGTTCTTGTTTTGGGGGAACCTGAACTGGAACTGGCCTTCACCGGTTCCGGTTTCGATTCTGGAACCGGTGATCCGGTTTTTTTTCTTCCCATTTTTATTCACTAAAAATTGTAAATGCATGTTATTGGACCGCCTATTTTTTTTATAACTAAAATAAATAAAAAATTACAAAATTTAAATAAAACTAAATAAATGAAAATTTGGCCTTACACTTATTTTTTACCACGATTAAGTTGCCTATGCATCCTCTTAGGGTTTAGACTTTAGAGGAATTAAAGGCTATGTAGTTCTTTTACCTTTTATTACAGGCTGGGTGATGACGTGGAGACATGGACTAAACGTTGTTCTGATCATCCGTTCCATTTCCAGCGTCAGGTTGGTCATCTTTGAAGAAATTGTAAGGTTCCTCTTGATCGATTTATTGTTATCTATATTCTGCCTTCGTCCAATCATTTACACAAGCTTGTATCTGAATTGATTTTGAACTTAAAAGCGAACGACTGGAGTCTAAAATATTCTCACCGGCTCTGAACTGTTGTTCCACTACCACTGTAGAAACTGGTGTTGAAAGAATTTGTTTGGCTATCATAGCCGCGATTGGAATGTACCTTTCATATGCTCATTCCACCAGTGCAGGATATCAAAATTTTTATCTTGAGCGTCTTTTATAAACTCAAAAGAGGTACCTAAATAAGATTCAAGCTCGGAATACGTGTTGGAGCTTGATGAAGAAGAACCTCATGATTTTTTGGTTTTTGGATAACAGAGTTTACCCTAAACTCATAAATCCAGAGGATGATGATGATTGAGATACATTTTGAGCTTGTGGAACATCTATGTTCAATGATGAACCAAAAACTCTAAGATATTCATCATATAACTCATATAATAATGCCTTAACTATATCATAACACTTATCAACATCATACTTTATTTTTAAACCTTGTTCATAATAAGCAGATAGAAAATCAGATAAACTTTCTAATCTACAACGTGAATAAAAACACATGGTAATCAAATAAATATTTGGAAACTCCTTATAATATTCTTACAATTTAGCCTTCATAGCATTAACGGACTCCACCAATTGTGGGTCGGTTTCACAATGAGCTAAGACACCAACAATATTAAGACTCTCAATAATAAATAAATTAGTTGTTGGATAATAAACACCAGATAAATTGTTAGTAGCAGTATGAAAGACTTTTAACAAACAACAAACATCCCAATGACTTTTATAAAGATTAATGTGACTAACATTATATTGAATAAAAATAACTAATAAATCTCTATAATGATAACTTCTAGTAAGCAATTTATATGTAGAATTCTAACGTGTTGGAACATCAAGAGGAAATCTAACTATACGCCTATCATTTTGTTTACAATATATTGCCCATGCTTTCATTGTAGAAGAATTTCTCCACAAATAATAGAGGGCATCTTTAATAGGTTGAATAAACTGTTGAAAAGTTTCTAAACCTTTTTTAACACATCAATTTAACACATGATATGCACATCGTTGCTGAAAAAATTTACCACCAAGATAAGGTCTGCATAACTCAATTAAAGCAGGAGCAACAACAATATTGTTAGAAGCATTCTCAAAATCAATTGCGAAAATTTTGTTTTTAATATTATACTCTGTAAAAATAATTCTAAGATGTCTAAAATATTAGCAGTGTGTTTCTCATCAAAAACTCTAAATGCAAGAATTATTTTTTGGATAGTCCATGCATTATCAATATAATGACAAGTGACACCCAAATATGAATGCATTCTCCAATGGTCACTCCATATATCAGCACTTACGGAAACACGACCATTATATTTTTCAAAATATTTTTTCCAACTTTCTTTTTTCTCTGTCATAATTTTTTGACATGTAGCGGGATTTAATGCTCATTTACAATAATTAATAAAACCATTTTTTTCACCAAAACTAAATGGCAAGTGTTCTGTTGCAACCATTCTACCTAATTCTTCTCTATTGTTTTCATCACTATATTTAAATAATTGGTGGTTAGGGGTAACGTACCTGACAATTTGAGATTGTGAACTTGATAAGGCCTCTGCTTCTGGATGATTGTTCATTATATGCTGTCTATATGTGCCATATCCTCCAGATTTGTTCAACTTAAATACTCTTTTGCAGTAATTGTAAATCACTGTAATGGTTCCATCGTCTTACGTAACTTTCTTCATATGGTGTACGAGAGATCATATTTGACCTTCTTCGATACATTCTTTTGCGAAGGTGGATGGAATTCAAAATATGCATATATATTTTCTGATTGGCTTGTGAAATTGGGGATAGAATCAGATCGATTATGATTGGGTTCAAAAATTATTAAAGGGGGATGGGATTGATGAGGGTTTAGGCCTAAGTCTTTAGCATATACTTGGCATTGCAGATACTCGTGATAGGTCCTATCAATAGAACCAAGATTATCGGTCATACGACCCTTACCTTTCATCGAAATTGAACGCCTAGGGCGATCAGGACTTCCACTTGCAATTTTAACAATTGAATTATAAAATTCCTTCAACAAAAAATGTTTAAAAATTGATGAAAATAAATGGTTGGAAATAAACTTGGTAGAGAATTGTAATTTGGAACTTAGTAGTTGGTTATTGCAAATAAAATAAATTCAAAATAAAATAAATTGCAAATAAATGAAATTGAAAACTTAGTAAATAGTAATTGCAAATTAAATTGTAAATAAAATAAATTGGAAACTTAATTGCCAATAAAATAAATTGTAAATAAAATAAATTGGAAGCTTAGTAGAAAATAAAATAAATTGGAAATAAAATAAATTGTAAATAAATGAAATTGGAAACTTAGTAATTGTAAATTAAATACAAATAAAATAAATTTGGAACTTAGTAATCGAGAGAGAATTGAAAACTTGGAGATTATGAGAGTTGAGACTTGAGAGAGAAATGAGAATTATATAGAATTGGAAGGAAATTGGAGTGGAGAGAAATGAAAGTAGGAGGTGGGTATTTATAGAAAAAAATAATTAAATGTGAACGATGGAGGCCCAATGGTCTGCTGACGTCAGCAGTCCGTTGGGCCTCCAACGATTCAGCCCGATTTTTTATTTTTTTTGAATCTGTTTTGGTAGAACCGTCTTTTAACCGAACCGGAACCGTCGGTTCCAGTCCGGTTCGAACCGGATGGTTCCGTCAAAACAGGAATCGAAACCGAAACCATGCACTGTAGTAGTTCCAGTTCCGAACCGAACCGAATCGAACCGAGATGTTTGGTTTCGGTTTTTTTCGTGCTGGTGCCGGTTCGACAATTATTAGATTTTCTTTTTCCTATACTTGTTGTGCTTGATTGCATTAGGTTCCGACTGGTGCCAGGTTATTTTTATTATTGTTTTTTAAAATGTACACAGTACACTTGTGTTTTGTATCTTATTTATAATATGTTTTGGATTTTAAAGATGATAATCATGTCGGGTAAAATATGACATGCAATCCCATCTAGAATTTATTACATATAGTCATACAACACCACCATCTATTTTATATATTATGAATACATGGGTGCTGGAAATTGTGATCATTTTGCATCTCCTCCCATCAGGATCGTTGATGAGTTTTCTTTAAGAAACTTGAACAAGGTCTCACCGGTCCAGAATCCCATGACAGAATCTGAGATGGCATTGGCTTCGAAGGAGAATTACAGCCTATATAATAAAGGCATTGATGTACAACAAGAAGAAGTTAAAGTTTATGTGAAATGGGAGGCATCAAAAGAAAATTCTGGTAAGTTCATTACCACTTTAAAGGTGGTAAATGATGCAACTCTAGCTGATCTGCTGAAGCTGGTCGAAATTTATCTCGGTGTGGACAACCAGCCAAAGAAGAGAAGAAATGATTTTCTTCGTACCTACATAGGAGACTCCTTCTCTTTTATATGATCAACTCATGGTTCAAACCATTTGATCTTCCTTATTATTTCTTGGGACTAATAACTGCGTGTGAGCATTTCACGGTACTAAGGAACAATAGGAGGATGAATAGAGAAGAATATTTTTTTTTTGACCGAACACCTAAACACTTCTAGGGTTCCCTTTTTTTTTTCTTTGAAGGCTCGAAACTTTTTTGATCGTATGTTTTTGTGTTGTGTTTTTAGTTTCCAAAAACATATATCATATATATAATTAAACTATTTTAATTAAATCTTTTAAGAAATTTGATATTTTTAAAGATATAAATTAATAGTTTTTTATTTGAATTCAAACTCTTTAAATTCAAATTTAAATATTAAATTTAATAAAATAAAATAATCATATTATCTTATTTTATTCAAAATCAAATAGCAAGTAACACCCTCAATATAGTGATTTATAACATAATTAAATAATCTTATTATTTAATTTATTTAATCACCATTATTCGTTAATTAAATAATTTTATTATTCAATTAATTTCTGAATAAATACCTGTCACTTTCGTAACATAATTAATTGGATAATCCACTTAATTAACTGTAACCCTTGTTACCTTAATCAATCGAGCTAGTAATGGGAGATAATGGACCCACAATATTTCGAGCTCTAATAATCCTTAGAAATAATTAATTAAACTCTTTAATTAATATTTCATGATTATTAACTCTGGTGTTATTCCACTAAAAATCCGAAGCTGCACTCTCTCAACTGTATATGATTTTACACAAACCAATAACTTTCGGTATCCATCGATATAACTATTACATATGGTATAATCTTTTACAAATAGTTCATAATTAGAGCTGGATCATAATGTCTGTTATACTCCTCTAGTTATATCTTTCCATTACGTACCATTGATTCTATAATGAACAATAAATCCTACATTCCTTACGGAATTAGGAGAGCACTCATATTGTTCAAACACCGAATCAACCTTTAAGAGAACTACCATCTACTTCTTACAAGAATGAGTGAATTACACTATTGTGTACAAACCTTTCCAGCCACAAGCCAAACCGCAATCCCAACATACGGAGCATATTGATCGGGAACGCAACTCCGACCTCACCCATAGTACATCAAAGATTACGATATAACCTGAAGGAGTCGATAAGACACTCAGAATTAAGATCACCCACATATAGCCATCATTAGTTGATATATATAAATCTCATCGTTAAACGGATCTTAGTGAGAGATTCATATAGATCATGACTACGTCCTATATGATCACGTCATACCAGGTGTCTCCATTCCTATATCTCCGTATGAATGATCAAGGATAGGATCACCGTACACTACGGAATGGACCACAGCTATAGATTAACCACAAATAAAGTACCCAACTTTATTTGATATCTACAGACTCTTTAGATTGTACGTCTCTTACTGTATCCATCTGCATATGACATTCACATACACGATTGATATTACATCCAACAATCTTAGATGTTTAATGCACAAGTTATACACAATATAGACGTAAGAAGAATGAATTAAACTATTTTGTTTTACTATTCCAAAAAATAGATCCTAGGGTTTACTGGTCGTAGTATTTCGTTGAAATAATTTTTTAAAAAGTTCTTTCCGTTGCGCGATTGGTAAACCGGGGATCCAACAACTTAAACTATATTGCAAATTTTTACAAAGAGCTACGTATCATTTGCAAATCCTTTTTCAAAGGCCAAAGACGAATCATCTACCTTGGACAGAAGTGCATACCTCTGTTGTCCAACAAGTAATACAACCTGTCAAAAAGATACATTGTATGTTTATCTGTCATTATACTGCCCACAAAATTGTTAACACTGACGCTTATGAAATTAGGACATGGAGGAATCCTAAAGCAGGTTATTAATGGTAAAGAAAGCTTAGTCCGATATGTTTCGGGTTCCTGGAATGAAACCCAACAGAAATACTCTATAGTCAAAAAAGAAATTCGAGCTATTGTTTTAACAATACAAAAATTGCAAAATGATCTTTTTAACCAAAAGTTTGTGTTAAAGGCGGATTGTCAATCTGCAAAATTTATTTTTAAAAAAGATGTAAAAAATCTTGCTTCCAAACAAATCTTTTCTAGATGATAGACCTTATAATCTTCTTTTGATTTTACCATTTAATACATCAAAGGTTCTGACAATATCCTTCTAGATTTTTGTACTAGAGAATTTTTGTGGGGAACCCATGAGTAGCAACCGTTGCGAAAAAGGTGGCCGTGGAATAAGGCCACCACTATCATCGGGCATCAAGCCCACTAGCAACGATGACTTATTACCAGACTTATCACTGACTTATAATACTACCCGAAAGCAAAGCCACAAAGACAAATATGCCTTATCATTCATCTCCCAACCCAGTACTCAACATACACCAAAATTATCACCATTTATTATAGGCCCATCATCTAGCCAAAGCCCACCAAGCCAATTACAACTATCCTATAGCTTATCCCCCTAAAAGCAGAGTCCACATCGTTTAAAACCATCACCTTATCCCATATCAGCCCCCATTTAGCCAAACATGAAAAATTAGCTATGCAAAAGCTAGATAAACAATCTCAAGTAGCTACACCTACTTTCCACAAAATCAATTATCAGTATCCATATTTGATCAAACCCTATTTTGATAGATATTTTTCGGTGGAAACACCATTATTGCTTTACCACTATTTCGAGGAACCCAAGAAACTTACTGATGCTATCATTGATCCCTTGTTTTGTATGATCCCTGAAGACTTATCGAAATGACATATATTCTATGAGTTATTTTGGTAAATACTGATTCAATTTTTATATAAGATGTTTTTTATAAAACAGACAAAGAAAAATTGATTTTTCGAAAAATCAAACTTTGCAAAATTATAACCTTGGATCACTGGGGTGGTGACCCAAACAAGAAAATCAAATTTTCCAGAATATTTCATGTCTCAGAATTTTCCTATTGGGATTACATTGATGCTTGAACAAACATTTTGTATGCCCAGAATTCTGGCAATTCCTTATCTTGGTTCATCTATTTTGTTAAAAATTTCTCACTCCAAATCCCATTTTGTTTTCTTGAATGGTGGGACAAATATGGTCCAATTATTGATTTTCTCCCACAACCACTTGTTAAAGAATGATGGCTACCGAACAACATATCTTTCAAAATCATCTGAATGGGATTTCATCCCTGACTTATTACTCTTCTTCAAGCATTTTAATATGACCTGGACTATAATGATTCATTATATGATCAAGGACAAGCTAATTGGGAATGTCAATATCCCATATTTTAAAAGATAAAACAAAGATAAAATGGTGGTGCGGTATGAACCTTGCAGAACATGGAAGAGACAGGGTTGCCAGATGGTTCTCAGAAAATCCTACCCTCTGCAACAGATCATCTGACCAATCTTAGTTTTTAATCGCTAAATCTCAAAATCATGTCAGGATTGATGTTACTAGTACTCCATATGAGTTATTAAAAATAGCAGAAGAAATGTAGAAGACTATGACCAATATGCCTAAACTGATTCAGAATCATACAACCAAGAAGATAAGGATAGAAATGATGATTTTGAAGATTACGACCCCCACAAACTATTTTAACCATGACTTATCACATTCCCAGCGACTTTAGCCTCATCTGATTCACCAAACACATTTTATCAACACATCATTCTTATTCTGCCTTTTGACTCATCTCCATCCACTTTCCACTATCGGCAGATGAAACCAAACACAACTTTATTATTCTACCTTTTGACTCGTCTCCATCCATTTTCCCACTGTCGACAGATGCAGACAATAACAATTCAAGACTTATCATCAATAAGTGCTCATACAACTTTCTGTTACATAAGAGTAAAAGTTTCCAATAATTAATGTGTAATAATGAAAGATCAATTATGGTTAGATTAACCAATGTTATTTTACCGATGTTTCTCTAAGTTGGGTTGATTTCTTTTATATAAGGAAAATAGGAAATCCCAAACATTTTATCAGCAAGTCCAGTTCTCGGGTTTCAAGCTTCTAAGCTTTTGTAATCTTTCCCTCTCTCTTGTAAATCTCAATCTTCAATAAAAATGGTGCGACTTATTCCTGTGTTTCTCCATTGCTGTCAGACTAATTGTTCTTTTCTCGTAAGTGTTTGTTATTTCCATTTATGTTAATCAATATTCTATATTTTTTCTCTGCGTATTATATATATATATATATATATATATATAAGATAATTCTATTATCAGTTCGAACTGATATAAGATATGTGTCATTGGATTTAAATGCTTTAACTTGGCTATATACACTTGTTAAAGTATCTTTTAAATCCAATGATCCACATATAAGGAAAGATCGAACTGACAATAGAAGGACTATATATATATATATATATATATCATATTCTTATAAATTTTGAGATTATACGGTGAGTAATGTGATAGTCAACATAATTTGGAATTTTTTTTGAAAAGTACAACGTGATTTCAAGTTTCATTAAAACTATTACGATGATATAAATATTTTGCGAAGACTATCATCAGTGCAATACACATGTTAAATAAAAATTTATTTGCAACTCATTATTTAGGCTTTTGGGATTAAAGTTTTTAAAAAGCTTCAATATGACAGTTTTCTTGCCTGAATCAAACCATGGTGTGCAAGAATATATAATTATTATTATTGAATTAAATAATCGGCCACGTGGCACATTCAACCTTTTATTTTTACTTTGATTTCCGTTCAAATTTTTAAGCACGAGGTTTTGTCACGTGAGATCCCAACCCAATACCGGCAATATCGGATTGTTCTTGTTTGTCATAAGACTTGGACTCTTGAGAAGGGATGGACGTTTATCGGGTTACTTAAATCCTTACTTTTCTATACCTATATGGGATTAGAAAAAAAATGGAAAATATAGAGGGATGAGGATCAGGTTTCCATTTTTTCCTTTTCTCTCAATTTTTTTACAATAAGGATGGGGTGAGGATGGGAGAATTCCCATTTTCCCAATTCTTATATATATAATATTATTATTAAATAATACTATTAGATTTCAATTGAATTTGTAATAGATTTTATTTTATATTATATTTATATTTGAATTTTATAATGGATTGTTTTTTTTTGTATGTAACTTTTAGTAAAACGGGGAAAACAAAAGAACAGAAGAACAGGAAAAACAAAAAAAGAAGAAGAGAAAAACGGAGAAATCGGGATGAGGATGGGGATACCTCCCTCAAAACTCCCTCATCTCCATTTTCCCCAATTTGGGAAATGGTAGGGAATAGGGAAAAGTCTAGGAAATGAGGATAGATATGAGGATGTGGAGACCTATATCATCCCCATTTCCCTAATGTCCATTCCTATTCTAGAGTCTAGAATACTGAAAAAGTTCCGGCCAATTTGGTTTAAGGTAAAAAAAAAAAACTCGTTATATTCTTTAAAGAGCAAATTATTCGATACTTTCATAATGTTATTTCTTTTAAATTCGGAAATACTTTTATCGAAAATTGGCATCTACCTCTTTTTTTTTTTAGAACAAATTAACTTTAATCAAAGAAAAGAAACTACAAACAAAGGTCTGAAGAGTCTTCTAACATGCACCTCCCCACACATGGAGAGTAATCCTCCATCTAAAACTAGTCATCTGCAATAGTAAAGATAATTTTGCAAGAGAATGGGCTACACCATTAGCCTTTCTAGGAACATAACAAACTGAAACAATACCCCCCTCATTGAATCCTAGCTAAAATGTCTCCAACAACCAGTCTAACATCAACTGAATTTGGCTTACCTTAATTAATCAAATGAACCACAACCAGAGCATCTGTTTCAACACTAATTTGAAGCAAACCTGTATCAATTGCAAAGTTGAGACCATAGAGAACGGCCACTGCTTCCGCCACCTGAGGGGAACAGCTCTCCATAAGGCGCTGCACATCCGAAGCCATAACATAGCCTTGGTGGTCGGGGATCACCATCCCCATGCCAAACACATGATTACCAACATCAATTGCCGTATCACAGTTAATTTTGAAATAACTATTTGTAGGCAGAGTCCATCCGATATCACCATTAACCACCATGCCTCTAGGTCCGTCAACATTCACATTAGTTGCCATAAATCCCGCAATGAAATTCGTAGACCAAGCGAAGACTGTTTCCAACTCTAGCTCCAAAACCAGCTCAGCTGTTCCATGAATTCTTTGCACGAACCAGACTCTCCATGTTATAATACAGAAGAGAACCAACTCCTCCTCCATCATACATTGAGTGCGTGAGAGGAAAAAATCCAGGAAACTAATCTTGTCATCACATTTCAAACCTTTCATAAAAACAAACTGGCTGTCGAACCATTTTTAGTTTTAGGTAGCCCCAAACACATGAACCATCGTTTCCGTAAATCGTTTATAATTCGGGCACTAGGCACACATTGTCAACTGGCACTCTTTTGCGTTGAAGATTATGCATTATTGGCACCCAATTATTACACGCCTGCCATAGGAAAACCTTCACTTTAAGAGGTAGGCTCATTAGCCAAAGAGCCTTTCACCAAGACTCAGACTCCTGAAGGCTCGATGTAAACGATCAATTGATCTGTGAGATAGCCATTATGTAGCCACTCTTCACTGTATACTCTCCATTCGTAGAGTAATGCCAATTCCAAGCGTCCTCCCTTTGAAAGCTGCTAATCAGGATTGACAAAATCAGATTTTGCGTCATCCTCCATAAAAATCTCTTTAACGTTCTAGCACCACATCCCGGTAACCGGACACAGTTTTCAACTGATTAACACGTACTAAATCACCACGGACATGAAAAGAGATTACCTTGAAAGGAACTGGCTAAGGGAGCCATTTGTCTTCATAAATGGACACACTTGAACCGGTTCCAATCCACAATCTCGATCTCGACTCAATAAGCCCACGTCCCAAACATATACTCTTCCAAACCATAGAACCGGAATTAGACTTTTTTACCGCCAATGACTCTTTTGGGTAATATGACGCAGCGGGATATGATGAAAATAAAAATGATCACTTTGTCGAATCCTGAGGCACACTCAGACGAACTTTGACACAGCGACCGGTAGTTACCTAAGCATGGACCGCCATGCAGAGGCCATCAGTCCCTAATCTTTGTAAGAAAATGGTGCTCTCGAATCCTCAAAGAGCATGTCGAATCCACGACAAATAAATGTTCCAAATGAACGATTTTATTAATATTGATCAAAAGGTTAAAAGTTACAATAATTGGAAATAATAAGACTATTTATAATAAACTAATCCTAATACGACTCGAATACGATATTCCTTAAAAAAAACTAAAACAGTAAAAAAAAAAAAAAAACTAATCAGAATCTTCTAAAATTCATGACTCCTAACTTGACAAGAAAACAAAGATCAAATCTTACCCAAAAGGTGAATTTGATTTATTTCCAAAACCTAAATTTAATTCTTAATCAAACTAAAATAAATAAGAAAAGACCCAAATTAACAAAATAAGAAAATAAATAAATTGTTCGACATGGGCCGCGATTTCTTCATCTTTGTCTTATATCAGTCACCTCTTCATAAAAAAACACGTCCTCGAGTTCGGTTGAAACACGGGGAAAAACAGGTAAACAAAGAAGAACCCATATTTGTCTTGTGGGAGTGGTGAACGCCAACTGAAAAATCTCTTCGTAGTTCATCCCAAATCCACAACGGTACCACAACAATCGTCCAACAGAATGCAGAAGATCTCAAAGCTATTCGCCACTGGCGATACTTATTGGTTGCAGCTTGGACCGTTGGACACCTCTAGAGGTTTGGACAATAGTGATTCCTCGTTACTAGATCTTCCCATCCCACATAGTATTCTCCTCCTCTTAAAATAAACTCGTCCTCGAGTTTGGTAAGGTTTTGTTTGAATGGATAATACTTCAAATGTACCATCTTATCAATCACTGGCTTGAACAAATATACTTCATATGGTAAGAACAATGTTGGATCTTCAAAATCCAAATCAAGAAAAATAATCTTCAAATTACCCCAATAAAATTTGTATGGTTTTTCAAATAATTTATCACCCTTGAAAACTTTGTCAATAGAAATTGATTTAGTTTCCAGTTTTGCTTCAACCACATCTAAAGTGCAATCAATATCAATGGTTGGATCGCAGTTTTCAACTTCTAAAATCCAAGGCTCATATTCAATTACTTCGACAATTTTTACTTCATACAAAATATCTTCAACCGTATCTTCCACATGACAAAATTCTTCAAAATAATCAATTGGAAGATATTTCTCCCGCATTACATGTTTCATCACAGGCCATGATTAGATCCTATCCATTCCAAATATTTTTCGATCCTTTTGAAAGTCTTCCCACCAAATTAATGCATCGTTTTTCAAATAAATTTGTACAAGTAAAACTTTCAAACTTTCAAACTTTCTTCAGTTTTTTGATATACAAAATATTCTTTAACTTCGTTCAACCAATTAATAAATTCTTCAGTTTTCATATGACCAGAAAAAAATCGAAATCTTGGTTGATAATCATTATAGCTCGAAAAATAATTATTGGAATCAAGAGAACCATTGAAACCCATTGAGAACCGAAATCAGAGTAAAAAAAAAAACGTGCCAAAATTTGAACCATCAGAACTGCTTATGAAAAATTAATTCACTCGCGGCTTCAGGTTTGTGTGATGGTGGACGCAATCTGAAATATTTGAAACTCATGATACTGAACTGAAATTTATAGCACTATTGAGGTTGATCTGCAAATTGTAACACTGTTGGGCTGGTCCACAATTTCTGTTGTCTCTGAGGCTGATTGTTAATTCTCGGAACTATCACACAAACACTCTCATTTTTTTTTTTCAATTTCGTTTCTCTAATTTTTTTATGGGGGGATATGGATGGTGAATATATGATGTTTAGGAAGGTAGTTGGTTGTGGTCCGTGGACGCTGAGCCTAGCACAGAGGTAGACTCGGTGCTCTGATACCAATTGACGTAGCGGGATATAGTGAAAATAAGAATGATCACTTTGTCGAACTCTGAGGCACACTCAGACGAACTTTGACGCAACGACCGGTAGTTACCTAAGCATGAACCGCCATGCAGAGGCCATCATTCCCTAATCTTCATTATAAAATGGCGCTCTCGAATCCTCAAAGAGCATGTCGAATCCTCAAAGAGCATGTCGAATCCACGACAGATAAATGTTCCAAAGGAATGATTTTATTAATATTGATCAAAATGTTAAAAGTTACAATAATTGGAAAAATAAGACTATTTATAATAAACTAATCCTAATACGACTCGAATACGACATTCCTTAAAAAAAAACTAAAACAGTAAAAAAAAAATCAAAACTAATCAGAATCTTCTAAGATTCATGACTCCTAACTTGACAAGAAAACAAAGATAAAATCTTACCCAAAAGGTAAGTTTGATTTATTTCCAAAACCTAAATTTAATTCCTAATCAAACTAAAATAAATAAACTTAATAAACAAGAAAATACCCAAATTAACAAAATAAGAAAACAAATAAATTGTTCGACATGTGCCGCGGTTCCTTCATCTTTGTCCTACATCATAATAGCAACCCTTTATGACCCTATTAGCTAAAGAACTCGACTGCTTCAGTAACCTCCACGCTCGCTTTGCAAAAGAGCACGGTTTAACGTGCTGATATCCCGAAAACCCATACCACCCAGCTCATTCCCCTTGCAAAGGTTCTTCCAAGACGCCTAATGTATTTCCCATCGGGATTTATAGCACATCCTTTTGATTTCTTTTATTAGCTTTTTAGGCATTCAGAAGAGGTTCACAGTATACGCCGGAATAGCTTGAATTACATCCACCTATTTTTTCATTGCTCAAACTTAACCACTAACTAAGTTTGACAGTGAAAATAAGAGTATTTTTATCGTTTCATGCATTCTACAAAATGAGTCAAGCTAAATCAACTTAAATAATATCTCAACAATGTAGGTGCTTTTAATCTAATGGTTGAGAATTAAATGCATCTATAACTCTTCGATTAAGATAACATGTGTGGTTGGAATGTTGAAATCAAAATTTTAAAACACAAATTTAAGTTCTTTTAGTCTAACCCTTTGATGTGAGACAATTAGCTTTGGAGTTTGAAGAATAGTTGGATAGAAAATTGGCAAATAAAGAAATAGGTACGGCTAAAAGAGCTGGTTCGAAGAAAATGACATAACTTTTAGCTCGGTTGTCCGATTGCCTATTATAATATGTTTTCAGAGAGGGATTTTGGTGATCTATGCAGTGGCAATCTGGGTTCCCCGGTTGAGGTCGTTTTCACAAGGCAGGCTTTCGGACATTTGAAGTTTTATTTTATTTTTTAGTTTTTTTAGTTTTTTCGTTTTAGCTTTTATTTGTTTAGTGAATGTCCAATTTTATCTTTTTGCTTTTAGTTAGGGTTTTCAGAGACTATTTAAACCTCTTGTTCTTTGTTTTGAGAGGAAGAATAAAATTTTAGTTGAATTTCGATTTCTTTTTCTGGTGGATTCCAGTTTGTGTGTTCTTAGGGTTTACGTTGGTAATCCTGTTTACTTCTGTTCTACGTCAAGTGGTATCAGAGCAAGGATTTTACCTTGACCGATGTCAAACAACGAAACCGAAAGAGTTAACCCTGACGACGCTGGTCGTATGGATGACGATGTTTGGGCAGCGATGATCGATGGCAAGGATGGAAGCCATGTTTCAGCAACTGCTGGAGCAGCGACCTAATCTCAACACCCCTACTGCCAATGCCCCTGCCCCTGCCAACAGAGATAGAGTCGAGGGAGTTGCCCTTGGCCACCCTGGAGGTGGACGTCTGTCTAGAGCGGTGAGACATGAGCAGTTCGAAGATCTGAGTAATGAAGACTTTGATGAGGATTTTACGGGTTTCCAAGGGTTTCGTCAACCAAACCGGAACTAAAATCAACCTAACTATAGAATACGCGCTGACATACCGTTATTCCATGGTAAACTGCAGATCAAACAGTTTCTGGACTGGATTTCTGGGTTGAGAAGTTCTTCGAGATAACTAAAGTTACGAAAGATCAACAGGTGAAACTGGTAGCATATAAGTTGAGAAGCGGGGCTGCTGTTTGGTGGGAGAAGTTGCAGATGGATAGACACGATAAGGCAAGACTCTTGTACGAACCTAGAGACGAATGAAACAACTGATGATGACCAGGTTTTTACCCTCAGATTATGAGCAATTTATTTTTCAGAATTATTAGAATTGTGTGTAGGGTAACAAGACCGTTGCATATTATACTGAGGAGTGGTTTAGGCTGTCAGTTCATAACAACCTGAATAAGACTGAAAGACAACAAGTTTCCAGATATTTGGCGGGATTAAAGTCTTCCATTCGAGATAAAATTGGGTGCAAGTCGTTTGGACAGTGGATGAAACACATAACATAGCCTTGAAGGCAGAGTTAATGGAGGAAATATCCAATCAATTTTCCCACTACAAGAAAGACATGGGTGAGACATCCAATGCAGCTGCGTACAGAAGCAGATTTTCAACTGGTGAAGGTCAGAGTCAATCAAAAACTACTACAGATCAGACACCGAAGGGGTCGATTTCTAGTAGTAATCCTGTTGGGATGCGTTCAACGGCAGTGGCTACAAGGGAAGCTCCACGGGTGGCACCAAACCCGTATGACCCGTATGCTACATCAAGCGGTTTGAAGTGCTACAGGTGCGGCCAATCGGCCATTGTTTGAACTAGTGTCCGGCCAGGAAACCAGTGAATTTCATGGATGTGGCAGAGAATGACGAGTACGATCAAAATGTTGAAGAAGGAGTAGGCATGGACGAACTTCTGGATGGTGCCGAAATTGCAGAGGAACATGGAGAGTATGTAAATTGTATGATTCAATGAGTCATGTGTTTAACGAAGTTGGAGGATTTCTCACAAAGAAGTAATATTTTAAGGCTTGCTGCAACGTTCAAGGGAAGGTATGTGATTTGATTGTTGACAGTGGGAGTTGTGAGAACTTTGTGTCCAGGAAGTCGGTGGAACATCTGCAGCTGTGGGTAGACAAACATCCAAAGCCTTATACGATTGGGTGGATACAAAAAGGACCTAATGCGAACGTGATGGAGGTGTGTAAAGTTCCTATTTCAATCAGGCAATACTACCGAGATGAGGTGGTTTGCAATGTATTCGATATGGATGCTAGTCACGTGTTATTGGGTCGCCCATGGTAGTTTGATGTGGATGTCACCTACAAAGAGCGTGACAATGTTTGTGTTTTTAATTGGGAAGGCAAGAAGATTGCAGTGGTTCCGAAATGGATTGTGGGTGGTGACTCAACTAAGGCCACGGTAAAAGAGCAATCTTTAGTCAAGTCAGTAATCGATTTGGAATATAAAGTTAAGGAGGCACAAAAGGTACATGTGTGGTAGTACGTGCTCTAATGATAGAAGGCAAGGAAGATCAAAGAGTTGAGATACCTGAGAAGGTGCAGTCCTTGTTGACCGAATTCAGTGAGTTGGTGTCATAAGATTTACTAGATGACCTTCTACCATTGAGAGATATTCAACACCATATTGATTTAGTTCCAGGAGCAAGCTTATCAAATCTACCACACTATCGGATGAGTCCTAAGGAGAATCAGATTTTACAAGAAAATGTGAAGGAATTAATGAAGAAGGGATTTATTCGAGAGAGTATGAGTCCATGCGCTATTCCCGTGTTACTAGTCCCAAAGAAATATGGCAGTTGGAGGATGTGCATTGATAGTCGTGCAATTAACAAGATAACTGTCAGATATAGCTTTTCGATTCCGATATTATACGACCTGCTAGATATGTTGAAGGGTTCACAGTTGTTCTCTAAAATTGACCTGTGAAGTGGGTACCATCAGATTCGGGTTAAGCCTGATGACGAATGGAAGACAACTTTCAAAACAAATGATGGACTCTACAAGTGGATGGTTATGCCTTTTGGATTGTCCAATGCGCCTAGCACATTTATGCGGCTCATGAACCAGGTATTGCGACCTTTCGTTGGAAAATTTGTAGTCGTTTATTTCGATGACATACTGGTTTACGGTCAGAGTGAGAAAGAACATATGGGGCATCTTCGAGCTGTGTTGGAAGTATTGTCCTAAAATAAGCTGTTTATTAATTTTAAAAAGTGCAGTTGGCTGACAGGAAGATTGTTATTTATTGGGTATGTGGTCAATTCAGAGGGATTATTGGTTGATGACGAAAAGATGAGGGCCATTCGTGATTGGCCTACACCAAAAACGGTAGGAGAGGTAATGAGTTTTTATGGTTTGGCGACGTTTTATCATCGATTTATTAGGGATTTCAGCAGTATTGTGGCTTCCATTTCTGAGTGTTTAAAGAAGGGTAAGTTTCAATGGGGTGAAGCAGCTAACACAACTTTTGCAGTTATTAAAGAAAAACTGTGCACTACTCATGTTCTGGCTTTACCTAGCTTTGAGAAATCATTCGAGGTGGAGTGTGATGCTAGTGGAATTGGGTTTGGAGCAGTTTTGTCACAAGAGAAGAAACCAGTGACGTTTTTCAGTGAGAAACTCAGTGATGCACGCCGAAAGTGGAGTACCTATGACCAAGAATTTTATGCTATTGTCCGTGCTCTAAAATATTGGGAGCATTATCTGATTCAACGAGAATTTATCTTGTACACTGATCACCAAGCTTTGAAGTATCTGAACAGTTAGAGGAGTTTAAGTAATATGCATGCTCGTTAGGCAACCTATCTGCAGAAGTTTCATTTTTTTCTGAAACACAAATCTGGAGTTCTGAATAAGGTGGCATATGCATTGAGTCGGCACACGAATTTACTGATCACTATACAACAAGAGATTATTGGGTTTGAGTTCCTGAAAGAGTTGTATTCGGAAGATGAAGATTTCACCGAAGTATGGGAGAAGTGTATTCTTAAACAAATAGAGGGAGAATTTCTTGTGATCAATAACTATCTGTTCCATGAAAATCAATTATGTATTCCTTGGAGTTCTTTGAGAGAGAAACCAATTCGAGAGTTACATGGTGGAGGTTTGAGTGGTCACTTGAGGCGTGACAAGACTATCAGTGGGGTAGCCGAGCGATATTACTGGCCTCAGTTGAAACGCGATGTGGGTAACTTTGTTCAGAAGTGTTATGTTTGTCAGATTGCTAAAGGGCAGGCTCAGAATACAGGTCTCTACATGCCTCTACCTGAACCGAGTGCCATATGAGAGGGTTTGTCGATGGATTTTGTTTTGGGTCTTCCACGAACTCAGCGTGGAGTAGATTCTGTGTTTGTTATGGTTGACAGGTTCTCCAAAATGGGACATTTTATACCTTGTCGGAAGACATCTGATGTGTCACATGTTGCTCAACTGTTCTTTCGGGAGTTGGTTCGTTTACATGGTGTACCTTAGTCTATCACATCTGACAGGGATTCGAATTTTCTTAGCCATTTTTGGGTTACATTGTGGCAGTAGATGGATACTACTCTAAAGTTCAGTAGCACTACGCACCCGTAGACTGATGGGCAGACTGAGAATCTGAATCGAACATTGGAGAATTTAATTCGGAGCATTTGTGGTGATAAACCTAAACAGTGGGATGTGGCACTGGCACAAACCGAGTTCACATATAATAATGCAGTTCATACTGCTACGGGGATATCTCATTTTGCTTTAGTGTATCAGCAGCCTCCTAAGCATATGTTAGACCTGGCACGTCTTCCTAAGGTTGCAGGTTGCATCCAAGAATTTGGCTGAGCAGGTTCGAGATGTTCAGACTGAAGTGAAAGCTCGGTTGGAGGAGAAGAATACGAAGTATAAAGCCGCAGCTGATGTCAAGAGGCATGAGAAGTTGTTTGTTGATGGTGATCAGGTTATGGTGTTTTTGCGTAAGGAAATATTTCCAGTTGGTTCCTATAACAAATTGAAACCAAGGAAGTATGGGTCGTACAAGGTGATCAAGAAGATCAATTATAACGCCTACGTGATCGACTTGCCTGCTGATATGAATATCTCTCGAACTTTCAATGTAGCCGATCTATATGAGTTTCGTGACGATGTTCCGCTATATTCAGAATATAACTCGAGGTTGAGTTTTTCACAAGTGGGAAAGACTGATGTAGGACAATTCGCTTTGGAGTTTGAAGAAGAGTTGGATAGAAAATTGGCAAATAAAGAAACAGGCACGCTAAAAGAGCTAGTTCGAAGAAAATTATATAACTTTTAGCTCGGATGTCCGATTGCCTATTATGATATGTTTTCGGGAAGGGATTTTGGCGATCTACGCCATGGCAACCCAGGTTCCCCGGTTGAGGTCGTTTGCATCCTCAAAATAGCTGATTAAGGAGACTGTCAGGCATTTGAAGTTTTATTTTATTTTTTAGTTTTTTCATTTTTTCGTTTTAGCTTTTATTTGTTTAGTGAATGTCCAATTTGGTCTTTTTGATTTTAGTTAGGGTTTTCAGAGACTATTTAAACCTCATGTTCTTTGTTTTGAGATGAAGAATAAAATTTTAGTTGAATTTCGATTTCTTTTTCTGGTGGATTGCAGTTTGTGTGTTCTTAGAGCATACGTTGGTAACCCATTTTACTTCCGTTATACGTCACCTTTACAGAATATATTGAAAAATGGAATCAATGTGTTTAAAAAAAAATATAAATTAATTAAAAAATGAAAAAAAAAATAGATCTCCTCGTAACATAAGAATTAGGATGAACGATGGAGTTCAAACAAAGTTAAAAGGATTTTTTTTTTTTTTGAAATAAATGGTAAAGATTTAACTTTGAAAAACTTATAAATTTAGAAAAAAAAAAAAAAAATTAATCCCCACCTTATTTATAGAGATCTCCACCTCCCTCGTCACAAACGGGAAGGTGCGACTACCCTCGCAATATTAAAGGGATACGAGACCTCTCCCATAGTGCCTACCCCGTTCACAATGAATAAGGTAGAGATCATCATAGATATGGTGGCTATTATTTTCTTCAAATTTTGTTTTAACTTTTAATTCAAAATTGATCTCCAACTGTCTATTATAATTTTTTGTATGAACTATTGGAGATCAATTTAAAATTGTTTTTTTCAAGAATTGTTTTTTTTTGTTAAATTTTAATTGATCTCCACCATCCATCTCAGTAGAGATCACTTTAAAAAATAATTATTAATTTTCAATTTTTTTTAAAAAGATTAATTTTTAAAGATTTTTTTCAAAGAGAACTTTTTTGTTCGTTTTTTTTAATTTTATATCAGGGGTATTTCCATCTTCTACCCTTTTTCTTTTTTATTTTTTTAATTAAGAATTTTAATGTCCTTTGGTATTTTTGACAATCAAACTTGGTCGATGGTTATGTTTGACTAATGACATGATAAATGATTGTCAATTTTCTATAAATTATTTTGCTTTTAAATTATTAAACCTTAATGAGGTTAGATGTAATTTACTCTTCTTTAAATTAGAAGTGTGTTAACTAATTAAAAATCTAAATATGAGTGAAAATGAACTTAATTTGTCATTAGAAATTAGAAATTAAGTTTTTGCTCGAAAGAGAATAATTTCTTCTTCTCACCTAAGTAATTAAGAGCTAGTTCGTATTCTTGTAGCTTTTAAAATAATCATAGTTGGTTTTAAATGAATAGTCTATTATGAAGTTAATCACATATTTATTTGGTTAATTATGTTGTTAAAACCTGTAATTTATAGATAATGTCAATTACATGATAAAGCATAATTTGATTAATTCATTTACCAATTTAAAATTTAAAATAAGTTAGATAAATTGAGGTTGATTCGGTGGTACGAGGCTATGAGTCTCACACCTATACCACGAGATTGTGGGTTTGAGTCTCTTTCTCTTACAAAAAAACCTCAAAATTATTGTACTATATTTTTAAAAATTAAGCATTTTTAAATTAAATTCCATAATTCAATCCACTACACCCACTTAATAAACATTTTAAATGTCAAAATAATTAATTATGTCCATATATTTCCAAATTACATGTTTATCCTTAATATTGAATTGTGTTAAATGAGTTAGTGAGTTTAGAGGGTTAAACCCAAACACGAGATGCTTTAATTAACGGTCCAAACCCATTTCATTCCTATCTATAGACTCCAATTCTGTACAGAACTGGGAGAAGAGATATTGGACAAATTTTTATACAAGTCTCTTGACTAATTCAATTTATAGACTTCGTAATAAATTTGGAAAGCATTTGATTTTGTCTATATGTCAATCATATTTTTAATAAGGATCATATTTTTAAGAAGTAATTTTCATCTTTCATATTTGAATGGGATTTATCATATCATCATATAATAAGTTATTAAAAGTATTGAGTTATGGTTTGGTGGTAACGATTCGAATTTATGATATTATCATATTAAATTAGTGTTCTTACTACTAAATCACAGTGGAACGGTGGTTGACATGTATATACTTCTAAAAATTTGTAGCGTTTAATTTTGATATATCTCAAAATCTTGTTTTGTTCGATGTCAGGTTTTAAAAAATAATAATAATAATAACCATCCAAGATCAATCAAAGAACCTTATCTAAAGTTGTAAAATGCCCAATTCATTGGCCATGTAATTTTTTGTTATAATACAGACGACTTAAATTATCTGCTTCAAGCTATATTGCACGGATACTCTAAATTAGGAAAGGAATTCATACCGAACTCGTATCCTAATGTCCAAATTGAGGATACGTTTCGGATATGTATCGGATACACCATTTGACGTATCTGTTGACTTTTTCTCAAGTTTGATTGGAGATACGCTGATGATACATCGAATATATGCTGAGGATACGTCGAGGATACGGCGAGAATACGTTTGGGGTAAAAATTTAATTATTTTAGTTAAAAACGGAGTCAAATTATGATTTTATAAAGTTGAAGGGGTAAAATATAATTATTTAAAATAAATTTTAAACTAAGTTTATACTTTTTAAGGTTCGTTTCTTATATCATAAATATATTTAAATGAAATATGTTTTGAATGAATTATTGAATTATATTTTTATAAATATAAAATATAAATATATATTATTTTAATTAACATATCCTACCGTATCTGTATCCTAGTTTTTAAAAATTGTCCATATCCATATACCATATCTATATCTCATATCCGTACAACATATACTCAAGTGAGGACTTAAGCGGACTTTAGATTTTTCTCACCCTTCTACATTACTTTCCCGTGTACTATAGGACATCGACAACTAATAAGAAAAGACAGTCGGTGAGTACAATCTTGGAAACATATGATCACCAACTCATTTTAATATATAAATCACCTAAAGTTTAGATGGGCTCCTCACAATTCACCGATGGCCGGTCTACTAAAGTTACAGGTCAAGTTTTTCTCTCACGATGGATACGTATTAAAATATATCTATAATATATTAATACATATCATTATAATTTTATCACGTAAACAATAATTTTAATTAAAATAATACATATAATAAAAATAAAATAATATTTATTAATATACTAAAGATATACTTATAATATATATTTATGAGAGAAAAATGGTTAAAGGTTTTATATTTCCCTTTCTATCGTACACATAACCTTTATTTAAAAAAAAAAAAGTTTACAAATAACTGCCATCTTGTGTAGTAACGCAGTTTATTTTCGCACAATTTATTTTTTGGCAAATAAATTCATTATGTAAAAACTAAAGAATTAACTCTTTATACAAAAACTTAATAGAGTTAAATATTCTTTAGGATTTTATAAGTTCCTTTAAATTATTGTAATATTTATAATTTAACCGATGTCATATTGTCAAAGTTCTATTGTGTTAGTGGTGGGGAGACTTACCGTCTCCGGCCATTAACCCATTGCAAGGTTTATATATATATGTCTTATCATTACCTACAAAACCATAATATGTTTGGGTCTCTTTCGATGTTAAAAATTGGGTTTTTTCGATTATAGAAATAGATATTTAGATCTATTTACGGTGTTTGATTTTGATAAGTTCAGAAATAGGATCGTTAAAAGAAAAACCAAAACGATCCTATTATATATTTATATGTTAAGAAAACAATAGAGAATGTTGTCAAGTTTGACCATAATGCAAAAGTTGCATGTCAAAAGTATATTCCTCCATGTAATCACATGCCTTAGCAAAGCAAAACATGAATTAATCAAAGTTTTGACAACACTCGTTGCTGTCATCACCACACGCCACTCCAATCTTGTACGCATTTTCTCTTCACAATAACTTACTCAGCAACTTCATCCATTTTACTTAAATATATATATATATATATATATATATATATATATATAATCATCTCTTTCCTTTAATTCTCCTCTTCATCATCATTTAAATAAAAAACCCTCAAATTCCTCTCGAAATTCTTTCATTTTGATCTTTTAAAAAGAAAACACGTTTTGATCTACAATTCATATATTCATTCAAAGGTACGTACGTAACATAGTTTTTGAACATGCCCAAGACCAGCTGGTCCGTGCTAAGCCGCCTGAGGACAGCCGTGAAGAAGGTGAAATTCTTACTCAACTTCAATCTTAACCGGTGGCGAATCGCTTCCATGCTTGGTGGCTCCACCAGCAACCGCCGCCTGAGCTTTAATGACAGACCTGGCTTGACGGCCTGTACGGACAACACGGAGGCGTATCATGACTCTCCAAATTCTTACACGGGATCATCATCACTTCATAGAACCATAAGCTATCCATCGGAAGATGATATTGATAAGAGGGCTGAAATGTTCATTGCAAATTTTCACAAGCAGCTTCAGATTGAGAGGCAGATTTCTTTGCAGCTCAGATATTGCAGAGGAAACAGCTTTGAATATTCCACGTCTCCCTGATCCTATTATTTATTTTTTGATTGGGTGGTTTTGTGGGAGAGATTTTGTGATGGAGCCTGTGTTTTTTTTAGTAGGTTTTTCCACTACAAATTTGTGCTATAAAATCAAAGCACTTGTTTCTTTCTTTATTTTTCTTTTCAATTTCGTGTAAATTGTTTATGTTGAAGTTGGGTGTTTTTGGGGAATTAACCATTTAATTGTGTTTGATTTTTCTCCGTCATGTTCTGTCATTCTTTTGATTTGTCAAGTATGAATAGTGCATGTTTCAAATAAAAGTATGAATAGTATACTTGTCAAAACAGAGAATAGAAACGTACAGTACAATATTATAATTGTAATACCTGTATGATGTATCAGTAGGTCCAGTGTGATGAAATTTTGTAATAAATAAATAAATTTTCTTTTGCCTTTTTTCATGTTCTTTTCTGATGATGATTGGTATCAAGCTTATATTTTGTTTTTGTTTTTGGTTTTTTTTTTGTGATTTGAGAGTAGTTTTAGATACTACAAAATGCGTACGACGGAATTTTATTTTGAAAGGACACTTATTTATTTAACAACATAAAAATTAACAATAAGTACAAGAGGCCGGCTGCCTGCTTTTCAACATTGGTAATTTTAAAAAACAATTCAAAACTTACAAAATATTAAACTTTTTTTATAACTAACATAAATTTGAGAGTTAGAGGAGGCTAGGGAAGAGTGATTCAAATATTATAGAAGTTTCCATAAATATATAAATTTTGAGTGAAAGTATATAAATTTAATATATGATCCATATTATATACACCTATTTGAATATATATAAAGTCAATTTCATAATATTTTGATTGTTGATTCAAGGAATATGATAGATTGATAGGATGTGAGGGTTTTTTATTTTAATAATGTTAAGATTTTCAAAATATTCATCTAAAATTAAGTCTAAATAATGTGGTATGTGAATCGTTAAGATCCTATAAATTATAAATTTACGGTGTGAATGATATGAATTTGATAACGCATATGGTAAATAATTTGAGTATGATTTTGCCCAAATATTTTGGACAACCTAATATTATTATTATTTAAAATAGATTATAGTTGTGAAAGCATAAAAAAAATTCCAGTTATTCAAAATATAGGTGGATTATGTGGCTTTGGCTATGGTACACATGAGAAACATGTGTTGTACCGTACAAATTGTCAAAATACTAACAAATTATATATAAAACAAAAAGAAAGTGGGTGACAGCCCACAAAGCAAACCTGTTGCTGTAAGTTTTACATATTATATACATATAAAATAATAATATATTTATATTATAATAATTAATAAAAATATTATCTACAAAAGTGAATAAAAAATATTATTTTAATTTCAAGAACGAGTTGAAGGTAGATCGATCAAGTTGCACGTTGATATGAAGGTTACACTCGCTGAATGAACAAGTAAACGTAAATTATCTAAAACAAGTTCAACGTAGGTTTAACTAGTTTAACGTCATTGAAACGTTAAACTCGTTCAGTGAACAAGTCAATGTAAATTTCATGAATAACTTAAATGTAGATTGAACGAGTTTAACGTTTAACTAATAATGGTCTCGTTCATTGAACAAGTTAATGTAAACATTTTATAAACAAGACTAACGTAGGTTGAACATATTTAACGTTGATCTGAATGTTAAACTCGTTTAGTGAACGTAAATTGTCTTGAACGAGTTTGACGTTCATCTGAACGTTAAACTTGTTTTATGAGCAAAATGACGTTAACCTTTATTATATTAAATAAATAAAATAAAATAAAGATTTTAAAATTTTGAATTCATATACAAGTTCAATGTAGATTGAACAAATTTTACGTTCAAATGAACGTTAAACTCATTCCGATAACAAATCAATGTAAATCTTTAAGAACTCGTTCAACGTAGGTTGAACGAGTTTAACTTTCATATATGTGAACAAGACAACGTAAATCTTCATGAACAGGTTGAACGTAGGTTGAACGAGTTTATCGTTCATCTGATAATATTAAACTGGTTTATTGAACAAGTCAACGTAAAATTTCATGAACAAGTTTAACGTAAGTTGAACGAGTTTATCGTTCATCTGATAATGTTAAACTCTTTCATTGAACAAGTCAGTGTAAAACTTCATGAACAAGTTTAACATACATTGAACGAGTTTAACGTTCATCTCAATGTTAAACTCGTTCCATGAACAAGTCAACGTAAATCTTTATTAACAAGTTCAACGTAGGTTGAACGCGTTTAACGTTCATTACGAGTTTAACATTCAAATGAACGTTAAACTTGTTCTGTGAACAAGTCAACGTGAACCTTCATGAACAAGTTCAATGTAGGTTGAGCGAGTTTAACATTCAACTGATAATGATAAACTTGTTCATTTAACATGTTACGTAAACCTTCATAAACCAGTTCAACGTAGGTTGAACAAGTTTAACGTTGCGATAAACGTTAAACTTGTTATCGATGAACGTTAAACATGCGATAACAAGTTTAATGTTCATCGTAACGTTAAACTTGTTCGGTGAACAAGTTATGGTAAACCTTCATGAACAAGTTCAACTTAGGTTGAACGAGTGGAACGTTCATCTCAACTTTAAACTTGTTCAGTGAACAAGTTATCATAAATCTTCATGAAATTCATAAAAATATTTGACTTATAAACTTATTGCAAACAGTATGTTTTATGAATTAATAGTAAATATTTAATATTATATATCGATAATTAATTTGTAAAATATAAATACATATTATTAATTTACTCATTATCCTGTAGTATCAATAATTTCAATCTACTATTTTGGTTTATTTTGACAATGCTATCATCGGATATCGTTGAAGCGAAGAGAAGCCGTTTAGTCATTAATACGATTTTAAAAAAGAAATACTTTCTTATTGTTGAGTGGGATATGTTAGGTTTTGACTCGTATTCTCAAGTGAACCCAATGTGAACCAAAATAAGACTTAATTGATGTGGTACTTCCTGGAGACGTGGGATAACGTTTGGAAGTTGAAGATGGTGTTTAAGGGAAGTTTGAAGACAAAGAAGAACTGAAGAAACGAAGTCTGGTGGGTTCCGCGGCATAAACCGCTGTGCAGATAGGCGCCTAGACCGCGACAAGGAGAGTGGTCCTGTCCAGGCGATCAAGCGCAGTGTGGACTGCGGCGGAGGTAATGGCATGGACCGCGACACAGAGAGCGATAGTTGACAGTGGCTTTTCGCGGTATAGGAAACGGGGTGCACACCACGACCTAGACCTCGGGAACAACGTATTTTACCCAAAGAGGAATGTTGTGCGTGGAAATAGGAAAGTGTTTTCTTCTGAAAGTTCTTGTGCTAATCAGAAAATGAAAGAGTTTGTCTTCATGAAGAATAGGAATCTTGTACGTTTAAGAGTAAGATTTCCTCTTATGTTAATCTCCCTGTAATTAGTATAAATAGACCTTGTATCTAGGTTATTTTGTGTGGATAAAAATGAACACCATGTAACATTAGAGAGTAGTAGAGAGATCGGGGTGAGAGACCTGTGGGAATATCCTGGGAGGGATCTAAGGGAATATCAGTAGATCAAGTAAGAGATCCGTGGGTGATATTCAGGGGAGACCTAGGGGATATAGTGGGGTTCTTGATAAGGATCTTGTGAGTGTGGTTTGGGGTTTGGGGTTTGGGTGTGAGAGAGAATCCTGTAATATATGGTTGTAACAATTTATCATATAGTGGAGTTTTCTCTGTCGTCCTGACGGTCCGTGGTTTTTTACCCGATTTGGGTTTTCCACATAAATCTTGTGTTGTGATTGGTTTATTTTCTCTCATCTATTTTTTCTGCTATTGACGTTATTAATTGCTATGAGTTATGGACATATATTATGCATGACGATTCCGCGATCATCGGTTCCGAGAAATTCTCCAACAGGATAGTAGTGCACTTTCTTTCCATACAGGGTGGTGAGGGTTCGAGTCTCATCATACACATTTTATAAACATGTGTATGTGTATGGAGTTTTCTCTTGGTTTTTTAGAGTATTTATCCGGGCTACACTTATTTTGTTTGATCTTGACAAGTCTCGGCAATCCTATTGTAATAGTTGTAACTTATAATACTTAAAAAAAAAATCAAAATGAATAACTTATCAAAATTATATAATTATTTAAAAAAAAATTCAAAATTTGTAGAATGATTAATGATGTCAAATAATATGTTTAACCTTTATATTTTTTATATTCAAATAATATATTTGATTAATAAATATATATTTAACAATGTAAATTTCACTTGTGAATTTGGTAACCATTTTACAATTTCTAAAATTTTGACTTGTAACCATTTTCACGGCTATAGTAATCACCCTCACGGATATGGTAACGATTTGTACGGCGTTAGTAACCATTTTTCAAGTTTTGAAATTTTAATTTGTAATATTTTATCGACGATGGTAACAACTTTCACGGCTCCAGTAACTATTTTACGACTTTGCTAACCATTTTATATTATTTCAATTATTTCAATTTTGACATGTAACCATTTTCACGGATTTGATAACGACATTAATGGCTCTGTAACCATTCTTACGACTTTGGTAACAATTTTTTAATTTTTGAAATTTTCACTTGTAATAATTTATAAAAATACTTGAGTTATAAACTTATTGCAAATAATATGTTTAATGAATTAATAGGAAATTTAGTAAATATTTGATAATATATATATATATATATATATATATATATATATATATATATATATATATCAATAATTAATTTATAAAACATAAATACATAATAGTAATTTACTCATTATCATGCTATTTTTTTTTATTTCCCCCCAAATTGTTAACCAAATATTTAGTATCAATAATTTTCACCTACTATTTTGGTTTACGTTAACAATGCTGATAACATGTGTACTAAATCATTAACCAATAATACATAAAAAAGAAATCTAGATCTTCTAATGTAGGCAGTATCTAACTAAGTATAAACATTCACTAAGTTATATACCACCAAATGCTAAAATCAAACAGCTCATCTGTGTGGCACTCTCCGAAACCAATAGTTTATAAAATTGGTGTTTCAACGTAGATTGAACGAGTTTAACGTTCATCTCAACTCATGTTTGCTACTTGCAATAGGACTGCGAATGAACTATTTTATGTCCAATCCCATGTTTAGTGAGTCCAAGAAAAAGGAACAAATCGTTGCATATTTACTTATAGCTTTGGGTAGCAGCAACACAAGCTCTTTAGTCGATAACTTGAAAATATTCTTGGATTAGATCTTCCATAAATTCTCTTTGATTTGGATCTTTAATTAGTTCTCACGGGGATGATTTTATTTTTTTGATTTTATGTTATTACTTATAAAAAATTGCTTGTTGATTTCACTCGACTACTACAATTAACAGTTGCATATTTGGCTATTTACTTGCAACTTTTGGTGACAGCAACACGAGCACTTCAACCGATTGTAGTAGTAAATTAACTTTCAATATCGATTGCAAGTCTCAAAAAATAATTATTACAAACAGGAATGAGAAGTAAATTAACACAAACGAAACAAGAAAAAGGAAAACACATCCATGCACTAATTGACAAATTTAGGCAAATTTTCTAAACTTTTTTTTTACCTATAATTCACTTTCAATATCGATTGCAAGTCTCAAGAAATAATTATTACAAACAGGAATGAGAAGTAAATTAACACAAACGAAACAAGAAAAAAGAAAACGCTACATTTTGTATCAAATTTACACACATTACACATACATATATCATATGGAGATGTGGAATCGCTTTTCATGGCTGCTTGGTAAGCTTCAGCTACATTAGATATGCTTGAACAGGAGATTAAGTGCTCGTTTGATTGAGCTTTCTACCGACTCAAAAGATCTACGAACGTCTATTTGGATATTTTAGAGTTGTTTGGTTGGCCTTTTAAGAATGTATATTTTTAATTGAGTAGAGACTAGTAAAGTTTAAACCTCTACTAGATAATAGCTCATGGGGAGGTACTTCTCCAAATAAACATTTTTTTTAAGAAGTCTACCAACCAAACAATTATATATATATTTAAAAAAACTCTATTTGTAATAGATCTACTTGTAGTAGATATCTTTTACTAATAGAGATTTTTCAAAAGTCCAACCAAACAAGCTCTAGGACTCGAAACTTTCAGAATCACTTGTTCCATAAGTGAGCAAAAATAACAACACAAACAAACATAAGAATGCCAAAAGAAATGCCAAAAGAAATGCCAAGCTCATTACGGGGGTATTGCACGGGTACCTACCCGCGTACTTACCCACGCAATACCAGTGTACTGCTAGCGCATGTGCCCGCGCAAAGCACTGGACAGAGAGAGACATCAAACCTAGATGCGTGGGTGTTGTGCAGGTAGCCTACCAGCATAATTACCTGTGCACTGCCCTGTATGAGGATGCCAAAAAAAACTAACATACTAGGCACACAATGGAATTCAAAAAAATATTCTTCGTCCTCAGATGTAAATAAACCCAGATAAAGAATTTTTTTTAAAAAAATCTACATGTATGTCTTCTTGGGCGAATACAGATATTATCATTTATCTTATTATTTTTTTATTACAGATTTTATTTTAAATTTTATATTATTTTAAATCTTTTCTTAACATTAATTATTAATGTTAACGTATGCCAGGTAAATGCTTTTTTTTTTCTTTTTTTTTTCAACTGTTTTATATATTTAATAAAATAAATATCTATTTATAAATTATGAATTAGTGTTGAATGTTATATTAGTTGATTATTATTTGAGATTTTTATTGATCCACTTTTATTTTTTTTTCTTTAAATTTACAAATTACTATAGAAAAATCACATTGATCAATTATGAAACCAATTTGTTTTATAATTTTAGGTTATAATATCAAACAAAATGTCAATTTGATATTACAACTATTTTTTTTAGTTAATCTATCAGACATGTTTTTACTGTTTTTATTTTCAGAATACAGGTTTCAGCATATGCTACCAGATGTGTTTTCATATTTTGAAAATGAAACCGAAAACATTGTTTTTGTTTTCATTTTTCTTATCGAAAAACAGTCAACGAAAAACGCTTACAGGACGGTCTCTTAGTCTTCCTAGTAAGGTTAGGATTTTCTTTTGGAAGGCTTGCAAGGGGATTCTCCCTACAAGACATTTGCTGAATAGAAGAGGTATCATTGACTCTTCTGTTGGGTTGTGAAGCCTGAATCCTATTATGTTTAGTATTGGTTCTCTATTCTATTTAGGAGTATTTTATTGTTTTATTTAGGAAAAGAATTCCTATTAGCTTTAGGCTAGACTTTATTATAAATACTCCTGTAATTCTTATTTGTAGTGTGTGTGCTGCATAGAGAGGAGAGAAAAGAATATTGAGAGCCGTAAGGAGAGAGATATTGCTTCGCTATTGTAAACACCGATTTCATAGTGGAAGTTGAGTGCAGGTGCACTCTGTGGACGTAGGCTTACGCTGAACCATGTTAAATATCGTGTCTTTTATTTTCTTCTTTTTGATTGTGCATGTTCCCTAAGCCGATAAATTCACAACAACTGGTATCAGAGCCTAGGTTTTAAGGCTTAGGGCATACTAGGGTAGGATCTAGAGTTGAGGATTCTCCAGCACAAGGTTCCAGGAGTCAGAACAGCAGCAGCAGCGCCGCCGGAGCAGCCACCGCTGGAACAGTAGCCACCGGAGAGGGAGTTGTCGGCCACGGAGAGTGAGTTGTCACCTCCCACACCATTAGAATCAGAAAGAGCTGATCTACAAGTTTCTCTTTTGGGACGTCGTCAAAAGATCACCGGAAAGTGGTCAAATCAGCCGACGAATGTTGAAGAGGAGTGGTTTCGCCGCCTAGTTGCCACCGACTAGTTGAGCGAAACCACCACCACCAAAAGAAGCAGAAAGTGATCATATTCAAGATTGTCTTCTGGGTGGTCATCAACCGAGCACCGAAAAGTCCTCAAATCGACCGTCGAAGTTTTGAAAAACCGAACGGTTATCGTCAGATCTACGTCGATCCGTCGCGGATATGAGAAAACCGACACCACCAGCAGACTCAGCGTGGTGAAATCTTCCAGATCCGGTATTTCTTACGTTGAAACAGAAAGTTTCGGATTTCGATCGGATTCCATCCCGGTTTGACTTTTTCGTTGACCAGTTCAAATTGCTTGTTGTTCGAGGTTTGAGTGGGAGCAATGGGGTCCGAGAAGGATACATATAAGATAGAGAAATTCAATGGTACGAATTTCAACTTTTGGAAGATGCAGATGGAAGATTATCTGTACCAAAAGGACTTGTATTTGCCGATAGTAGAGAAGCCGAAGGGCGTGTCTGATGAAGAATGGATGGTCCAACGTAAGCCAAAAGATATGAACGATGCAGAATGGACGATTTTGGATCATAAAACGTTGGGGGCAATTCGACTCAGTTTGTCAAAATCAGTCGCCTTCAACATCAAGGGTCAAGAGACAGCGGAAGATCTCATGAAGGCCCTATCAAATTTATATGAGCAACCTTCAGCAGCAAGGAAGGTCCATCTGATAAAGAAGCTAGTGAATCTGAAGATGTCAGAAAATCAAAGTTTCAAAGAGCACCCGAATGTGTTCAATGAGGTAACAGATGGGTTAAATTCGGTTTCCATCGTATTCGATGATGAGGTGTTGGCATGCATAATTCTTGGCCAGATGCCGGAGAGTTGGAGTGCAACATGTCAATCAGTTGCCAACTCATTCGGAAGAGAAAAGTTAGCATTCCAACAGGCCGTAGACATGATTATGACCCAAGAGATCATGATGCGTGAAGAGGGATCAAGGGCATCATCTTCAGCACTGAACATGGAAGGTAGAGAATGCAGAAACAAGAATCGGAACAGAAATCAATGGGGTAGATCAAAGTCAAGAGGAAGATCCAAGTCCAAAAATCATCAGGGCAATAATTCGGGTAATCAACAACGAAGTAAGAAAGACATTGAGTGCTGGAATTGTGGCAAGATGGGTCACTACTCGAGTGAGTGTAGGTCTACCAAGAAGGACGATGGCAAGAGCGGTGTGAATTGTATTTCAGAGGAGTCAGATGACTGCCTTATCTGCTCATTGGAAAGTAAGACGGAATCTTGGGTGTTGGACTCAGGGGCGTCATTCCATGCCACCTCACATAGGGATTTGTTCGAGAACTACGTCTCTAAAAATTTAGGTAAGGTGTATCTTGATGACGATCAAGCATGCGATATTATCGGGAAGGGAGATGTGAAGATTCAACTGAATGGGTCAGTTTGGAAACTCGACAATGTGAGGCACGTACCGGACTTGAGGAAGAACTTGTTCTCTATAGGGCAGTTAGCGTCAGACGGTTATGTGACAACTTTCACGGGTGATAAATGGAAGATCTCGAAAGGAGTTATGACAGTTGCTCGAGGAACTAAGAACGGGTCTCTTTACACGACTACCTATGGGTATGGTTCGGCTGCAGTGGCGAAAAGTAGAGAGGATCCAAATCTGTGGCACCAAAGGTTTGGGCACATGAGTAGTCAAAATCCGTTGAGATTGATTTCTGTAAAAGCTGCATTCTTGGAAAACAGAAGCGAGTAAGCTTCAAAAGGACTGGAAGAGCACCGGCAAAGGAGAAGCTGGAACTAGTGCACACCGATGTTTGGGGTCCAGCTTCAGTCTCATCAAATGGGGGTAAACAGTATTTCGTCACATTCATCGACGACCATTCCAGAAAGGTATGGGTTTACTTCTTACGACAAAAGTCTGATGTGTTTGAGGCTTTCAAGAAGTGGAAAGCTATGGTTGAGAATGAAACAGGTTTGAAGATCAAGAAGTTGCGTTCAGATAATGGTGGAGAATATGAAGACAACGAGTTCAAGAAGTTTTGCTACCAGAGTGGGATAAAGCTCATACGGACGGTTCCTGGAACGCCACAGCAGAATGGTATAGCAAAAAGGATGAACAGGACATTGACTGAGAGAGCCAGAAGTATGTGTCTACAATCTGGGTTACCGAAGCAGTTCTGGGCAGAAGCAGTTAATACAACAGCATACTTGATCAATAGAGGACCATCAAAGCCTTTGGACCTCGTTATACCAAAAGAGATCTGGACTAGGAAAGAGATAAAACTTTCTCATTTAAAGGTGTTTGGTTGTGTTTCTTATGTACATGTAGGTGATCATTCAAGGAGCAAATTTGACGCCAAATCAGTAAAGTGCACCTTGGTAGGTTATGGTGAAGACGAGTTTGGTTATAAACTCTGGGATGACCAAAACCGGAAGATAATCAGGAGTAGAGATGTTGTCTTCAACGAGAAGGTCATGTACAAGGACAAGAACACACATATGTCTGAGCAAGAAGAGCCAAACTACTTTGGGCCAGAGGATGTTTCGGGTGGTAGGATCGTGGAATGTGGCAGTAATCAGAAAATTGAAGAGCAAGGTGTGCATCCCTAGGTTGAAAAACCTATACCACAAAATGAAGTTTCAATACCACAAAGTCCGATTGGTCAGAGAATTCTGAATCCACAAATTGGGAATGCTTTGAGAAGATCCCCACAGGCCCAAGGTACACCGCGAAGATCCACTCGCCCACATGTACCAAATAAAAGGTACTTGTATTACTTGTTGCTGACAGATGCGGGAGAACCTAAATGTTATGAAGAAGCATGTCAGGGTGAAGAAGCAAGTAAGTGGAAGCTTGCAATGAATGATGAAATGAAGTCGCTTGTGTCCAATCAAACTTGGGAGTTAACCGAGTTGCCTGAAGGAAAGAAAGCCTTACAGAACAAGTGGGTGTTTCGAATCAAGGAGGAACATGATGGTTCCAAGAGATACAAGGCGAGACTGGTGCTCAAAGGCTTTCAGCAAAAGGAAGGTATTGATTACACCGATATTTTTTCTCCTGTTGTTAAACTAACTACGATCCGGTTAGTGTTGAGCATTGTCGCAGCAAAGGGGTTATATCTTGAGCAGTTGGATGTGAAGACTGCCTTCCTTCATGGAGACTTAGAGGAAGAGATATACATGCATCAACCAGAAGGGTTTGCGGAACAGGGCAGAGAAAAGATGGTTTGCAGATTGACGAAGAGCTTGTATGGTTTAAAAGAAGCTCCCCGACAGTGGTACAAGAAGTTTGATGGGTTTATGCAACAGAATGACTATTTTAGATGCAATGCTGACCATTGCTGCTATTTCAAGAAGGTTAAATCGAGCTTCATAATATTACAACTGAAGCAGAGTATGTGGCTGTGACAGAAGCTAGCAAAGAGCTTATATGGTTACAAGGGTTGTTAGCAGAGTTAGGATTCGAGCAAGTGATAAATGTGTTGCACAGTGATAGTCAGAGTGCGATACACTTGGCCAAGAATTCAGCTTTCCATTCTAGGACCAAGCATATAAGACTGCGGTATCATTTCATTCGGTCGCTAATTGAAGATGGAGTGTTAAAGCTTGTGAAGATCGCAAGGAGTAAGAATCCAGCTGATATGTTAACCAAACTAGTCACTACAGAGAAACTGGAGTTGTGCACAGCTTCAGTAGGTCTTTAAGGTTGAAGACAGAGGAGGATGAGCGCACCGTACCTGTCCACTAGTCATCGAGGAAGGAGGAAGAAGTCTACTCTAGTTTCAGTCTTCAAGTGGGAGATTGTTGAGTTGTGAAGCCTGAATCCTGTTATGTTTAGTATTGGTTCTCTATTTTCTTTAGGAGTGTTTTATTGTTTTATTTAGAAAAAGAATTCCTATTAGTTTTAGGCTAGACTTTATTATAAATACTCCTGTAATTCTTATTTGTAGTGTGTGTGCTGCATAGAGAGGAGATAAAAGAATATTGAGAGCTGTAAGGAGAGAGATATTGCTTCGCTATTGTAAACACCGATTTCATAGTGGAAGTTGAGTGCAGGTGCGCTCCGTGGACGTAGGCTTATGCTGAACCACGTTAAATATCGTGTCTTTTATTTTCTTCTTTCTTGTGTGTTTGATTATACATATTCCCTAAGCCGATAAATTCACAACATCTTCTTGGTGCCCTTTTTTATTGTAAAGGTTCTGGGACAATTGACCATGCCTTGTTTGGTTGTGAGATCATTTCTAAATGTTGGTCCCAATGTCAGTTTTTCAGGAGGTTGTGTAAGTTGAGTATTGCTGATTTCTGTCATAGAGTTCTATGGGTGTTTTCTATGCAGGGTGAGGAGAAGGGTTTGAGGTTTATTGTTACTGCCTGGTTGATTTGGCATAACAGAAACCAGGTTTTATTTTGTGGTAACTGGCAAGCAGTTTGATGTTAGCAGCTGCAGGGAAAATGCTGGAAATTTGGTTGCTGATTTTAATGGGGTTCTGGTATATATTGGACAAGGTGAGAAGGTTGATTTAGTGATGAAATAGAGGTGGGTGGCTCCAGGAGTAGGGTGCTTTAAACTGAATGTAGATGTAGCTTTGAATGTGGACTATGGAAAGTTTGGTGCTGGTTTGGCATGGTCTTCAGAAATGACCACGGCGTAATTGTTCATGCTGCAGCTTTGCAGTTAAAAGGTACATGTTCTGTGGATGTGGTAGAAGCTAGAACCATTTTGAAGGTTTTCTATAGCTATTGGAGAAGGTTTGCTAGCTCTAGTTATTGAATCAGATTCACTGGGTGTGGTTAACTTCTTGGGTCTTGAAAAGTGTCTTCATTCTTCAAGCAATGATATTGTTAATATTGTCCAAGACATTCGGTTTCTCTTGAATAGATACTCAGATGTATCGATTTCTTTTGTTCCTAGAACTTGTAACATGGTGTCGCATTTTGATGCCAAACATATTGTGTGTTTAGATCGTCCTGTTTTATGGGATTTTGATTTTCCTTGTTGGTTATAGTTGATTTGGCTCGTAAAGATGTTTCTTTTCCCTCTAATGGGGTCCGAATAAAATTCACTTTTCCTTTAAAAATAATAATAATTGTAATGATGTCAAGAGAATTCAAATTTGAACTAATTAATGTAAAGAATAAGGTGAATTCAAGTCTACCTATGGATACAATAATATGTGACCAACAGGAATTCTGACCCATCACCTACTGCTGCACACAACTTGAACCTACCCTTCCCTCCATATTAGATTCAAGCATTTTATTGGGTTAGTTGTAACGTAAAGATATGATCAGATAAAAATTGTTTTCTTATATATAACATTATTTACCCCACCCACATTTAGTTTAATCATAAGTTTATTTTATTTTTGAATATTGTTAAGTCATTATTAAATTGTTTGTCTTATAACTTTTGGGTCTCAAATAATATAATTAAACTCTAATTTAGAACTCGAGATCTCGGTTGACTGGTTTTAATATACACCTTTGAAGTTTGAACATGTTACTATGAGTTGAAAATTCAATTCAAGTAAATTCATATATAATCCTTTTTTTTGTTGGGTAATAAAATTCATATATGACGAGACGGGGTTGATCCGATAGTAAATCCGTTACACCTGCACCATGAGGTTACGTGTTTGAATCCTCCCAATTTCTCAAAAAAATCCAAAGTTAATGTAATACTTAAAAAACCTAAAAATTCTAATTAAATATATTTTGGATGAAATCAGTTGATGATCACATGTCTTAGCAGACATAAGCCCCAAATGCAACAACTATTTAAATATGGGCCTTTAGAAAGCAACATGGACTGGTTTGGCAACCGTACGGCCTCAAAAAAAGGCTGCAATTTTTAGGTGTGGGAGATTGGGCCTTTATTGGCCCTTCTGATTGTTTAAATGAGTAAATGGGCCCTCCATGTAAATTTTGTTTTTTTTTTTTTGACAAAATAGAACAAAAACATAAACAGGAAAACCGAGCACTAGCAGGCCTCAACAGCACTCCAGCTAAAGGGAAACCTGAAGAATCTGGAATAACAATGCTAAAGCCAAAGCCAATTCTGCCCCCAACCGTATCCGCCACAGCTCCCGGTGGTTTCCACGCGGTCACAGGAATCTGAACTTGTTATAAGACATCTTCTTCATCTTAATCACAGAATTTTGAATCTCATCGAAGAAACTTCTACTCCAACCAACCACACTTTGGAGAGTTATGAAGAAGAGAATTAGGGAGAAACCAAATTTTCCAAACAATAATACAAAATAAACCCAGCTCCTCGTCAGACAAGAATAAGGTCAAAAAAAATCAACCAAATTACCTCGAACCTTCAGTTCTGGCATTCCACACACCTTTTGCATATGATGCACCTATCGTCAACTGTCATTCCACACATCTTTTATGATTCTTTATTCTCATTTAATTATATTTCTCAAGAAGGTTGAGACCATATTAATTATAAATTGAAAATTTGGTCTCAAGAAGGTTGAAATATGCATGATCTGCTCATTGGCTGTGCAATTGAATAATTTCACTTGCTCAGACCAGAATTTGATTCAGTGCTTTGTCCAACTGATCGAACCACCAATTCATATTTAACGGTAAAGCTCCCACATACAGATCCAAAAAGAACCATTAATTAATTTCTTTGAAATTCCATTACTTGTGAAAATCTTCACTATCAGGACTCAAATCATCTACTTTTGATTTGAAGTGATACATACCATTATAGAAATTAACATGTCTCGACGTCCTCCTCCCCATCTTTTTGGAACATGGTCAGAGGCAAAGCCAACTTCAATAAATTTGAGGGTTTGGGAATATGACAAAAATTTGAGATAAAAATTAAATAATATTTAATTACTTAAAAAGAAAATTGGGCCGGGAGGACATGGCTTCACGTGACAAGTAAAATGCTAAGGCTTGTTATTTCAATAGAAAGAAAAATGATTTTTATTTGATACGGGGTCTTCTTTTCCATCACCATTTATTTGAGAATCTGCGTACTAGTTGAATATATTGATATATTGGATTCAGAAACCAGATTACTTAATGAGTAATTAGTACTTAATTACTGTACTAATTTAACTAATTGGACATGCTTGAAAGATCTCATGCAAGATAATATAACTACAGAATTTGATAATTTGATTGCCAATTGCCAATGGTTCTATTCAAGATTGTTACCAGCAACCTGGAGTAATCTTCACAAGTAATTACAGTGTTTGATTCATGAAGGGCACTCAAGTTCTTATGGTTCGATCGAATGACTACTTGATGAATATAGGAGAATTGAGAGAACCGATTTCAAGTTTTCTTTGATGCAACTTCTAACTTGTTTGACTTTATTCATTAAAAAAATAAATAACAGAGCAGATGAGTTTGAGCTCATTTTCCTGCAAGCTCATGATTAATTAATCTATACAGTACTATAGAATTATGTTACATATCTACCAGACTACCATTTATTGAAAAACTTAAAATTTTATGTCTGAAGAGCAATATCACGTCGTATTCGAGATCCATTGAATGGAAGGTGAGAAACGGAGATAGAGAAAATTGTCAATTTTAACCTTATAAAATTATGAAAATGTATTTTAGCCATTTGATTGTTACTTATCGCGTCTGAGGAAAAAAAGAATTTTGAAATTGAGTAAAAAAAAAAAAAAAAAAGGTAAATATAGCCACTTTTGTTCCACGTGTAAAATATATTTATTTGTTATATCATTTAACTTTATGAGTCTTGAATAGACATAATTACAGTTCGATTTTAAACCGTAACCATATCCTAAAACACTGGATCGAAACCTATATTCTTGATGTTTCCATTCCGGTTCTTCAATATAAAAATCAGAGCCGGGACCAACAGTTTCACTTTATTTTTTTTTTATATTTTATAAAGAACCTTTTATCTTTGATTTTTTTAAAAAAGATTTTTTAAAACCGTCATAGATTTGAAGGCCCAATGCCCACTGACATCAGCTGTCAGCTGTCAGCTGATGTATATGATGATCAACCTAAAGTACAAACAAAAACCATATTAAACTGGATTTATATAAATTTTATATTGTTAGGTAAATATCTTTTTAAGAAGTAAATAAATAAAAAATCCAACAATATCAATTTCTCAAGTATATTAGTCTTACAAAAATATTTTTTACAAAGATTTAATATTAAAAATACCCCTCACATTTAAATTATTATTGGATGTCCAAATAAAAATACTTTTATTTTAAAAATACCTCTTGTTAATTAACAAACAATGGTTTTATTTAGTAAAAATCGAAAAGTATAATATTCGATTAAATAGAGATATTTTAACTTTTTTAACATCAATAATCAATCAATTGAACCATTTAATATAGAAATGTTTTTAAAATAAAAATATTTTTACCAAGACCTCACCTCCTGTAATAGTTCGAATGTAAAAGGATGTTTTTAATATTACCCTCTTTTAATGAATTTTTTTTACGGAACAGATGAGGTGTACAAACTTTCCAATCAAATTCGAGGAAAAATTTCGTGTTATCGCTAGGATTGTGGTCCAGTATCTTGTCGTTATAAGATCACTATCAATAGTGGTAAATGGAGAAAAGCCGACAACGTTTTGTTTTTTCACCGATAAAAAGGCCATGTTCATTGTGTGTCGACATATATCATTTATGATACATGTAGCAATAAGTTTTGATGTAAAAGGAATAAAGGATATCAACAGAAGGTCATGTGAATATGTGATTGAAAATTAATTTGACCATTACGCTTATCAGATTGCCACCGGGCTTGTCCATTTATGCATTTTTTTTTTGCAATTACATATGCACTATGAGTGGATGGCAAAAAAATAACTTTATAATTATAAATTAAATTTACTTTCTACGGTCATTTATCGAATATCCAATCTATCATAAGTTCTAATAATATATATTTAATCTAATTCAACTTCAATCAAGAAATATTTTTTTTTTCTCACACGTATAGTCAAAGAATGAATGATCAATGAACTGATTTCATAGATTCTGAATGCATTTGATAATGTTAAACATAATTTTGAATAAAAAATTGTTACGGTTTTAGTCTCGTAGAACTCTTTATTTAAAGAGTTGTAGAATCCCGATCTAAGTCTATACAGATTTCAAATACAAATCACACTTTATTTTAATTCAACTTCGAATAGTGATTGAAAAAAATAGTTTTTGTTTTTTTAAAAAAAAAAAAAAAAAAAAAAAGCTGCAAACGTATAAAGGTACTTAATTTTTTTTTTTTTTTTTTACTGTAATTGAAACAAATGAAGATAAATAGTAAAGCAAATATATCTGATTAACTTCAATTGTAGATATCTATTGAAGAGATGGTGTGCCATAAGGGTTTCGTTGCAGCGAACTTGCTTCTACAACTAACATCTTTCAAGGCCTCTCCAATTCTCTTCAAAATTAAAAGCACTTTTTTTTTTCATCATTTGAATATATGATTTTTTTTATGTTGAATTAAATGTTTAAAATAATGTTGAATCAAAATAATGGTAAGAACATCCTACAAAATCTAAAACTTGTACTTATAAATTCTGAAACTATGAGTGTAATGAGAAAAATGGTTGAAATGAGTGTAATACGAAAAAAAAAATGTTACAAAAAAAAAAACTTAAAGGACAATTTTAGTATTTTAAAGTGTGTATGGAGCAAAATTAATAATTTTAATTTTTTAAGGTGGTTGTAGGAAGAACAATGGATATAGGAAGATATTTGTCGGTGGCGATAAAAACTTTCATGAGATATCCCTTATTTTAATTTTGATAAGTACCGTAATTAAAACACATCAATTTCAATGAATTTTATTATGAATATTTTGTGTGGATGATGGGTTCAATGAAATCGACATATGAAAAAATTTAAGATTTTTTCAAACACTAACACTATTTATCTAAAATTTGTTAAATATGAAAGCATCGAAAAATATATGAAATATAGGAAATTCAAGAAAAATAGTTCTAACATTAGAAAAATTCTCAAATTTTGTTTATAAATAGATTTCAATGAACTCATCATCCAAAAAAAATCAGATTAAAATTCATTAAAATCGATTTATTTTTATCAAGGTTCTTACCGAAATTAAAATAAAGGATTCTTATGAGACTATATATATATATATTGACTTAGATAGACAATGTATTTTTTTTTTAAATTGTCATTGGTATGATTCGAACCATTGGCTTGAAAGTAAAGTGCCTAAGCTCTAAGCTCATTCATCTACTAACAAAATTTAAAAATATTTATCCCTTTAAAAATTATATTAAAGTCTAATTAAAGTTATAAATGGTAATCTTCTAAAAAGAAGTTATAAATGATGTATGATCACATCCTATTTTGATTGCGTACTCTTATTTCCAGTACTGTTTTCTAGATCTCTTATAAAAACTTACTATGATTGATCAGGCCAGATAGAAACCAACCTTATTAACATTTTTTTTTAAATTCAATTACTGTCGCGATCCAGCGAGATTAATCAGATTCTACAAGAATGGATCAGAAGACAACTCTCGCAATCAAAGAGATGACTGCTCTTACAATTATTAACTTAAGTGTTTGAGTTGAATAATAATTAAATTAACATACATATTAATCTTTATTAATTAAGAGGTACTGCTGTAGCTTATAACTATAACATATAATAAAATAGAAATAATGTTACTTTGTTCAAATTTGGTGTCTAAATTTGATGTCCAAATGATATGGCAACACTCCAATCCATTCATTTAAATTTAATTAGATTTGTATGATTTAAATGAATGGACTAAAGTGTTGTTACATCATTTGGACATCAAATTTGGACACCAAATTTGAATAAATAGCATTACTCATAAAATAGATATTTCAGTAAATAGCATTACTCATAAAATAGATATGTATACAGAATCCATTTACTAAATCTGTTTACTTACCTAAAAAAAATAATCAAATCTATCTACTTAATGTCCAACTTTATATGTGACCGATTTTTTTTTTCCTTCATGAACTATTTGAAATTTAATAGTTTGGAGGAGCATATGATTTGAATCACATTGATAATGGGTGTTAAACTCTAAATTTTGGTAATAAATCTGTAAAGATAATGGTTCTTATGGTTAGGCAGTTAGACTTGTATTTTGACTGCTTTGAGTACACCCAATGTTGATGTGGCAACTGTGGCTAAAAGCATGATATAAATAAGTTTATTTTCTTAATTTTTTTTTTAAAAAAATGAGTTTTTTAAATTTAAAAAGAAGCTTGAGTTTTAAGAGCATAAAAAATTGTTTCTGACAAAAATATTATTAGGTCATAAACACAAATATAAATCACAGTGTTTTTTTCCAAGCCTTTGATCGTGATTTATTCAATCCAATGTATTTTCTAGAAAGTGGAAATGGTTTAAAATGTCACATTTTTTTTTATTCCTTGCGATGATGTCACTATATTAATAATTTATGTTTAATTATCAAAGTTGCCTTTAAAAGTTGTATTTATACTTTCATCTTCAGTTTCAGAAAGATAACTTTATTTTTCTCTCCAAAAAAGTAGTGTTTTTCAAATCTACAGGTAATTGATTTTTGTGATCATCGTAATGTTTTTTCATGCTTTTACAAGTGATTTAAGATGTATGCAACAAATATATGAACATTTAGTCTCCAGAATGTGCACTAGGTTTATTTTCTTACTTTCCGAGAATATAGGTCGATGTTGTAGATTTGTAATAAAAGTTCGAGGTTTTGTAAAAGTTCGGGGTTTTAAAAAAAAACTCGGTCCGAGCTTATAAGAGTGGTCCAAGCTTTTATAACAACTGCGAGCTTTTAAAAGCTCGATCTGAAACTGAAGATGAAAGTATAAATACAACTTTTAAAGGCAACTTTGAGCTTTTATAAAAGCTCGCAGCTTATATATAAACGCTCGAACCGAGATTTTATATAACAACTTCGAGCTTTTATAAAAGTTCGGGGCTTATATAAAAACGCTCGGATCGAGCTGTTATAACAGCTTCGAGCTTTTATAAAAGCTCGGTTCCGAGCTCTTGTACTATGTTTATCCGAGATGTTATTGTATTGGATCGAGATTTTATTTTGTTTTTCTGAGATTTTAGCGTATTGGCTCGAGCTTGTACTTTGATTAACCTAGTATTTTTTGTTTCGAAGGAATTTTTTTAATTCCGACATTTGTTATTATTTTTGAGCTTTTTAATAACATTCATTTGGTTATTTAATTGTTATTTGAAATTGAATTTAGATATTGTTATTGTTAATAATGGTTTGTGATTTTGATTTTGATTTTGACAGGAGAATGAATCGGGTGAGAATAGTCATTTCTTACAACGGTCGATGTGAGCAGTTACCCGATGGAAGTCAGAGGTTTTTAGGTGCTGATAATCAATGAATGTATGTCTCAAAGAGTATGACTTACCAAGAGTTGGTGTCGATCGTGGAAACCGTTGTGAAGTATGATGTCGACAAATATAGTGTTGATTAACTGTGTATATCAATGGTTCCTGGGACTACATGTCGCATGTTTATAAGAAACGACGATGATGTTCAGTTTATGTTGGGGGAAGATAGGGTGATCCCTCAAGTACGTGTCAGTCTAATTGAGAGGGTAGTAGAAGGTGTCATTGGTGAAGAAATCCCTCATCGTGATAACACCCAACAATTTCTATCTTCAGGCAGAAGCAACCAATTGTTCACAGAAAGAAGTTGGAATAACGGTAGAGAAAACCTGTGTGGTGTCCCACCGGAAGTAGCCGACCACGGTGAATTAGTCGGTGGCCAATTCGACGATGTGTTTGGATGTCAAATTGAGATGAATGATGGGCAGTTCAACCACCATTATAATGACTTCTACAATGACATAAACAATGAGCAGAATAGTGAACCGAATGTTGGGCCGACATAACAGATGGATGATGAGGAAAATTTGCATCCGGTTGATAATGTAGCTAACAATGAGGAAGAGGAAGAGACTGTCGAACAGGAAAGACGTGCAACACGTATACAAATATTTACTTGCAGCGCAGCAGATGTAGCTGGGACTTCCGAGGTCCGGCCTAATTTAACTACATTTGATTCTGATATTGTTAGAACGTGGGTTATTCTAGGAGCACAATCATACTCGTTTGGTATTGGTAGAAGCAGGAACTCGGTTCAAGAAGAACCTACAAGCATGATATATAAGGGGCAATATTTTCCTACCAAAAAGGATTTGAAGAGACTCGTTGGGCATTTTGCAATACGGCAGAAATTTGAGTGGAAAGTGAAAATGTCAAATAAGACAACGTTAGATTTGGTTTGTTTGATGGACAACTGTACGTGGAAATTAAGAGCGGTTAGGAGAGATGAATGGACATTTTTTCAAGTAAGAATTTTTGTGAACGAACACACATGTCCTTTGGAGGAGATTCACCGCCGTCACCGATAAACTAGTGCAGTCATAATTGGAGAAGTGATTGCACCTAGACTTCAACAACAAGATTGTCGACTAATGTGTCCGAAAGACATAATCGCCGATATGAAAACAATGTATATCATCCAAATCTTGTACACTAGGCACATCAAGCCCTGCATTATGCATTGTCACTGACCTATAGAACACATGAGGAAACCTTCAAACTACTACCATCATTTGGCTACGTGTTAGAGCAACAAAATCCAGGGACAATAACTGACTTACAGTGCGATGAAGATGGTAGATTTCTCTATTTTTTTTATGTCTTTGGGTGCCTCACTCATAGGATTCCGGAGGTGTATATGATCAATTATTGCTATAGATGGTACCCATTTAAAGGGAAGATTCTGGGGTACAATGTTTGTTGCAACTGCACAAAATGGCAACGAACAGGTGTATCCAATTGCTTTTGGGTACGGTAACTCAGAAAATAACCTTTCATGGGAGTGGTTTTTGGATTGCTTGAAGGGTGCCCTAAGCCATATTGATGATCTGGTTTCATTTCCAATAGTATGCAAGCATTGAAGTTGGGATTTCTAAAGTTTTTCCTGATGCAACCCATACGCTATATTGCTGGCACTTTTCTGAAAATGTGAAGAAGCGATTTCACACAAAGGATGTAGCAGCCATAATGGATAAAACGGCTAGATCGTATACTGAGTTGAAATATAATCGCCATATGGAAGAGCTACGTAACCTGCATCAGAATGCATTCAATTATGTCATTGAAGCTGGTCCACATAAGTGGTCCCACGTACAATGTCTAGATTGAAGGTATAGGTTCATGACAACAAATGTTGCTGAATGCATAAACTCATGCCTCAAATTCGTACTGCAATTGCCCATGCTAACACTGGAAGAGTTCATTAGGAATATGCTACAAAGGTGGTTTTATGATCGCCATTGTTACGCAGTCCATACATCATCAGTTGACCGACGCAGCATATCTTGTGATCCTCAAACATGTTGAGAAGTGTGCTTATATGACCATCAATCCAGTTGACTGGAACATATTCTCCGTCAAACAGTTCAGGAAGCAGTGGATTGTTGACTTAGCCCAGAAGACTTGCACGTGCAACAAATTTCAAATGGACATGTTTCTATGTTCACACGCACTTGCAGCAGCAAGGTATAGTACTTTTACTTAATATATTTTGGGTACTTGCAAATGAATTTGACACCCCATGTAATTGTTGTTGCAAGGAGCGAAACTTGGATTACACATCTTTGTGTGCAGACTTCTACAAGAGACAAACACTAATCGATGCGTACTCGGTTCCTATTATGCTTGTTGGCCATCCGTCTTCATGGATAGTCCCGACTGACATCCCCGATCGTGTGGTGTTAAATCCATTATCGATGAGGCAAGCAGAACGCCCGAGGGGGGGCCGACATGCCTCATCTTTGGAAAGGACAACAACTCAATCGTGTAGAAGATGTGGAGAATCAGGTCATAATGATATACGATGTCATAATCCATCTTTGATTAATGATGGTCCGAGTAGAATTGTTCCATCAGAATACCGGCGCAAGTGTAGCATCTGTCATTCAGTTGGACACAATAAATAGATGTGCCCTTATAATGGACCTACTGTAGTATGACTGAGCGCATTTGGAAAGAACCTATATTTGTGTGTTGTAATTGCACGATGTAAAATTTAATGTTTCCTATTGAAGAACGAGATGTAAAATTTAATAAATGATTTAATGAATGAATATTATTACATAATTTAATGAATGAATATTATTACATAATTTAATACAACTCCACTACTGTACAACATTCATGCATCGTATTTGTGGTTAGGAGTTACAAAACACCTCCACTGCCATTTCTCCCGTATGATGGGCATCTCGTCTTCTGCCCAATCATACTGGATCCTGTCTGCCAGTATGTACTCTATCAGCCTCAACGTATGCGCTCCACAATTACTGCTGCAATGCAAGACATAGACATGTGTTACAAAGATAATAATTTTTATTGGATCGTGTGTACGTACTATTATATAATAATACATTTGTTGTTGTTACGGCAGAGCTGTTTTAATAGCATGCTCACCCCAAAAACCTTATTCTCCCTCTTGAATTTCTCCCTACCGGGTGGCCTGTCATCGTGAAACCCAGACTGATTCAACATGGAATAGAAAAACCACCTGAGTGGCTGCATCTGGTGTTTCCTTATGCTGACGGGGACCTCCTGTCTGAAGGGGTCTAGGATATGTATAATCCCGGCAATCAAGTCCACGCTGGTCACAAGCCAATGCTGGCATCCGATGTTGCAAGGAATAAAAACTTGTACCAATGAATAACACAACTTATGTTCACCACAATTATGGGAGAAACAAAATATGGAAATCATTTTATAACACTTACCATGTCAACCTCGTGCCAGGGCCAGCTTTCTGCCGGGAGAAATCCACGTACCGTCATAAGGTCTTCCGTAGACCACCTGTACTGTAAGACCTTCCACCCCTGTGTCTTGACTTCACCATCATCACCGCGAGACATTATTTTCTCTCATTGGACTCCAATAATGACTGTGGACAAACTAATTGTCATTGTGAATGAGGATCAAATCATTGATAAATAAGTACACACAAACCAACAAACACTTACAAATAACTGAGTTCCCAGAATGTTTATCCTCTGGTTGTAAACATTGGGGTATGCTCATTGACGCTTCCGTAAGATGGCCATGTATGCGTCCATATGCTGTAAAAAGATTTGGAAACACTGTTACAATTCAAGAGTAAAAAAAGTCAAACCCATAAAAATTTAGTTGCCTACCGAGTCAAACAACTCCATGTAGTTCTCTTCGAATCTATGGAACCAACCCACTTCTACCGGCTCCATGATATCAACATCGCACCTGTATAAACAAATTTTCTAAAAATCAGACAAATTAAACAGATTAACGTTGGTGCAGAAATACAGTAACACATATGATACTTACAAACCCCCTGTTGAACTGTTATTCTTATATGCTTTGTAGGCCTCCAATTGCCCAGCATCTACCAACACTGTAGGATTGAATGTATGCTCTGATGCTACCAACATTGTCATAGGCCTCTTTGGGCTAGTCGGGTCAGTGTATGGGTTGACCAGCTGCCACTCGCGCTTACGCGCATGGGGGATACGGAGGACGCAGGGTGTGTCGGTGGGAGGAGGAAGAATCTCGTGGGATGAACCATGTGTTATGATGAGAGGAGGAGGAAGGATCCCATGGGATGATGAGTCTATGACAGTAAGAGGAGGAGGAGGGGACTCATGCAGTGTAACTGCAGAGCCAAGTCCGGTGGAAGAACCCCTAAGACGGCGATTTCGTTTGGGCGAAGTCTCCTGCACCTCCAGAAGCAGGGGAAACTCAGGTGTACTGTTAGTACGAGTCTCCCGGTGTCGACTAGAGACTCCAGTGTCTATATCGGTACCCTGTGTATCAGGTCCGACCACTTGTGTATCGGGTACGGTACCATATGTCTCTGGTCCGGTACTGGGCATACCATCTACGTCTCTGGCCGGGTCTATCCCGTCGAGGGGACTACGTCCACCCACAAAGTCTCTTTATGAATCATCTCGATCATGGGACTGTAGGCCATCTCCTGCTGTTTGTGATGTCGATCTCCACAAAGCTTGGACTAAGTCCATCAGCTGCTTATTCTGCCTGTTTCGTTCTTCATCACTTCTCCACACATCATCCCGTAAAGCTATGACTGAACCCTTCAATGCTTGGATTCTAAGCTCCAGCCGGTCCTGAAAACAAGTACAAAATGTCATTCATGCACACGTATATGCGTTTGAAACAAATAAATGCAGAACAACAATTTTAACATACCTCGCGCTCCCCTACACCTTCTCCTCGTGAACTATCTGCAACATTGTGTCCCGTACATGCGTTTGAAACAAATAAATGCAGAACAACAATTTTAACATACCTCGCGCGCCCCTACACCGTCTCCTAGTGAGCTATCTGCAGCATTGTGTCCCGTCATTGTAAATCGTACGCCCCATTGCCTCCAGGGTCTCTCACAGGGCAACTCTGTATCCGTATGCATCTCTTTACTGACACAACGTTGCTCTACCTCCTGTATAACGTCCTACTCACTCGGACTCGCCCTCACTGAATCCAGTATACCTTATTGTCCACCACCCAAAGGATCCGGTATCGCCTCCGCTATGCCCACATAATATGGTTCACCCCTCTCAGCTTGGGTGGCCACCAATTTCGTCCTTGCAAACATCTGAAAACATTGTTAGAACGTTGTGTAATTGAATTTAGTTATTAACATTAACAAGTTAGACACTTACATGATCTGTGAATATATTCAACAACCTATCCCCCATCGGTTGTATCTTTAACGCCCACTTTAGAATTCGGGGATACATATCGGTAGCCACCAGAGTCCCAAATTGGGTCCCAAGCTCGGGGATCACCTCAAAAGCAAAAATCTTCAAATAAATATATGTTATTTCCAAATTCCATATAGACAATTACAAACGTATATGATTTTATTCATTAAACGCTTACCAAAAGGGCGTAAGATAAACCATAAATGTTGTACGCCTCTTCCATATGTTTGTCATGTCTCTTTGCTTGCTGGCGTCTCTGGAACCGCTCCCGTCGCCTGTCAAGCGCATGCTTGAATGAAATTATGGAATGTCTGTACACGTGTGCACCTCATGGGAACACGTCAAAACTGTCCAGATCATCCACCGACGGTAGCTGCCAAATTGGAATTTTGACTCTCTCGTCCAACCTCATAAGTATCTAGTTCAGCATATAAATGATGCATAGTTTCACACTATCGTATGCCTGCTGAAACTCACCTCTCCTCAGGACATCTCTCAACTTGAAGGACGAAATCTCATCCTCACCGCCAAAGTACCGGTGATGTATGTCGTTATCCATGCTAACATAGCTGCTCATATCCAGTACTACTTCGAACCTTAATCCGGTGATTAGACAGAATTCTACATTTGAGAACCTCACCATATGATTGCCTAATATAAACCACATCTCGTCTGAGGGCCCATTATGATGCACCTCCCGTAGAAGTAGCTGGTGGATAATACCACCCGAAAGCTTCACCGGGCGGGGCATGGTCAATAATTGCCCAAAACAGGACGCCTTTAACCGACGTCGGTCTTTCTCAGCCCATTCTGTAGGGACCCAGTTAATGGCGTTGTCTATTTGGCCAAAGGCATCGAAGTGGCCATGGCGAGTGACTTTGCCCTCGTACCACTCTTCCACTGGAGATTTAAGCAACTCCCTCAACCGATTCGTCATCTGAAATTAAACAACAACATAATTAATTTTTTGGCCCTGTGAAATCCTCAGAAATAACAACCTCTAACCTTAACAAAAGCTCGGAGCTTGAAGATAAAAGCTCGGACAGAGCTTTTATAAAAGCTCAAAGTGAGCTTTTATAAACATCGAGCTTTTATCATCGAGCTCTGAGCTTTTGTGTAAAAGCTCGGATTGAGCTTTTGTATACAAGATGCGAACTTTTGTATAAAACTCCGAGCTTTTGTATAAAAACTTCGAGATTTTTTACAAAAGCTCTGATCGAGGTTATATTAAAGCTTCTAGCTTTTATATAAAAGCTCGGATTGAGGTTTTATAAAAGCTCCGAGCTTTTATAAAATCTCGATCAGCTTTTATAAAATCTCGATCCGAGCTTTTGTATAAAAACTTCGAGAATTTGTACAAAAGCTCGGATCGATGTTTTGTAAAAGCTCTATCCGAGCTTTTACAAAAAAGCTCGGATCAAGCTTTTTTATAAAAGCTCGACGCTTTTATAAAAGCTCGGATCGAGCTTTTATACAAAAGCTCGAAGCTTTTATACAAAAGCTTGATCCAAGCTTTTATACAAAAGCTTGATCCAAGCTTTTATAAAAGCTCGGATCGAACTTTTGTATAAAAGCTCCGAGATTTTATACAAATGCTCGAAGCTCGATTTCATCTTATTCATACACTTTTTTACAAATACAAAACCCTAACCTAACCCATTTTCATTCTCAGATCCACAAATAAAACATAATCTAACATTTCATTCAATTAATCAACAACCAAAACGATACAAATTCAATGCTCAACTAACCTCGATCGATTGCAATATTTTGTTCAACGATAAACTGGTTTCCGGTACCGTCGCCGTGAACACGAAGCCGTCGATTCACTTTTTTTGTTTTTGCTTTTTCTCTCTTCTTCACAACAAAAGTGATTGCATGGATATTTTGGTCTCCACACTTTAAATAGTGTCTTTTAAATATGATTTATTAATGTGGTGCTATTTATACAACAACCCCTCAAAAATGTGCCATTAATTTTTTGAACCTTCTAGAAATTGTTTCTGATCGGTGGTCTTTGTTTTTTTTTTCCTCAACCCCTCGATTCCTCTTGTTCGTCTTATCACCTACATGAGAGATAAAATTTGGATTCCTTCTCAATTTTCTGAAGAGAATCTTTGTTTTTCTTAAGAGAAAGAGAAGGAAAAACCAAAAGTACTGAAATCCAGAGATATTTTTGTGAATATATTACTCTATTTTGGTGCTATTAAAACCTAAGTCATTAAATTAGTGGTAATTACATAAAATCAAAGGGAGAAAGTTCTACATCCATAATACCTGCCCCAGGTGCAACGTTTACCAAATAGTCATACTTGGCAGCTATGTGATATATCCGCATATTCACCCTAACAATATGATCGTACTCATGTTGATATGGTCCACACAAAAAGGAAATCTGATCTTATATAGGGTAACGCATGCATGTTTAAAAACAAAATGGTAATTACTGGTAAAAACGATGGCATTACAGTCATTATAAGAGCCATTAGTCCATTATAAAAGGGGACACAATTGCTCTAGTTTTGCACACCCCATCCATCAATATATACTCTCAAATATGTCTAAGACACACTTGTTATTGCTAGCATTATTGTTCCTGGGAGTGGTGCTGCTCACCACTCATGTTGTTGCTGATCAGGACTTGGACTCACAGAGCTTGTTGGATGGTGCTATACCACTTGGTGGCAAGGGATACAAGCCACCCCCAAAATACAAGCCACCCCCAAAATACAAGCCGCCATACAAGCCACCCCCAAAATACAAGCCGCCATACAAGCCACCCCCAAAATACAAGCCACCCCCAAAATACAAGCCACCAACAACCGAAGCCACCCCACGAACACTTCCCTAACTAACCTCCAGTAGAGGATATCTACGACTAGCGCAAGCCACCCAAGAAGCCACCCAAGAAGCCACCAGTACACAAACCTTCATCATCCAACTGAATCACTGCCTGAGGTTAATGGATCTATGAATATATGTATATATTGTACTAGAAATAAGAGCATTCACTGATGATGCTATCTTTAATAATATTGTATGTTCATGAATCATGCATGCATGTGCATGTTCATTATGTTTATCAGTGTGGTGAGAGTACAATAATTGGCTTGGAGCTAATTAATTATTTCCCCAGTCTCTTTTATTATACATTCAACTATATATTTGCAATTTTTAATTAGAAATTATCACATAACAGTATCATTCTGATTTTTTTAAAAAATTATTAATCTCAAGATCAATTATGTAAAAGTCTTGATGAAAGTTTTCATAAACTTGAAGAAGTAGGTTTTCATCATATTTTTTTTTATCAAGATTAAGCTGATTTTGATAAAAATCAAGAGTCAAAACAATTTGACTAGGTAAGGTACTGTTTTTTTTTTCTTTCTAATTTACAAATAATTATAAATATGATTTACAATTAATTTCGGTTGGTAGATGATCAGAAAAATACTATCATAAATATCTACAAATTGGCCTAAAAATTAAGATGAATACAATTTTTGATGTTTGAGAACAAATCAAATTAATTTGATTATCTTAATAGTAAGTAACATTACTGACAATCAACCACTTGCCATATGATCGATGGTCTATATATAGGTTGCCTTGTTTGGAAAATTCCAGCACAATTCCATGGACTAAAGTTTATCTAATCGATTGCTCCAAATAGTAATTAATAATTAGGATGATGGCTGAAATTGAACATTACTCAATGAAATCTATAAGTGATAAAAAGTAATTTTGCCATAAAATGACATATTTATATGGCCAGAAATTAAGTTGATAAAATTGAAAAATATATAGTTGAAACTTATACAATTGACTTTTTTTTAAAAAAAATTTACCTAACTGTTTATTGAAAACTTGAAATTAATAGAATTTAATCACCTAATAACCATCCATTTTTTTTTACTCTGATGGTAATAAAGAATAAATAAATTGAAATTAAATTGATGTTATCAACTTATAACCCAGTAATTTTCTCAATTATCGGGCTAAAAGTATATATATAGTTGGACCTCTTAATCATATTTCACAAATTAAAGTTGACAATGTTATCCGTTAAATTTATATTTAGAAATACAATTACTAGTTAATAAAAAATGATTTTTCAAAAAAATTAATAGTGGTAAATACATTTAAACTGCTAATTATTATAAATGGTTATGGACCCCAGCTGGTGTGTAATTCTTAAGTTTCAGTAGAAGTGGTGTATGATGTACATACTTGGATGAAAAGCCTTACATATACCATTCATTTGCATTTTATCTTTTTAATGTAAGATTTATTCTCGTATCAATTTTAGTTTTATAGGTAAGTTTTTATTACCTTAATGAAAATAAGAGAATTGAGATTGGATTGAGTGTGCTTATAATAAAATGGTTAGTGGCGTAGTGGATGTGTTGCTGTTCGTTTGAATTACAAAACAATAGTAACGTGTCGGCAGCAAAAGGCCGTACCAGTACTACTCGGTTTATAAAAATAGCAAGTTATTTGCTAAAGAGCCATTTTTTTGTTAAGAAACAATTAGTAAGTTTGAGATACGATCGTGTTTTTATTTTTGTTTTTGAGAGTATAACGTTCATTTTTTTTTTGACATATTAACTATACATTTATATATATTTTTTAAAAAGCATATTTGTTTCTAAATTCCTTCTTAACGGATCAAACTATATCAACTTGATTTTGTACACCAAAACATTCAATAGAGAGGAAGGGGTTAACTTTACGTCTTTACACTTTGACATTGCAAGGATAAAGAATGAACTAACTTTCACGTGGATCGAAACCTACCACTATTCTATTAAAGAATCCATACGTGAAACTTGAAAAAATAAATGAATCCTACATCGAATAGGATATATATATATACTCACTACAAGAAAAAAAGGTTATTAAGACGATTTTTTTTATCCCAATAACTTAAAATTCATCTCAAATTACGTCTCCTAATATGGATCATAATAGATTATTTAGAGTGAAAATCGAAATTTGTTGACGTCGATTTCTGGATTATGTCAGAAAAGCCAACAGGGATTGGATTTCGGCTATTGATTCAAAGAGAAAGAGATTCAGAGAGAGTAACGAAAACAAGTTTTACGTGGTAAACCTCTGATGACCGGAGAAACGTCCACGGGTGGTTGAATGATCAACCAAGCCAAAATCCACTAAGAAAATATGATGTTTACAAGCTCCCAATCTCTCTTTTTTCTCTCTGTATTTGGTATGATTGCTGTATGATATATTGCATATCTCCTTTGGAGCTAGATTATGGGTCTCTTTATATGCTTATAGAACCCTAATCTGCTTTGTACAAGTAATACAAGATCTTTGTATTTAATTGTGATTCGGTTACTTGCTTGAGGTTGATTTGTCTTCTTTCCTGTTTCGGAGTCTCTTATGGAAATCGAGTGGGATTCTAGTAGTGTAGTTCAATTTGGACTTGTTTCCTTATAAGAATATAGTATTCGTAAAGAAATCAAGTTGTTTCTTGATTGGGGGACTCTTCTGACTTAATGTTCTATTTTATTTGGGATTTCTTCTTGATGGATATCTTCGCGTATTTAATGACTTAATCCGTGTGAAATAAACACCAAGTTCTTACTCGAGTCGTATTTATTTCCAAGTAAGAGTAATACCTGATGGTCCCGAGTAGCGCCGTTTGAGCCCGAGTGGAAGCGTTGTTTAACCAGTCCCGAGTGTTGTTAACTGATCCCGAGTAGGTTTCATTCTATATATGCTTACTCGGGCTTTTCTTCTCTTTAATGATACCTCGTAGGATATTTCCTGAGTGCCCATTTGGACGTCCACCTAGCTATTTTCTCCTTCTTGTCAATGACGTGTATACTTGTTAAAATTCACATACGACAAAATTTATTCCCAAAAATTATCTATAGAGACAAATCTTTTTTTGTCCCATCCGATAATATACATGGATGAAACTTGTCATCCCTATAGACAACCTATAGGAGATTTTGTCCACTTAAATAATTTTTCGTACGGTTAGATATCGTATAGGGACAAAATTTGAAAAAAGAAATTTAAAAAGAAAATAGAAAAAGTGGTTCGGCCTCTAAGGAACACCCCTTTCCAACCCCACATACAAGCTACATCTCACCAAACCTAGTCCCACAATTAATTCTTTGATGACAAAGAGTGTCGCGAACCTGAGAGACTGATACACGGTCTGTATGCAAACCTTATCCACTTTGCTACAGCGTTGAACTTGGTAACTAAGGGTATGTTAGATAGGAAGAAAACGGTGGAGGGAAAAAAAAAGAGAAAAAAAAGGAGAAAAAAAAGGAAAAAATATGTGTTTGGTATGGAGAGAAAAATGGATAGATGAGACCCACGAATTTTGATTTATCTAAAAATGGAAGGAAAAAGAGATTGGGTTTAGGGTTAACTAAAATTACAAATATACCCTTTTTCAATTTACTTAAAATTTTATTTTTTAAAATAAATTTGTAATATATAATGTGTTAATTTTTTTATATATATATATATTATATATAATAGGTTACAAAGTTTGAAGTCATTTTATAAAAAAAAAGTTAGGTTCAATATTTTTTAAATTATATTTATTTATTAAATATAAAAATATATAATATATAAGTTATAATATTGGAGTAAAATAGTAAAATTGATAAAAAAGATTTTCCATCCAATCTTCATTATTTCTTGTTTACCAAACAGTTCAAGGGAAAATTATTTTCCTTTCTTTCCCTCATCATTTCTATCCCTCTAAATCTTTCTATCATTCATATTTTCTTTCCTTTCTACCAAATGTACCCTAAAGCATAATTTTTGTATATAACATCTATATGTTATTAAATTTTTTACTGATTATTTTCACAATCAAAATTTTATTTGTAGATTAATTCCAATAATTTAAATTTAATTTTTATATGAGAAACGAATTGATATTACAAAACGTGGATAAAGAGACTTTCTTTACTTTTTCAATTTAATAGAAAAAAGTAAGATTTAAATCTCTATCACAAAAGGGATGGAGAAATGTACAACAACTTTTCTAAAAAGTGGTTTTGCATTCTGGGTTCTTATTATCATATTTATAAAATTATTATTATTTTTATTATTTTTATTCGTAATAATTACTCAAATCTCAAACTTCAAACTTTTTTTATTTCTTTTAAAAAAAATCTCAAACTTTTAGGGATGAATAATTTATTCTTCCCAATAGACATTTTATCGTGATGAATAATTCATTTCGTCCCGATACGTATCCTATTAGGATAATTTTTTTTCGTCCCTAAAAGTCTAGTCAATTTTACACTTTTTAGAGACGATTAATTTTTTTTCATCCCAATAGACATACTATTGGGACAAATATTGTTCATCCTTGTAAGTCTTTCGAGTTTGTCCATTTAGAGACAAATAATTTGTTTCATCTTAATAGACATTTTAATGGGACGAATTTTTTCGTCCCAAAAGATTTTTCAGGTTTGCAGCTTTTAGGGACGAATATGTTATTGTGTTCCAATAGACATTCTATTGACACAAATTTTATTCGTCCCCATTTTTTTTTATCCTTATAGCCCAATTTTCTTGTAGTGACTAGTGAATGTCAAAACTCAATAAATTAGTCTTATGAAATCCGTGAATGATAAGTTAAATGATATTTACTAAACAGAATTTGGATTTCCAAGGGAACTCTTAAAAGTGAACCACTTATATAAATAACCTTTATGAAATCACATCCCTTTAACATTAATATAAGAGATCTCTTACTAGAACTATTTATCCTGATTTTATTAAATATGAAAGCATTGGAAAAATTCAGATCAAAATTAATAAAAATTGACTTGATGATTAAGTTAATTACCGAAATTAAAGTAACAGATTCGAAGTTTATATATATATTTACAGAAATTTTATTGTCAGTTCAAACTAATATAAGAAATATCAGTTTCTTGTACGTGGGCTATTGAATTTAGAACTATTTATCATGATTTTGTTAAATATGAAGGCATTGAAAAATTTAGATCAAAATTAACAAAAATTTAACTTGATGATTAAGTTAATTACTGAAATTAAAGTAAGAGATTCGAAGTTGATATATATATATATATATATATATATATATATATATATATGTATAAAGAAATTATATTGTCAGTTCGAACTGATACAAGAAATATCAGTTTCTTGCATGTGGACCATTTGATTTAAATGCTTTGACTTGGTTGTATGTACTTGTCAAAATATCTTTTAAATCCAATGGTTCACATGTATGGAACTGATATATTTAATATCAATTCAATCTGACAATAAAAAGACTATATATATAAATTCTATATTGTATGTGGACTATTGGATTTATATGTTTTAAATCCAATGATCCACATGTAAGGAATTGATATATTTTATATCAGTTCGATATAACAATAGAAAGACTATATATATAAAGTAAAAATTGTAAATGAGCGGTCTCATTGTTTTGAATTACCAAACATAGTTATCGTCGGCAGTAAAGACTCCCTTGTAAAGAAGCTAGCCTTATCTTTATTTTCTTACACTATCTTTTGAAGCCTTTTATCACTAATAGGATTCGAGCAGTTGATTTATGTATCATTTGTTCAAACTCTAAACTTATTTCTTTACGATTTTGATATATGTAATCAAAATTGTAAATGAGTGGGATCGTTGTTCTTATTAATTATCAAAAACAAATATTGTCAGCAGTAAAGACTCCCTTGTAAAGAATCTAGTCTTATCTTATCTTTGACAAAAATGTGTAAATTGTGAAAGAGTCTCAATTTTGCTAAGAGAAAACTTTGTATTAGATTGGATTGTTCCATGTTTTATATAAAAATGTAACATACATAGTAGGCATCACTTTAAACAATACACGAATCTAGTACGAAGTGATCACATGATAATATTAATAAATGTGTGCGATGTATTTGCTTTTCTGCGGACAGTTCATATTCATTTTTTTTACATTACCTATCTATCTACCTGTCTAGTCCAATTTTTTTTGTGTTGAAGTATTTTATCATTGATAGGATTTAAACCGCTAACTTGGAAGTCATTTAACCAAACCCTAAACTCGTCCATCTAAAGCAACCCTCCTAGGGGCAGTTCATATTCATTTTCATAGAAGAAGAAATAACTTCATTTTTTTTATAAAATTATTTATATATACACACCGCCATAACTGTGGTGACTCGAACATGAAATATTGTTGTTAGTCTAAATGAGATCATTTATGACCAAAAACATTAGGCATCGGTCGCTTTCTTCATCTCTTGATTATATCTATCCATCCACAATCAGAAATAGAAAAAATAAATAGAAAAGACAAAGATCAAAGGCGAATAACCCATATTTATATTGTTAAGGTCAAAAGTGCTGAGTCCACCGTTAAAAGTTATGAACAATTTTCCGTCACTGAATGTATGGAGGCTTTGGAAAGCTTGGGAGATATTGGTGGTGATACATTCAACAAGTTTATGGAGATGATAGTACCATGTATTGAATGGAGGAAGGTTTTTCTTGCTATGAGTGAATAAAGGAAACGATAATGGCTAAGTGGTTTGTAGAATATGGCTCATGGGTAGATATGATGTTATTTAGAACTTTATTTTCATTTCAACTTTAGTGTTGTGAACTTTGTTTAAGGTTGTTGTGAACTTGATTTAATTTTCATGGTGGTTGTGAACTTTGTTTAAGGATGTTGTTGTGAACTTGATTTAATTTTCATGATGGTTGTGAACTTCGTTTAATGTTTACTGATGTTGTTGTAAATTTAGTTTAAATTTTAAGTCTCATTTTTGGTTTAGTGAACTCATATTAAATTTTAAGTTTGTTGTTTGTATTATTTAGTTTTGAATGTATTTCCAACTTACGATAATTTTCCTTTTGCAACTAGGTCAACATGAACAATAATAATCAAAGTGATAGTTCAGATAGATAATCGGATTTGGAGGCCGAACAACAAGAATTGAAGGTACTCGAATTGGCTAGTACATTGAGAAGGGCTGAATATTATCAGTATTTTCTTAAAAGGCCATGTTATACAGGTGGATTAACAGGGTATAACTTGTTATAAGAGTTGCTAAATGGTCATCCCGATAGAATGTATAACATGTTTTGTATGGATGCCCATGTTTTTCTTAATTTATGTCAAACACTAGAGCAATCGTAGTTATTGAAAGATGATAGACATGTTACTGTTATAGAGGCGGTGGGAATTTGTTTATATATTCTATCTCATGGGGCACAAATGCGAGTTGTTGCTAAGCGTTTTCTACGGTCTAATGATACGGTGTATAGACAATTTAAACACGTATTGATATGTGGGCATGCACCAAATATTATACGTGAACAAACTCGAGGACAACAACCACCACCACTAGAGATTAGAGATAATCCAAAATTTTATTTGGATTTTAAGGTAATTATTCTATTTTAATGCATAATATTTTTTTACACTTCCATTTTCACTTAACTATATTATGTTAATATATATTGATGCAAACAATGTTAACAAAAATTATTCTTATATTACATTATGTAGAAATGTACTGGTGTTATTGATGGAACACACATTTCCGCATATGCATCGACACATAAGCAAAATTCGTATCGAGATAGAAAAGTCCAAGTTATTCAAAATATTATGTGTGTTTGTTCGTTTGACATGATGTTCACATTTGTTTACATGGGTCGGGAAGGAACCACTAACGATTCAAGGGTGTTTTTGGATGCAATTAGGAGACAAGAGAACGGTTTTCCCCATCCTAATGAAGATATGTATACCATATAAGTATTTCACTATTTCGACTATTGTAAAGTATAATAATTATTTTTTATTCTTTCAGGATATTATTATGTTGTTGATTCGAGATACATAAACATGCCAGAATTTTTAACACCTTACAGATGTGAAAGATATCATTTACGTGATTATGAAGGATAAGAATGTACACCAAGAGGTCCAAATGAGTAATTTAATTATAGACATTCATCGTTACGAAATGCTATTAAGCGGTGTTTTAAAGGCACACTTCACTGTTTTGAAAATATGGCTAATTATCGTTTACGTATGCAACACCTTGTACCTATAGCATGTTGTGTCCTACATAACTTTATTCGATCACAAGGATGAGGTGATAAGATGTTTATAGAATATGATAATGAATATATGTTAATTGATTGAGAAGGAGAAAGAGAAGGAGGAGGTAGTGACACAGTGGGATATGAAGAAAATAAGAATGACTACTTTGTCGCCCTGAGGTACACTCAGTCGAACCTTGACACATCGCCTGGTAGTTGCCCAAGCATGGACCGCCATGCAGGGGCCATAATTTCCTAATCTTCGTTAGAAAATGGTGCTCTTGAATATTCAAAGAGTAAGTTGAATCCACGACAGATAAATGTTCCAAATGAACGATTTTATTAATATTGATCAAAAGGTTAAAAGTTACAATAATTGGAAATAATAAGATTATTTATAATAAACTAATCCTAATACGACTCGAATATGACATTACTAAAAAAGACTAAAACAAGAAAAGATTAAAACTAATCAGAATCTTCTGATATTCATGACTCATAACTTGATTGGAAAATAAAGATCAAATCTTACCCAAAAGGTAAGTTTGATTTAGTTCCAAAACCTAAATTTAATTCCTAACCAAAGTAAAATAAATAAACTTGCTAAACAAGAAAAGACCCAAATTAACAAAATAAAAAAATAAAGAAATTTCCCAAATCCAGCCTGACCCGCTGGAGTCAGATCACCTTCTGCACCGAGAGACACGGGCGACGGTTTAGACCGCGTCTGATTCTAGTAACCTCTTTGGAATTGGACGCGGCTTGGGCTGCTGGACACCAATAACAACATAGGCTGCAGTTCCTTCATCTTTGTTCTACACTAGTCACCCCTTCTTAAAAGGAATTCGTCCTTGAGTTCGGTTAAACACGTGGAAAATCAAGTAAACAAAGAAGAACCTCTATTCATCTTGTGGGAGTGGTAAACGCCAACCGAAAATTCTCTCAGTTGTTCATCCTAAATCCACAATGGCACCAAGGTAATCGTCCAACAGAATGTAGAAGATGCCTAAGCTATTCGCCTTTGGCGATGCCTATTGGTTGCGGCTTGGGCCGTTGGACACCTGCGGAGGTTTTGACGGCAACAATTCCTCGTTGCTAGCTCTTCCCATCCCTCATAGTATTCTCCCCCACTTAAAATAAAAACACGTCCTCGAGTTTGGCAAGATTTTGTTTGGGTGGATAATACTTCAAAAGTACCATATTGTCAATCACTGGCTTGAACGAATATACTTCAGATCAAAAACAATGTTGGATCTTCAAAATCCAAGTGAAGAAAAAAATCTTCAAATTACCCTTGGAAAAATTATGTGGATTTTTAAATCTACCAAGAAGAAATTGTAAGTCAATCTGGTTGAATATCCCAAACGAATAACAAGAATCCATATCAATAAAAGCACACAAATTGTCACTCTTGGAAAATTTATCAATGGAAATCGATTTAGCTTCTAGTTGTGCTTCAACCACGTCTAAAGTGCAATCAATATCAATGGTCAAATTGTAGTCTTCAACTTGTAATATCCAAGGCTCGTCTTCAATCCCTTCAACAATTTCCACTTTATACGAAATATCTTCAACTATATCTTTTGCGTGACAAAAATCTTCAAAATAATCATTTGAAAGATATTCCTCCTGCATTACTTGTTTCATAACAGGCCATGATTGGATCCTTTCCTTTCCAAATCCTTTTAGATCCTTTTGAAAGACTTTCCACCAAATTAATGCATCATTTTTCAAATAAATTTCTACAAATAATACTTTCAAACTTTCTTCAGTTTTCTGATATGCAAAATATTCTTCAACTTCTTCCAACCAATTAATAAATTCTTCAGTTTTCATAAATCCAAAAAAAAATCGAAGTCTTGGTTGATAATTATTTTAGCTCGAAAATTTTTTATTGAAACCAAGAGAACCATTGAAACCCATTGAGAACCGAAATCAGAGTTTAAAAAAGAATGTACTAAAAATTGAACCCTGAGAAATGCTTATGAAAATAAATTCACTCGCGGCTTCAGGTGTGTGTAACGAGTGCGATTTTAATGGGTGTGATGGTGGGCGTAATCTAAAATATCTGGAACTCGTGAGGCTGATCTGAAATTTCTGGCACTATTGAGGTTGATCTGTAAATTGTAGCATTGTTGGGCTGATCCACAATTTCTGCTATCTCTAAGGCTGATTGTAAATTTTCCGAACTATCACACATACACTCTCTCCTTTTTTTTTTCAATTTTGTTTTTCTTTTTTACTTTTTTTTTTTATGGGGGATATGATGGGTTAATATATGGTGTTTAGAAAGGTAGTTGGTTGTGGTCTGTGGACGCTGAACCTAGGACAGAGGTAGATTCGGTGGCTTTGATACCAATTGACGTAGCGGAGTATGACGAAAATAAGAATCACTTTGTTGAACCCTGAGACACACTCAGATGAACCTTGACGTAGCAACCGATAGTTACCCAAGAATGGACCGCCATGCAGGGGCCATCATTCCCCTTGTTAGAAAATGGTGCTCTCGAATCTTCAAAGAGCAGGTCAAATCCATGACAGATAAATGTTCCAAAGAAATTTTTTTATTAATCATAATACGACTAAAATACGATATTACTAAAAAAGACTAAAACAGGAAAATACCAGAACTAATCAGAATCTTCTAAGATTCATGACTCCTAACTTGACTGGAAAACAAAAATTAAATCTTACCCAAAAGGTAAGTTTGGTTTATTTCCAAAACCTAAATTTAATTCCTAATCAAACTTGTTAATGGAAAATTTGTTTAGGATGAGAAATCCCTATTACCACCCCCGAGACCACTACCACAGAGGTGGTGGCCGGGGTTTGTATCGTTGATACATGACCTGATCTTGTATGAATATGGAGTATGGAATGGTAGGTAGGAGAGGAGTCATCCCACTCGTCGGGCTTCGCGATAGGTAGGAGATGAGTCATCCCACCTACCGGGCTTCGTAGTAGGTAGAAGATGAGTCATCCTTTCCATCGGGCTTCGTGGTAGGTAGGAGACTAGTCATCCCTCCTGCCGGGCTTCGTAGTAGGTAGGAGACGAGTCATTCTTTCTGCCGGGCTTCGTGGTAGTTAGAAAATGAGGGAGCTCGAGGTTCCCTTGCTAGTGCGAAAGGGTGATCCTGTACCTTGTTCCTCGGTCAAGGTCGGAGTCCGTCTTGGTACCCAGAGTCTGGTTCTGGAGCCCGACTGCTTTCTGTAATACCCCGATGTCTATAGAAAGTAAGAAGAGGTGCTCATCTATCTCCAGTGTCGGAGAGCTTGATTTCTTCCATAGAGAGGATACGGGAGAGCTCCTCAACTCCCTTCGAATTGTTCTGGGCGGTTTCTCTTCATCCTGATGTGCGAATTTGGCCTGTGAATGAGAGGATAAGAGCGTTAGGTCCAGCGGGATAGGAATCTAGATTCGGTTCCTTAGGTCTTCGTTGTTGTTTCCCGATCTCATGTAAGAAAGATTAGAGAGCTAGGACCAATGGGGTCGGTACCTAGCCCGCATACACACATGAGTAATACAGTAGATAATAGGAAAAACACAAGTCTTATACAGATGGAGGTGGACTGACCAAGGTGGGAAAAAGCATCACGAGTGATCACATGATGAAAAACCCCTAGGCAGTATCTAGAGGAAGGAGGAATACCCTTCCTTGTATATATATATATCATGCGATGCTCCGGGGAGCTTACAAGAATGGTGAAATAATACAACGTGGTCGCTCCGGAGAGCTTACAATGGTGGTCAAATGTAGACCGATACCGGTATTTTCCTGGTCGGGGTATACATACAATGATAATCTATAGAGAACTTTAAACGAAGCATCTGTCTTCTGTCATCGATCCGCCATCACTATGCCTTTTACAGGTATATTTATACATGGTGACTATCTTGGCGTGCAAGTCCAGGACTCTTCAATTAGTCTTTGTTTCCTTATCGAATACGATTCTTCCTTTCATGTAGTTGATCGGCTTGTAGCTATTATCTTGGAGAAGATATGATTGTTTCCTCTTCGGACTCTTCCTTCCTTGATAGGCGGAATTTTCTGTTATCGTTGACCCCCAATAATGAGTTGTGGAGTATATCTTGGAGGAAAAGGTATTTGTTTCCTCTCTAGACTCTTTCACTAATGATGACCATTAAAAAGTTGAATATTCTTTTATTAATGGTATTGATCATGTCATTAATTGGGTTGACTGCCTCTATTAATATATTTGACCTCATTAATAGGGTTGACTACCTTCATTAATACGTTTGACCTCATTAATGGTACTTTAAATGTCATGAAAGTCAACCTTCTCTTCCTACGTTGCCGAGAGGAGAGCTCTAGTTCTGCATGTCACTTTGGAGAGGTACTTCATAGAGGTTACCTGAGGTGACATTTGATATTCCTTGAGGGCGAGGTACCCTAGGATCCAGTACACTGGCGGGGTCCCCTGGGGACCTCTCGATTGTCACGGAGCTAGATCGATCATTTTGGTCTTCCCATGGAGCTTGTGCTAACCATTTTAGGGGTGGAATATCCTATAGGGTTCCAACCTTGTAGTTGGGAGCTTGGTTTAGCTACACCGAGCTTTATCATGGAGCTTGACCTAATTATATAGGCTTCCTAGCGAGGTAGCGGGCTTGGCTGGCAAGCCCTGGTAAGGTGTTCGCCATAAATAGGTGACCTTGGCTTGCTTCTGGAAGGGTGGAGAGGTACGCTCGAGTACTGCTCTTGCTACTTGATTTAACCATGCCAGGATTTACAGTGGATCTTGGCGCTTTTGGTGAAGATGGGGCTTTACGGGCTTCTTCCTTTTATGCTCGAACAGGTCGAGATTATACCTCGACGAGGCAGGAGGGCCGTTGCAAGACAAGTTCGGCACCTTGAAGGTCTCCTAGTGAAAGTAGAGATTGTAGCAAGCTCTAGGAGAGTGTCACGAGATACCTTGATGTCGGGGGACCCAAGTCCTTTCACGTCGACCTAGCTTCGGGCTTTATCCTGGTATAAGGAGCTTGACACGGTCTCGTCAGGCTTTATTTGGTAAGCTTGGACACGTGCGAGATGCTCAGATGGTATGGACGGCCTCGCCTTGTTCCTGTAGGATAGCGTGGTAGCTCGACCTCGGGAACCTTGATACCCCGTCATATAAGCCCGAATTTGGACCCTTGCAGGAAGGCTGGGAAGTAGAAAATTCTTTTTTGGTCCCTAGCCAAATTTTGCTATTAACAAAACTAAAATAAATAAACTTACAAAACAAGAAAAGACCTAAATTAAAAATAAAATAAAATAAAGAAATTGCCCAAATCCAGTATGACCTATTGAAGTCAGATTGCGGTCTGGACCGTGAGACATGGGCGACGGTTTGTTCTGCGACTGACTCCAGTAACCTCTTCAGAATTGGACGCAGCTTGGGCCGCTGTACACCGATAGCGTCATGAGTCGTTGTTCCTTCGTGTTTGTCCTACATCAGGTAGACAAATTCCTAATATTGACTTATCTCCATCAAATGTAGCACTAATGAGTAATGTTAGAGATGAAATTACAAAAAAAATGTGGAGAGATTGCTCACGCAATAGGAGGTGATGGCTTGTAATATGTGGTGGTGTCTTCTGTAATTTATTCATGATCTTATTTAATTAAATTATGTCAAGTTATGTTATGAGAATTTTAATGAAATATAAAAGTAATATATGACTATGGAAATTGATAGTTATGTATTTTCTATCAATGCTTACAAATCAAATATCATACAATCCTTTTATAATTCAATTAAAAATGATTGAATGGCCCGTACAAAATGATTAAATTAAAATTATTATATTATTATGAACAATTATATAATTATTTCATATATATATATATAATTAAAAATTAAAAATTAAAAATTATAAATTTAAGTGAAGGAAAATAAATATTACTGATAACATCGAAAAATACATCTCTTGAGGTTCCCATTTCTTATCATTTGCTTTTGTTTTCCAGTATATTTTGTTATTTAATATGTTTTGTGAGTCTTGTGTAGGTTATATCTCTTAAAATAAGAAGTTGAGCTAAATTGAAGAGTTTTGGAGTTAGAAGGGCTGAAATTGGAATTGCTCGAGCAGTGTACTAAACTTTGTAAGGTTATATCTCTCTCCTCCGATCGAACTATGTTGTCTATTACCACTTTTCAGAGAGCCCCGGATGTCTACTTTCCAACGCTTTTTACAGATTACAATTCCGAAGTCTACAGAGGAAGTTATGGAAAATTTCGTAATGGTGCGCAAAGTTGAGAATTGCCTCCTTGGGAAGGTCCGCGCCCTCCAGCCGCAAAAGTGCCAGCAAAAATTGGGGCAACCCTTTCTGCTAGAAAAGTCTTTGTGCCCTCCTTGAGCGAACTCAGGGGTGAAAATGCCCTGTTTTCAATCAATTTCAACCACTATTTGAGGGGCATTTTTGTCCTTTCACACCTCATTTTACACCCTAACTTCCATACTCTATAAACACCCCATTCCATTTTCTATCATTCTTTGCCTACCCACTCTTCACTTTCCACCAATCACATTCATCCTTTGAATCCTCCCACCAATCACCAAACATGCATTTTCCTTCACCCCACCACAATCATTTTCTCTACATACCCCACTCACTTTCATTCATGGAGGACACAATTCACTTTCCTCACACACTACACAACCGAATCCTCTCTTTTCTCTTCCATCTTCTTTTCTTTTCATCATCTTCTCCACCAAATAAGTGAGAGCTCCAAGCTCCCATTGAGGATTTTCCTCCATGGGAGCTCACCATACACCCCCACCACCATTTTTAACACTTCCTCCACCATCTTAGAGTAGATTACAAGGAGTCTTAGGACCAATTTCGAGCTAGGAATCAAGTAGCATCTTTGGAGGAGTTTTTTTCAAGGGTTGTATCTCTTTTTACTCTTTCCTTGTATATCTTGTTTTTTTTGATGTAATCACCAATTTAGGGAATTTTGTAAACCTACACTTATGTAATATATGTATAATTATTCTTAAATTCATTTTGGTTTTGTTCTACTCTTTGATTATGCATGCTTAATTCTTTTGTTATCAAAATCATGTGTGTTGAGGGCCAAAATTGACATGCATGCATGATTGAGATTAGGAGTAGAGTAATTTAGAGTAGAGTAATTTAGAGTAGAAGTAGTGTAATTTAGCATCCCATGTTTGTTTATATGTTGGTTGATGAGCCAAAATACCATGTTTTGAATGACTTGAGTGCTAGAGATTTATCTCTAAAGAGTTGGAAAGGCTTGGTTGATGCATTTATATGCTATATTAAGCATGGTTCAATATTCTTGTGCTTAATGAGTCTTTGTATTATGACACAATTGCTCTCCTATGGCTTGGGTTGAGTGATAAATTGATTTTGATAAATTCCTTAATCAAGAGAATGAACCCTTGACTAAAATTGAATGGTCTTAATGAATAATAATCAACTTTGTTGCATATTATTGTTTGATGAACTTGTCTCCATTTTGTGTCATCCTAGGGAGATTGATAAAACCAAATCCTTGACTTAGAAGTAAAGATAAACCAAATTCCTCTTGTGCTTGTGTTGTAATATGGATATTTAGTGTACTTAATTCTTTCACTCGGTTAGCCACCTTGTGAATGATATTTTGGCTGTATGCTATATATCGCATGGTTCACATTTACATGCTCAGCATGATACCCTCTACATTTGACCAGAAAGATGAGAGATCACTAGGCTGGCGTGTAGAGCTCGTGTGTGTGTCCCATAGCCCTTAATGGATTCTTGCTTATGCATGGATACAATCTCTAACATATCGAGATATATTAGAGATTAATTAAGGGGACACGAGCATATAACATACGTGTTGTATGGGCATCTCGCATTCTTAATGCTTTCACTTGGTTGCCATCCTATATTTGGTTAGCCATGTGGATGAATTATTGGCTGTAGAATGGCCCACGTGATTGCGCATTGCATGCCCATCTAAACGTCTTATGTATATGATCAGAAAGTGAGAGATCACTAGGCTAGCATACATGGCTCTTTTGTGTGTTCCATGGCACTTAATGAATCCATACTTTGTGTGGATGTGATCTCTAAGGCATCGAGAGTGATTAGAGATTAATTAAGGGAACATAAGCCTATGATATACTTGCACATTAGGGGACTAGGTGTGTCTAGTGCTTAATTATGAGGATTGTTACGGTTGAGTCATTCCCCTATCGTATCCACATTTCATGCATTCTCTCCATTCCATCCTATCTTTGTACATATTATTTATTTATATAGTTTGTTAGTTAGTTTACATTACTTTCCACACATTCATTTTGCATACGCAACACATGAGTCCGCTCGGAGTGTTGTAATAATAGCTAGAACTAGAGACGGTTGATGAATCCCACCTCCCTATGGATCGGTACCCTCGCTTGCCGCTTTACTAGTTTTTTTTGCTAGTTTTTTTTTGCTAGTTTTTTTTTTGCTAGTTTAGAGCACATTGCGTAGGAATGTTTTATAAATATCTTTTTGGCATCTGCAATTCCTTAACGACAGAATCCGCGGGGTATCAATTACAACCTTATGAAGATATTTTAAAGAGATGAGAGAGTCAAATTACATATTTTAAAGTTATTCAGTTTGTTATGTTTTCAATTTTTCTATTAGACGTGTTTTTATTGTTTTGATTTTTTAAAATTCAGCTTTCAGTGAAGCTACCAGACGTTTTTTTACTATTTTTATTTTCAGAATACAGCTTTCAGTATATGCTAACAGACGCGTTTTTCAGAATTCGAAACTGAAACCAAAACACCGTTTTCATTTTTATTTTTATTTTTATTTTTGAAAAATAGTCACTAAAAAATGGTTACAAGACGAACCCATAATTTCTGTATAAATAATTTTAACTGTTTATACTATGTGTTAAGAAGAAATAACTACAAATAACCAACAAAAGCATAACTTGTTTTTCTATTTATCTATTGGAAACTATCATTTTCCCCTGAGGTTTACCATATTAGATAAATAGGTCACTCTAGTTTCAATAATAGCTAGTCAGCCCCCTAAAGCCCAAAATAATAGTGTATTTGCCTATTCTGTTACCTTTACTGTTTGAACTAGAGTTCACTGTTAAAAATCGAGGGCATTTTTGTAAACTCATCAATGAGGGAATGTTTTGTAATTAATGTTAAGGTTAAAAAAGTAAAATTGCAATTGCAATAAATGACTTAAAATATATGAAAAAAATGAGTGGGTGAGAGGGATACAACTCACCTATACACAGTGATCAGATTCCATTAAACAAAGCCAGAAGCATGGTCCCAACGCCAATATTTATGCTTTGCTTCTCAAAACCATTTTTCACCCTTTGCAAACCGTTTCTCTCCCGAACCCTTCAAACACTTGATCTATACTAACCAAACTTTTACAAGTTTGTTTAAGAGTGTTTGAAGTAGAGTTAGGTTAATTTTGTTTGGGTACAAAGAAGGGTTGTCGAAATCGAAGGTTCAAATACACATTCTGACTATTTTTTTGCAAAACAAGTTTTTTTTTTAAAAAACATTATTTTGTTTTACTGATTATGTGTTGATTTTGCATGCATGGTTGCACTTCCTTTTGTTCATTTTCGTTATCGCTAAAGATTTAGGGTTTTATTATTACAAAATTGAGGGTTTAGCATTTGGAGTTGTTATCTTTAAAATTGATGGTGTAATTGACGTTTACATGGTTGTTAGACATGAAATAAAGAACAATATGGTTTTAAAATGTATTTTTCATATTTTATTATAGAAAGTTAGGTTTTTTTTTACGTTGTTTGTTAGTGGTATAGTTCTGGGCACGTTTTAACGTTTTAATTTCCTTCATGCAAGTTTTATTTTCATTCATGCAAGTTGGTGAACATATATGAGAACAATATTGTAATTAATGTTTCTTTGTTTATTGTTTCCTTATTTGAATAACATCTTTGTGAATATATTTTATTGTTGTTGCTGATTTTGTGTTATGTATGTATATATGTTTAATGCTCGTGGTTGTTATTTCTGAAGCTATTTGATTATTTATGTTTGTGAAGTTGATGGTATGTTAATGCCTATGGTTGTTGGTTATTTATGTCTATATATATGGTTCATGCATGTGGTTGTTGATTATTTATGTTTGTATATATGGTCAATGCCCGTGGTTGTTGTAGTAAGTATTGTTAATTGAAGATTTATTTTTAATGTACAGTTTCAAAGGATATATATGAAATATATGTTAATGTTAATAGGGAAATTTTGGCCAGAGGTCAAAGAGAAATTTTCCATCCTCAATCGACAATCATGAAGCCCGGTAAGACCTTAAAGCTACCCCGTAAAAGCAGGGAAGGCCGGTTTGACTTCAAAGTTACCAGAAGACAAGCCAGACGCGATCGGGACGAGCCCCCACAGGAGTACTGGAGCCCGGGCTTCTCTAGGCCATCTATTGGGGAACCTCGGCTCAAAGGTCGAGCTCTACAACCGCCCAGTAAATGCTAGGGGAAGTCTCCAAGCTCAAGGGACATTCTCCAGAAGCCCGCCAACCTCTCCAGAAGCCCGCTGTCCTTTCTGGGCATAAGGGAAGAATCACGCCTAGATCTACACTACCTCAGCTACCTCCCGGAGAGGTCTACAAGAGCTTCCCAAGCCCCCACAGGTCAGGGAAAATCCATCTTAAGCTTCTAAGAACAGAGGCAGAGCATGGATCCACAGAATAAGGAGGGAACGGATTCATGAGATTACGGTAGAGTATTCACGAACTAAAAACCTACTTGGACGATATATATATGTGAAGCCAAGCATGGTGATGAGAAGAATGAATGAACAACAGAGAGACAGAGAGTCATAAACAACAGATATACACGTAGAAGGAGGGCCTAAATTCTGATTTCAGAACACGGTCACCTTCATCTCCACTATTCGATAGGCATCGAGTTGCCACCACCCTACACCTCCGAGAGATTGTAAGCAAACAAGAGAGTTATTTGTCTCTTAAAGTGATATATTAATAATAGAGCTCCCATTTACTGTAATTACCACTCGTCTCTCTTTTAAACAGGTCGGGAACCAACGGTACCAACCCCGGTCACCGCTTTCGTGGTAGTGGTCTTGAGGGTGTTAACAGAAATTTCTCATCTAGAGTAAATTTCCCGTCAACACTTTCTGGCGCCATCTGTGGGGAGTTCTAACACCACCATCTTTTTACATTAAAAAAGTTCATTATTTCAAAATCGTCATGAAGCTCCGCTCCTCAAAAAGGCAGCAGGGCACCTCGAGGTAACCTTCTGCTATATCGAAACGAAAGGTCCCGTGGAAAGGGAAGAAATCCGGGCTCCATAGCCAGATTCCCACCTAGCCAGCTACTGTACGGGCTCTGGATCCCCCTCGGGGAAGCTAGGTCGAGCTTGACCAACAAGTGGCGGCCTTTGTGGAGAACGTCCGCCTTCGATTACTTGCTGAGGGTAACGCTATTCAACAAATGGGCCTCTGCAATCAGGGGGAATCAAGCAGGCCTAGGGCTAGTCAACCCGCATTTGATTGCTTGGGACCTGCCCCTCGAGATTTAACTCGTAACAGAGCGGGGCTCCCGACCTTGATCCGGGATAGGCTAGGGCTCATGCCCCATGTTCCCGAAGCGCTGCCACGCTACCAACCACGACAAGTCAGATCCGCAGTAGATGTCCTTCCCCGGGAACTGGAAGAGCTCCTCCACCCAACGACTACAAGGAGGGAAGCCCGGGGTAGAGGAGAAGAAAATCAGCAAAGCCCCCGAGCAAGTCCCTTCCAAAGAAGGAACTGGGTAGAGGTCACCAGTTTATCAGAGGGATCTGATGCTGAGGAATCCGAGATCGACTCAAGGAAGTCCGAAAGCAAGCGACTAAATGACTAGTTGGCAGAGCTATAGAAAGAGATCCAACTAATGAAGAAGGGAAAGTACAACGAGGACAAGAAAGATCTTTTAAGTGAAATGAATGCCCCCTTCACCAGAAGGATCCGGGAGGTAGAGCTTCCTGTCACGGGCCGCAAGCTGTCAAGCCCATGAGCCCAACAAAGGCCACAACTATGCCAAGCTCTTGGAAGATTCTAGAGACTTCTCCATAATTCCAGCATTGGTCAAGCTTTTGGAAGTCTCTAGCAACCCAACCCTCTCTACACCATTCTTGTATTTAACTAGATAGTCATAGAATAATCTAGAACCTTGTAAAGGCATGTAAATACATGTAGAGTATTCTAGCTAGGTGTAGAATATTCTGGAGACTTAATCTCCACTATTAGACTAGATTGATCTAGAACATTCCTTAAGGAGGTGGCTCACCTATAAATAGCCAACCCCCCTTCATTTGTAAATCATCCTAGAAACTCAAGCATTCTAGTATCCAAAGCATTGTAAAGCTTCCTTCATAGCAATACAATCTTTGTTTCCATTTAAGCTCTTCTACTCTTTTCTCTCAAATCTCTCTTGTAAGGCTTATTTAGCAACATTCTCATAGAATTTGCCTAAGTGCTGCACGGGTGTGCTGCGCAAACTTTAACCTCGTGACAGATGGTATCAGAGCTGGTTAAGCAACCACAGCTAGCACGAGTCATGGCCTCCGATAGCGAAGTTGCTGCTATAGTGGAAGAGCAAGCGCATGGTCATGGCGAGCAACGCACCCACACCAAGCGTAGCAAGTCCAAGGGTCCGTCCATGGACGCTTTGGAATCTCGCGTGGATGTCCACGATGAAGTCCTCTCCGAAATGCAAACCACCTTGAACACCGTGGTCGACCGTCTCGATGGCCTAGAAACCAATTACGCCATTATAGCTCAGGCGACCAAAGCAATGCTACAAGAGTTCCGGAAGGGCATTCAGGAGGAAATCTGCCAATTTACTGAAGAAATCCGCAACACTCACACCTTCATCGAGCAAGAGTTGCGGGCCATTCGAGTCGAGATGGATGAAGTTCGCACCGAATGGACTTCGTTCAAAAACAACCCAACTTTTGGCAATGGTGCCTTCGCTAGCACGAGCACATGGGGCGCCATCCAAATCCCTAAGCCATCCACATTCAACGGCAATCGTAACGCCATGGAAGTGGAAAACTTCCTCTTCGGCCTAGAGCAGTACTTTGAGGCCAAAGGAGTTAGGGATGACGCTACACGGATCACCAATGCTCTGACCTTCCTTCGGGATTCTGCTCAACTATGGTGGCGACGCAAGCATGGTGATACTATCCACCCCATCCGCACATGGGAAGACTTCAAACGAGAACTCAAGAGGCAGTTCTCGCCAACCAACACCGATAAGGAGGCCCGTAACCGCCTTCGTCGCCTCAAGCAGTCTGGATCCATCCATGACTACATCAAGGAGTTCTCTACCTTAATCCTCGAGATCGAAGATATGTCCGATAAAGATAAACTATTCTTCTTCATGGACGGTCTGAGGGAATGGGCGAGAGTGGAGCTGGAAAGGCGAAACGTGCAAGACATTGATACAGCCATCGCCGCCGCAGAATCCCTTGCCGACCTCACCAAGATAAAGGAAATGATCGACAACCATGGAAAAGGTGGGGGAGACGAGTCTAAAGACCACAATCGCAAGAGCGAAGGACCAACAGAACTCCCAATGGCGATAACCGGCGTGACAACGCCAATGGAGGCAAACCCGTTTTGATCAAGCCGAAGAATCCATGCTTCATTTGTGATGGGCCACATTGGGTACGTGACTGCCCAAAGCGAAAGATGCTCAATGCCATTGTTACCCAACTAGAAGAAACTAAGGCAATTGAGCCCCAAGCACGCATGAGTTCTTTCCAACAACTTTATGCACTCAAAGGCCAACCCTTGCCTCCTACACTTACCAAAGGCCTCATGTTCGTGAACGCCACCATCAAAGGCAAAAAAGTTCGTGCAATGCTAGACACCGGGGCAACGCACAACTTTATCTCAACAGACGAAGCCAAACGACTTGGTCTTCACATCACCAATGGTGAATACGCCGTCATTAAAGCTGCCAACTCTCCGGCCAAGCAAATTGATGGCACAACAAAAGACGTCATTGTCCACCTAGGCCCATGGAGTGGAAAGCTCGACTTCTCGGTGGTTCCCTTAGATGACTACCAAGTGGTGCTAGGCATGGCGTTCTTTGAGCAAGCCAACGCTTTCCCCCTACCCGCTGTGAACTCACTTAGCATTCTCAATGGGGGTAAGGCACTCACCATCCCGGTGGGACGCATACCCCAGCCATGTAGGATGCTATCCACCGTACGGCTCGAGGAGACACCAATTTCTCCCACTACTCCACAGAACCAGCCGGTCGTAGGCATTCGAAGGAGTAAGAAGCGCGCAAGCCATGGGAAGCGACCAAAGGCAACCGAAGAAGGCACCCAAGATGCTGGATTACCGTATAAGCCAAGCAAATCCATTTACGTCGACCTAAGGATGCAATGTTCGAAGACGGTTCTTCAATGGAGGCTTTCCCAACCGAAGTCGGTCCACACGAAGGACCCTACCTGTGACAGACTCCAATATACTCAGTACCCACGCAACGAGGACGTTGCGAACTTAGGTGAGGGAGGATGTCACGGGCCGCAAGCTGTCAAGCCCAGGAGCCCAACAAAGGCCACAACTATGCCAAGTTCTTGGAAGATTCTAGAGACTTCTCCACAATTCCAGCATTGGTCAAGCTTCTGGAAGTCTCTAGCAACCTAACCCTCTCTACACCATTCTTGTATTTAACTAGATAGTCGTAGAATAATCTAGAACCTTGTAAAGGCATGTAAATACATGTAGAGTATTCTAGCTATGTGTAGAATATTCTGGAGACTTAATCTCCACCATTAGACTAGATTGATCTAGAACGTTTTTTAAGGAGGTGGCTCACCTATAAATAGCCAACCCCCCTTCATTTGTAAATCATCCTAGAATTCTTACATTAATACATCTCTTCCTTTGAGAGTACTTGTGAGCATTCTAGCGATCCAAAGCATCGTGGTCTTCCTTCGCAAGTCCACCGATCCTCTGCCTCTGGGCTCCCCATTTCGACCCTCTCCTGACTCTCCTCACTCTAAATCGCTTCCGCATCTTCACACTCGGAAACGTTCGTCCAAGAACTTGCCCAAGTGTCTCTCTTACAAGGCTTACTTAGCAATGTTCCCACGGAAGTTGCCTAAGTGCCTCACGGGCGTGCCTAGATGAAATTCTTACCCCGTGACATTCCGCCTAAGTTCAAAATGCCAGCTGACAGATTCTTTGGGACTGAAGATCCGTTGAGCCACTTGGAGAACTTCATTCAATAGATAGAGGTTCAAAACACAACCAGGGCCGCTATGTGTCGAATGTTCCCCACTACACTCACGGATTATACTAAGACCTGGTTTAGGAAGCTACCCACCGGGAGCGTAGATTCCTTTACCAAATTATCAACTGATTCCTAAGGAACCAGATTGAGGCTTTGATAAAGAGAGGATGCTTGATAGAGTTCTTACAACAAGTCAGAGAGAACATTCAAACTGGAAAGGAAGTGTAAGCCGAAATTTGGGAACATGCTGAGAAGAGGAAGAGAGAGCAGGCGGACCTGATGCAACAGATTCAGGTGATACATACCATCATCGGAGGTCCCACTATGGCCAGTACCTCCAATAATTTCAGGAAAAACCATGCGAGGAAGGTCCCTCGTACGGACTAGGTACGGGATATCTTCAAGGTCGACCAGAGACAGACTAACCCCTCCCGGCTGTCTCAGATCATTTTCACCAAAGCAAATATCTTTAACACCGTGCAGCCACATGATGACCCCATGGTCATTACAGTACAAATTTCCAATTTCATGGTGCATCGCGTGCTCGTCGACACAGGTAGCAGCGTCGACGTTCTGTTCAAAGACACTTTGAAAAAACTAAACTTGAAGCAACGGTGCTACAACAGTTGTACTACCCTATTATATGGGTTCACTGGGGATTCCATCACATCTGTAGGATCAAAAATCCTATCGGTGATCATCAGAGCAGAACCTCTCCAGCAAAACATCATGACTGACTTCGTGGTGGTGGATACCCCGTCGGCCTACAACGTAATGTTAAGGAGGCCATTCCTATCATCCCTGGAGGGGGTCTTGTCCATTTACCACAATGTCCTGAAGTTCCTGGTAGGAGACAAGGTGGGAGAGGTTCGGGGTGATCAGCAAATAGCTGGGAAATGCTACGCAGTGTCAGCTAACCCAGCAGCTCTAGCTAAACAGCTCGCCCAAGTAACGACTATCCAAGGCGGGATAACCCGACGCTAAACATGGAAGATGCGGTCTCCAATGATTGTCCTGAGGAAGGCCTTGTGGTGCCCGATGTGGAAGAACAGAGAAGGGAATGAGCAAGCGGCCACCCGGTCGATAAGTTAGAGGAGATTCCTGTTCGACTAAGCGACCCCTCGAAGGTCGTCAAGATCGGAGCTACCCTTGAGCCAGGAATGAAAGAGGGCTTGATTAGGCTCCTCAAGGAATTCAACGATATTTTTGCCTGGAGTCATGTGGAGATACCGGGGATCCCGATGACATTAGCTGCACATCGACAGACAGTAGATCCGACCTTCAAGCCTGTCAAACAGAAAAGGCACCACTTCAACACTGAAAGAAATGTGGCGGTTCAAGAAGAGGTGGATTAACTCACCTAGGCAGGCTTCATTCGAGAAGCCCACTACCCCGAATGGCTCTCTAACGTGGTCATGATCACGAAGGTGAATGGGAAGTGGCACATGTGGGTGGACTACACCGACCTCAACAGGGCATGCCCGAAGGACAGTTTCCCTCTGCCAAAGATTGATCAGTTAGTCAATTCCACCTTCGGGAACAAGCTTCTGAGATTCATGGACACATTTTCTGGCTATAATCAGATTATGATGCACCCCGCGGACCAAGAAAAGATCAGCTTTATTACTGCGTAAGGCCTATACTGCTACAAGGTGATGCCTTTCGGGCTTAAAAATGTTGGAGCTACTTACCAGCGGTTAGTCAACCGTTTGTTCAAGCCCGAAATTGGAAGATCAATGGAGGTGTATATCGACGATATGATCACTAAATCTTCGACCTCGGAAGGCCACCTGGATGACCTTCGAAGGACCTTCATAATCCTAAAGGAAAACCAGATGAGGTTGAACCCTTCCAAATGCGCCTTTGGTGTAACTGCGGGGAAGTTTCTGGGATTCATGGTCTATGAAAGAGGCATAAAGGCTAACCCGAAAAAAATCATGGCTATCCGGGATCTGGAATCTCCCACATCTCTTAAGCAGGTTCAAGCCTTGACCAGACAGGTAACAGTGCTCAACAGGTTCATCTCCCGGTCTACCGATAATTGCCTACCATTCTTTAAAGCTATCAAGCAGGGAAGAAACATGAAGTGGAATCAGGAGAGCGAACAGGCTTTTCAAGCTTTGAAAAGATACCTAACAAGCCCTCTATTACTAGTCAAGCCAAATCCTGGAGAAAAGCTCCAAATATACTTGGCAGTTTCAGAAACCGCTGTGAGTGGGTCCTTGATCAAGGAATATGGGAATAGGATCCAGCGACCTATCTACTATGTAAGTTGTGCTCTAACCAAGCTCGAAAAGAACTATACTCTGCTGGAGAAGCTCGTTTATACCTTAGTGACCTCGACAAGGAAGATCCGTCCTTACTTTCATGCTCATTCAATAGCAGTGGTGACGGACCAACCTATTCGTCAGTTCTTGCAAAGGCCGGATGTTTCTGGAAGGCTGGTTCTATGGGCCCTAGAGCTTACCCAGTTCGATTTAAAGTATAAGCCTATGACCATGATAAAAGCTCAAGCACTAGCGGACTTTGTAGCCGAGCTTTCGGTACCTTCAGATCAGGCAACCCCCGCGTTAACAGATGTCACCCTTGAGAAGATTCCAGAATCTGACAACTGGCCAGAGGGCTGCGAGTCATGGACTCTCTACACTGACAGAGCTTCCGGACAGTCCGGGGGAGGAGCGGGCATAGTCCTTATCCACCCAGAAGGAACTGAGTGCTGCCATTGTTTCAGGTTTGAATTTAAAGCTACGAACAATGAACCGGAATACGAAGCCCTGCTAGCTGGGATAAAAGCTGCCATAGAGCTCGGGGTTGAATACCTGAATATCAAGAGCGACTCTTCACTCGTGGGCAACCAAGTTTTTGGGGATTATCAGGCCAAAGGGGATAACATGATCGCTTAACTGAAACTGGTGCAACAACTCATGACCAAATTTAAGGGATTCAGAATCAAGCAGATACCTCGACACCTAAACCATCGGGCTGAAATCTTAGCCAAGATAGCTGCCTATGGTGGCCAGACTCTACCTCACGGAGTCCCTCTTCAAGTAATCCCCCTACCTAGCACTATGATTGGTAAGGAAACTTATACCTTGGACGGACAACCATGCTGGATGGATCCAATAGCAAAATATCTACAGGATGGGAAACTCCCTAAGAGAGCCTGACCAAACTAGGAGAGTTAAAAGGCTCTCGGTCTGGTATTGTATGGTGGATGGTCATTTGTATCGAAGGGGAAAATCCCTACCCCTGCTCCGATGTCTACACCCTGAAGATGCCAAGTGGGCTCTGAGAGAGGTCCAATTCAGGGAATGCGGAAACCATATTGGTGGAGAGACCTTGGCATATCAGGTTCTCCGCATGGGGTATTATTGGCCGACCATCCATCAAGATGCTAAGGACTTGGTGCAAACCTGTGAGGTATGCCAAAAGACCGTAAACTTGAGTTACCTCCCCCCGGAGCATTTGATTGGACCGCTACCTACAGCTCCGGGACAGGCCAAGCACGCTATCGTAGCGATTGATTACTTTACAAGATGGGTTGAAGCCGGACCACTGTCCCAGATATCAGAAGAAAACACAACAAGGTTCATCAAGACCAATGTAGTTTACAGGTTCGAAACCCTTCTGGTCATTATAACCGACCTGGAAAAACAGTTTGACAATGCCCGATTTAGAGATTTATGTCAAGGTTTGGGAATTGGCATTCGGTTTGCTTCGGTAGCCCACCCTTAGACTAATGGTTTGGTGGAATCCCTGAACAAAACCATCAAGAAGTTGTTGAAGAAAAAGCTACAACAATAGAAAGGCAGATGGGTAGAGGAGCTCCCCAAGGTCCTCTGGGCTTACCGCAACATAAGGAGGAAAACTACCGAGGAAACGCCCTACTCGCTGACCTTCGGGGTAGTCCTACCTATAGAGCACAAGTTGACCTCCTTTAGAGTCCAACGATTTGAACCGGGAAGCAATGAAAGCAAGCTCCGAGCTAGCTTGGACCTTCTGGAAAAAAAGCAAGATCGAATAGCTGAAAAGGTATTAATCTACCAAGGCAGAATTGCCAGATACTTCAACAAGAGGGTTAAAACCCGAAGCTTCAAAGAAGGGGATATGGTCCTCAGGAAAGTGACATTGAACACCAAGAAGAGGTCAGACGGGGTTCTAGGGCCCAACTGGGAAGGACCCTACCTAATAAAGATGGTGATCAGTAATGGGGCGTTCAAGCTTGAGGATATGGATGGCCGACTCATCGACCATACTTGGAATACGGATCACCTAAGGAAATTCTACCCTTGAACAGGGGACTTAGGAGCAAGCAACCTCCGACTAGCTTTTTTTTTTTTTCTTTTGACAGCGTTGTGCTCCATCTTCCATATCAATAAAGCTTGCCTTTTCCTGTTTACTCCTTCTTCAATTATGCCCTACAATGATTTAGGTCTACATGGAAAGTTTTGACATTATATCCTCAAGACCAGGGATAAGCCGGGGAAGCCCCCTCGCTACTCCTGATGCCTCGGTCGGGCACCACTCCCTGCCAAGAATGGTCTGAGTGTAAGAGCATAGTTGCCATCCAGATCTCGAGACCAAGAAATAGCTAGATAGCGCTCCTGATGCCTTGGTCGGGCTACCACCCCTAAGAAGGATCTGAGTGTAAGAGCATAGTTTCCATCTAGATCTCGAGGCCAGAAAATAGCTAGATAACGCTCCTGATGCCTTGGTCGGTCTACCACCCCAAGGAAGTATCTGAGTGTAAGAGCATAGTTGCCATCCAGATCTCAAGGCCAGGAAATAGCTAGATAGCGCTTCTGATGCCTTGGTCGGGCTACCGTTCCCCCCAAGAAGGGATCGAGATTGAAATCATGGAAGCCCTCATGATCCCGAGCCTAAGAAGGAGGCTAAACAGGTCTTTACTTAATTTTCTACTTGGGCTACAACCCCCCAAAGGAGCTCGAGGATAGAGGGATCGATTTACTTAAACTCTAAATGCTCTTGTTATTACACTAGTTCTACTTGATATAGGGTTGCTTACTACAGTAGACCCACAATCAAGCAAGAGGACTATTAGCTGAAGAAGTCGAGCTAGGAGTTTCATTAGTACAGGGGCTCAATGCTAATAACCCTTTTTCTTTATTTTTTCCTAAAGATAGCTAGTTTCGATATAGAAGCTGGACGATCAAGCAAGTACATGTAAGCTAGAGTTAGATCTGAGATTAAAATTTTATTCCGGGGTTCAAAAGAAAAATAATAAAAGATCAAACACAGTTGAAGGTGAGATGCCCACCCCCTTTTCCGGGCATTCAAAATAGGTTACAAAAGAGAGAACTCAAGCTTCTTCGCCCTCCTAAGGACCTCCATCCTCTTCCTTCACATGATGAACCTCGCCCTCTGGTCTCTCCGATTGCAGCTCATCCTGGCCAACTGCATCTACAGCCTCTACCGCCTCCTCCTAGGGATCAACCCCGGCTGCTTCAGGGTCAACAGGATCCTCCTCCACAATTCCATTGCTCACCGCCATAACTTCAGGTGGTATAGCTATATTGAGAAGGCTGGTCACCGATTCAGGCACATTCCCGCTTTCTGTTGACTCAATTCTTGATAGCACTGCGGGGGGGTCTCGGGCTTCACCAAGGCCTCCTTTTACCTTCTCATTGCGAACTCTCTTCGAGGATTCACCGTGACCAGATACTGGAAAGGCTAGAATAGGAGGAGGCATATCCGGCACCTCTAACTGCTTCCTAGTTCACTCCCCAGAAGGGCCAGCTTCATCAGTTTTCGGGCGAGACATCTGTACAGCTCGTGACATGACTTCTGCTTTATCCTAACCGGCAATGCTGGAGAGATCGAATGGGGGAGGGAGAGCCTCTGTAACCTGATAGGAGGCATAGAAATACCCCTCGCTAAAAGAGGCTTCTACTTCGGCTTGAAGCTGGGTAATTCGAGCCTGCAAGGTTTGGTTTTCAAAATCTAAGGTCTTCTCCTCTCCCCTCCAGTCATCCCGCTGGCTAGCCCGCCGCTTCGACCGGGGAGTCTCCTGATCAAAAGCCCGTTTCAGCCTCTCATGATCGCATTGAAGCTCAGCTAGCTGCGTCTCTATTCCTTATTGGCTGGAAGTCATCTCCTGACCAGGATCTGAGCCCGCGCAAGCAACCCCATCGCTCGTTTAGCTTCAGCCTCAGCCGTGGCTGTCCGATCATGGAGGAAGGCTACCTGATGCCCCATGGCCACCTGAAACTTGAAAGCCTACAAAGGAAAATCATGTTAAAAAAATGACAAGTCAAACAGCTCAATGAAGAAGTAAAAACGACATTTACCTCGGCTAAAAGGGCGGACCCTTTGGTGATCAAGATTTCCACGGGCATCGCGGTCATCATAGAAATCCCGTCGTCTGGACAAGATGCTACAAATTGCTTTAGGACCTTGTCCTGACATGTCGAGCTTGATTGATGGTTGAAGCGAGAAGAGGCGACCTCAGAAAAATCGGTATCGGGCTCCCTAGAAACCTCGACTACCCGGGATATAATATGATCTGCAGAGAGGGGTAGCGGGATTCGAGGGGTATCGTTTGGAGCAGTAACTTTTGGAGGAGGAGCAGGAACAAACTTATTGACTACTTAGGAAGCGAACCCTCCTCGATTTAGAGCCTTTCCAAACCGAGATGCCAGAAGAGCCATCTTGGACTTTATCTAGGAAGAAGAAGGGGAAGAAACGAATGAGGCAGCTACCTTAGTGGTTGACACCTCCTTATTCGGAACAATCGGGAAAGCTCTCGGGGATGGTCTAGAAGAAGGAGGAGGTATCCCAGCTTGTCAGGCTTCGCGAGAAGCTGAAGCAACAATAAACACTGTTAGAGAAAAGAATCAAGATCATCCGAATTGAACCCTCTAATAAAAAAAAAAGAGAAACAACAAGATAGACCGAGATACTTACAGGGGGTAGCACCGGATAAACACAGGTACCTGTTTACCCTGCAGGAATCGAAGGGGTCGGCTGTCAGAAACTTCAGATTCAAGCAGTTCTGAGCTAGGATGGTCTTCAGCACGGCTTCAGACTCATCGGGCAAGGAATCCCTACCCCAGGTGGGTTTGTCACTAAAGGCGATGGGAACCTCGAGCTCGTGCCCGCCGACGAAGACGGAGCTCCCCCAGTCTCCCCCCGCTAATACCCATTCTTCTTTCTAAGCGGGGTCCTTCTTTGAAGCCCCAGTGATGATAAAATTGAGCCTATTCTTAGCCTTGGAATAGAATTGGCCTCGTGGGACTCCTGCCAGGCTGCCGATCTGGAAAAGGAAGGCGAACTCCTTAGCCCCGGGTTCACTGGTGACACCGCTCAGCTTGCATTGCTCCCTCCACAATACCAGAAGGCAGAATAGATGCCTTCAAAAGCCTGACGTCAGTTGAAGCGGAGACAGCTGAAGGGCATTGAGAGCCCGCCGTAGGGTAGGGTGGAGAGGAAGCCTTACCCCACTCTCAAAAGCCACGACATGGATAGGAAGCGCGCCTCTGGGCAGGTTAAAAACATCGTAGTTCTGATGTGGGACGGTTAGAGAAATGGTATCATGAATACCATACTTGTCCCATAGACAGCCGATCGACTGAGGGTCGACAGTAGAGTCGGGGATGACCATGGGTTCGAAAGGAAGGGTTATCACTAGAGGAAGCTTTCCTACTATGACTTGAGCCCTCCCGACCACACATAATCTCTCCCCGACGTTAGAGTCTTCATCGACCAAGTTCAGAGGGTTGTCAGGCCAATTCGAGAAACCAGAGCCGATAGAAGCTTCCTGTTTGAACAATGGCGCTGGTGGAGGGGGGAAGATTCCTTGTCGCTTGAAATCCCACGCACCCGCTTAGGAGGAGCTAGGTTAGGGCCCCCAGAGCCCTCCACCAAGGCATCAACACTATCCGTGGAAGTCGACATTGATGTGAAAGAGAGGTGAGAAAGCAAGTGGAAGATTTCTACAGAGAAAACGGGGAAGAAGAAATTTGAAAGCTTGAGATTTGAGGAAGTATGAAGAAGGTAATGGTTAGACCGGGCTTAAATAGAGGTCTATGGGTGATATCCTCGGGGAGATCACTGCCGTATTACAGCCGTTTTTCTTTGAATAACACTCAGTTTCAAATTCAAAATATTGGGTAATTAATGAGAAAATTTCGCTCTCATTAATTATCTTTATGGAAAAAAACTTTCTCAATTAAATAAGGAATCTGACTCCAACCCCAACTCTACCACCGGTGTTCAAGTCAGAGGGGGCTTCTGTTAATAGGGAAATTTGGCCAGGGGTCAAAGAGAAATTTTCCACCCTCAATCGACAATCATGAAGCCCGCTAAGACCTTAAAGCCATCCTGTAAAAGCAGGGAAGGCTGGTTTGACTTCAAAGTTACCAGAAAACAAGCCAGACGTGACCGAGATGAGCCCCCACAGGAGTACTGAAGCCCGGGCTTCTCTAGGCCATCTATCGGGGAACCTCGGCTTAAAGGTCGAGCTCCACAACCGTCCAGTAAATGCCAGGGGAAGTCTCCAAGCTCAAGGGACATTCAAAAGAAGCCCTCCAACCTTTCCAGAAGCCCGCTGTCCTTTCTGGGCATAAGGGAAGAATCACGCCTGGATCCACTCTGCCCCAGCTACCTCCCGAAGAGGTCTACAAGAGCATCCCAAGCCCCCACAGGTCAGGGAAAATCCATCTTATGCTTCTAAGAACAGAGCCAGAGCATGGATCCACCTCACTCTATGGGGAAACGGGCAGCTGGCAGATTGACCTCCATGAAGATCGATGGCATGAGTGCACACAGGATCATCTCCACATGATATCTACATGCACTTCAAGAGTTTAAATTCAAATAAGGGAACAAACTTATCTTCGTCAACGATATCATCGAATTCGGAAACAATTCAAATTTAAATAACGAATCCCGCCCGATAAGAAGGTAACAGATTCATGAGATTTCGGTAGAGTATTCATGAATTGAAAACCTACTTGGACGATATATATATATGTGAAACCAAGCATGGTGAAGAGAAAAGGAATGAACGACAGAGAGACAAAGAATCATAAACAACAGATATACACGTAGAAGGAGGGCCTAAATTCTGATTTCAGAACACAGTCACCTTCATCTCCACTATTCGACAGGCATCGAGTTGCCACCACCCTACACCTACGAGAGATTGTAAGCAAACAAGAGAGTTATTTGTATCTTAAAGTGATATATTAATAATAGAGCTCCTATATACTGTTACTACCACTCGTCTCTCTTTTAAACAGGTCGGGAACCAACGGTACCTACCCCGGCCACCACTTTCGTGGTAGTGGTCTCGAGGGTGTTAACAAAAATTTCTCATCTCGAGCAAATTTCTCGTCAACAGTTACTAATGACACAAATGTGGTTGAGCTTGGCAATTGTGATACTGGCCACGTCAGTTTGGTTACATTATTGCATGCATTCTCTGAAAAACAAACTGGTAGTGAAAAAATGTCTAGTGATGACTACAGTGTTTGGGTGTATTTACCATGGTATACTGAGAAGAAGAAGTGACAAGTGATAGTGACCTTTTACAAGTGTTTAGATGGTTTAGTAATCATAAAAAAAAAGAAAATTATGTTTGAAATAAAAAATGAAGCTTATATCCCAATTCTACCAATAACCTCTTCTAACATTCCCAATTCACATACTAGGTCTATGGGTGACAACCAATATTTAGGGTTTAGTGAATTTGAGGAGAACTTGTTTAACTATGAGAGTGATAACGAGGGTGCAGAAAGTGATGGTGGTGATAGTGAGGAAGTGATTGAGGCAAATATTGTTAGGACAGATTGTGGGTTAGATAATGATGAACTTGGGTTAAGTGATGAGTATGATACAGTGGGTGAGGTTATCGATAGGAGGGCTTTAGCTGTGGTGGATGAGGCTAAAAATAATGTAAACTTTGATTTGTTTGAAAGGTGCCAATCTAAGACTGATGATGAGTTCTTTAGTGACTCAGAAAATGAAAATCACGATGCTAAGATGACTAGAGTGATGAAGGGAAACCCTTTTAAGAAAATGGTAGGCAGACGAATAGAGTTTAAGGTGGGACAAACACATTAAAGTGTCCAATCATTGAGGGCATTGTTGATAGGCTATGCCATTCTAGAGGGGTTTAATTTTAATAAGGTGAAAAATGATAGAGATAGGTTAACATATGCATGTAAGGAGAATGGATGTCCTTGGAGGTTGCATACTTCTAGCTTGAATAGTGATACAACAATGACAATTAAGACCTATAAGAATGAGCTTACATGTCACATGATTTATAAAAGTGAGGAGGCAAGAGCCAAGTGGATAGCTAGTAAGTTTCAGGTTCTTAAGATGAACAATCCTGATATCAAGTGTGAGGTCATTTTTGATCTGTTAAGAGATCTGTATAATGTGACCGTTGATGTTCAAAGATTGTACAAGGCGAAAAAGAGGACACTAGAGGTTCTGATTAGAGATCATGATGAGTGTTTTAGTTATTCAAGGGGATATCCGATCATGGTGCAACAATGTAATTCAGGTTCAGCAGTATACATTCATCTAAAAGAAGATACCTAAATCTTTAAAAAGATATTCGTTAGCTTTGAAGGACAGAAGAAGGGTTTTATGGAGGGTTGTAGGTATTTCCTTAGCATCGATGGCTGCCAATTGAAGGGGCCATATGGAGGAGTACTTCTCTCGGTTGCCTTGGATGCAAACAATGGTCTTTATCCACTAGAGTATTGCGTTTGTGAAGGAGAAACACTATTGAGTTGGTCATGGTTTTTGGAGCAATTGCATTTATTCTGAAGTACCTAGAAGACAAGCCAGTATGCTTCATGAGTGATAGGCAAAATGGTGATTGGGGCTTTGAAGATGCGTTGGCCACATACTAGTATAAGGTACTATTAAATTCCAGTTTTTGTTATTCGGTTACTGTTTTATTTTCCATTAACTATTTTTGTTATTTAGTTTCATTTACTGTTTTATTTTCCAATAATTGTTTTTTGTTATTTGTAAGTTCCTCGATTTTTGATTGATTTATTTCGATTGACAAACCACATTTGGGGATAATTATGTAAGGGGAGTTTAGGTCAGCTTTGCTCGTGATCAAGTTCAAGCTTCAAAGGTATATCACTTGTTTAACTCTTTAAAGAAATTTAGTTGCACACACACACTAACATGCATTTGTATTGACATGCATTTATTCCTTGTTTCTCATTGCTCATGTGTGCATTCCTTCACAATCACACTTGCACTTCATGTATTTTTTTATTACATCTATGATTGCATTTATGTTTCCATGATCATGCATTTCTTTTAATCATATGACTACTTATTGTGTGCATTGAGTTAGATTTGGTTTGGTTATTTTAAGTAATGTGTCTAGTTTCGAAAGAATGGTTTTTAATGATTTAAGTATTTTTTAAAAGTGACCTTTGTATGGTCTTGTTACCATAACATTTTATACATTTCTTCAAAATGAGTTTTAAAAGAATATCTACAAACTAGACACCCATACCTTTCCAACGGTATATTATTCATAATATTTCATGACCGTTTGGATTGGTTTTGAAATCTCCAAAGTGACCATAAAAACAGGGCATCTATGTTGTTGTCCGTTTCTGACCTTTGGTTACTCATTTGAACATAAATTTTTCTACAGTCATCCAAATAATATTTTGTTAATTAAAGTAGAAAGTAGACTTCTATACCTTTCCAACGGCATATTACACGAAAGGTTTCGAAGTCGTTTGGTCATGTTTTGATATTCTTGAATTTCATGGTGGAGTGCTTAGAGCAGATTTCGCTCAACGTTTCGCCCCCTCCTGGTGCAAAATAAGTAGCAAAAATTGTGGCAGCCCTTTTTGCTCCCAAACTCTTCGCCCTCTCAAAGGGCGAAACTAGTAGCGAAAAATCTGTTTGGGTAAAAACGTCTTTTATTGTGCAACTTGTTTTTACACCTTATATATATATCATCTTTTTTCCAAATCAGACCTAGAGCTCTGAAATTGAATCCCCAAGAGAGAGAAATTGAATCCTAGAGAGAAAGAGCTCCAAGAACTTATTTTTACTCAACCAAACTTCAAATCACAATCATCAAGCATCTTTCAAGCATGAGTCTCTTGTTTGTTCATGACTAGGCATTCTCTACATGCTCTAGACTTTATAGTTTCATTACTATGATATGTATACATAGGTTTTAACTTTTATTGCAAATTAAATGCATGCTTGTGTGTTTAATAGCTTTTATGACATGGTTGTTGGTTGAGAGTATTGATTAGTGATAGCTAGAATTTAGGATGGTTTTGCCATTCTAGCTAATTCTTTTTGCCTTTGCATTTAGAACATTGATATCTAGGATTTGCTTTTCTTATCATTATTAATCCTAGATAAGCATGAATGTTTTGACCTAACATTTTTGCATATAGAATATTCTTGCATATTCACTTAGGCTGCCATTATCTCTTCATTGTTGATTAAGCTTGTAGCTAAGTGGTTAGTGCACAAGGTTGGTGATCCAAAATCACTATAAAAGGCCCGTCGGGTAGAGTGAAAGGGTTAGTAACCGTATTGGGTGTGACGGGAGGACAACCTAGGTTGTAAACTTTCATTCAATAGTGGATTTTGATGATCGAGTGTGGCGCAATGAACAACCCGTGGTTTTTCCCATTTGAAGTGTTTCCACGTATATATTGTGTGTTGTTATTGCTTTATGTTTATCGTCATTTATTTGAACATTTAATAGAATGTGGTAGATTTGATAATGTTGATTAATTTGCAAAATTGGCAATCAATCGAATTAAAACCTATTCGCCCCCCTCTAGGTTTATAGACACACACTTTCTAGGGAATTTCAGTTATTTAGTCACATTTATTGTTTTAATTTCCATTTATTGTTTTATTTTCCATTTACAGTTTTGTTAATTGTTTATATATTGATTTCCATTTACACTTTTATTTTCCACTAACTGTTTTTGTTAATTTTTTATTTATTAATTTTTATTTTTTGATTTAATTACGTACTGTGCAGGGATTATCAGTTGGATCAATCGAGATCTCTCCTACCTCTCTTACCTCTCCTACCTTGGTAACACCAATCTGGACCTCTACTTTGACAGATTCAGATAGAAAGGTAGGCAGACTTGAAGCCCCCCATGCATCTACAACAGTAGAGGACTTCAAGGTAGTTCCTACCTCAACACGACTAGACATAAAAGCATAAATGGGAACCAAGTCCTCTTCATCATCTGCACATCCACCATCTCAATAATTTTCGGCTTCAGTCAGAGCGGACCCAGGTAACTCTCAACTTTCTCTGTGATCTATTCAAGGTATCCATACTCTAATGATGATCATGTCAGAGGGAAGAAGAGCTCGAGCTGCATAGCAAGCAACACAGAAGCGTCCTTCAGCAAATGAAGCACCCACGTTGGCTTCCAAGATAGCCACGCTGCCATATAGAGTTTAAACCACTCCCACCATGTGGTCGTGGGTTGAAGAAGTAACCGTCCTCCTTGGCTAGCACGAGCTCGACCTTAGCAAACACCAGCTTGCTCTCGGAGATTATCATACCGATGGCTCTTATCCATTTATACTAGGCCTTCCAATGCCCTAGTGAGCCATTGAGGTCTCGATCCATTCGGCGAGCACCCAAAGGTTCTAATTCATTCACAGTGGGGTCTCGAGCTCGATTACGATTCATGAAGACTCTCATTTACCCCAAGCGGACTTCCCAAACTGGTTACATCACTTGGGAACTAGAAGCTCAATATTTTCTCAATATTCTAGTGTGAGGGGCGATGACCCTAGCGTGAGACAATTTCCTCTAGTTCGCAATAAAAAACGTCTTTTACAGAGAGCCATTCTACTATCTACACTCATAATGCAGATCATCTCAAGAGATTCTACTCGTTAAAAAACTCCTAGAGCGAGACTGATTATCAATCGACACCACCATGCATTGATACAACTTCGTATTAGCGCACCATGAATTTGCATCTTTTTTGACTTTGATATCCGTAATAAATCCTTCTGGGAGGATCACCATTACCAGGAGAGCTACCCCTCACTTCTGATGCCCTAGACCAGATCAAATCCCTCCAGGAGGATCACCTTGACTAGGGGAGATAAATAGCCCTCCTAATGCCCCGGGCTGGATTAATCCCTCCAGGAAGATCACCATTGTAATTCGACAATGATCATCTCGAGACCAGGAAGTAGCTAGATAGCACTCCTAATGCATCGGCCGGGCACCACCCCCTGCCAATAAGGGTCTGAGTGTAAGAGCATAGTTGCAATCCAGAACTCGAGACCAGAGACTGATCGGGGAAGCCTCCTTATCACCCCTGATGTCATGGTCGGGTGACCTCCCCCAAGAAGGATCTGAGTGTAAGAGCATAGTTGCCATCTGGGTCAAAAGACCAGAAAATAGCTAGATAGCGCTCCTGATCCCTTGGTTGGGCTACGACCCCCAAGAAGGTTCCGAGTGAAAGAGCATAGTTTCCATCCGGAACAAAATACCAGGATATAGCTAGATAACGCTCATGTTGCCTTTATCGGGCTACGACTTCCAAGAAGGGTCTGAGTGTAAGAGCATAGTTGCGATCCGGATCAAAATACCAGGATATAGCTAGATAGCGCTCCTGATGCCTTGATTGGACTACGACCCCCAAGAAAGGTCAGAGTGTTAGAGCATAGTTGTCATCCGGATCAAAATACAAGGATATAACTAGATAGCGCTCCTGATGCCTTAGTCGGGTTACGACCCCTAAGAAGGATCTGAGCATAGGAGCATAGTTACCTACTAGATCACGAGATCAGAATATCCAAAAGGTCATCCTGCTGCCTTGGCGGGCCAGCCCATCTAGGAAGAATCTAGATGGCATAGATGCCTACCAGAATCATTTCGTCAGCTCATCTAAGTACCGTGATTCTTGGAAAAGGAACTCTAGGTACCCATATTAACCGTAGAAGCTTTATTCGACATGATTGAGCAATACGCTCATCTATTTTAATAGGAATGACTAGTACCCCGGTTCGCTAAGCCAAGCACTGTGAGCCATTCTGGTTACAAGTAAGAAGCGACAAGCAAAATTCTTCATGTAGTATAAGATTCAGACTCCAACCCCAAATAATTACCAGTGTTTAAGTTAGAGGGAACTTCTGTTAATAATAAAATTTGGCTAAGGAACAAAGAAGAATTTTCCACTTCCCAGCCTTCCCGTAAAGGTCCAAATTTGGGATTATATGACGGGGTATCAAGGTCCCCAAGGTCGAGCTACCACGCAATCCTACAGGAGCAAGGTGAGGCAACCCATACCATTTGAGCATCTCGCAAGTGTCCAGGCTTACCAAATAAAGCCCGACTAGACAACGTCAAGCTCCTTATACCAGGATAAAGCCAGAAGCTAGGTCGATGTGAAAGGACCTTTGTCCCCCGACATCAAGGTATCTCGTGACACTCTCCTAGAGCTTGCAAATATCTCTACTTTCACTAAGAGACCTTCAAGGTGCCAAACTTGTCTTGCAAAAGCCCTCTTGCCTCATCGAGGTATAATCTCGACCTGTCCAAGCATTAAAGGAAGGAGCCCGTAAAGCCTCATCGTCCCTAAAAGTGCTAAGATCCACTGTAGATCCTAGCATGGTTAAATCAAGTAGCAAGAGTAGTACTCGAGCGTACCTTTCCACCCTTCCAGAAGCTAGCCAAGGTCGCATGTTTATGGCAAACAACTTACCAAAACCTGATAGCCAAGCCCGCTACCCTGCTAGAAAGCCTGCACAATAAGGTCGAGCTCCATGATAAAACTTGATGTAGCTAAACCAAGCTCCCAGCAACAAGGTTAGAATCCTAATGGTTATTTCGCCCCTAAAATGGTTAGTACAAGCTCCATGGGAAGACCAGCATCTAGCTCCATGACAATCGAGAGGTCCCCGAGGGACCCTGCTAGTGTACTGGATCCTAGGATACCTCGCCCTCAAGGAATATAAAATGTAACCTCGGGTAACCTCCATGAAGTACCTCTCCAAAGTGACATGCAGAACTAGAGCTCTCCTCTCGGCAACGTAGAAAGAGAGGGTTGACTTTCATGACATTTAAAGTACCATTAATGAGGTCAACCGTATTAATGGAGGCAGTCAACCCAATTAATGACATGATCAACATCATTAATAAAGAGAATATTCAACTCTTTAATAGCCATCATTAGTGAAAGAGTCCAAAGAGGAAAAAAATACCTTTACCTCCAAGAAATCGTCCACAACTGATTATTGGGGGTCAACTATAACAGAAAATCCCGTATATCAAGGAAGGAAGAATCCAAAGAGGAAACAAACACATATTCTCCGAGATACTAGCCACGATCCGATAGACTACATTAAAGGAAGAATCGTATTCGATAAGGAAATGAAGACTAATTGAAGAGTCCTGGACTTGTACGCCAAGGTAGTCACCATGTATAAATATGCCTGTAAAAGGCATAGTGATGGGTCTCCAATGAATGACAGAAGATACATGCTTCGTTTAGAGATCTCTCGACATCATCAATGTATGTGTTACCTTTACCTAGAATATACCGGTATCGGTCTACATTCGACCACCATTGTAAGCTCTCTGGAGCGACTACGTTGTATTACTTCACCATTCTTGTAAGCTCCCTGGAGCATTCGTTGATATATACATAAGGAAGGGCATTTCCTCCTTCCTCTGGATACTGCCTTGGAGATTTTCAGCATGTGATCATTCGTGATGCTTTTTCCCCCTTGGTCAGTCTACCTCTTTTTATAACAGACTTGTGTTTTTCTTATTATCTACTTTATTAAGCATGTGTGTTTGTGGGCTAGGTACCGACCCCATTGGTTCTAGATCTCTAATCTCTCTTCCATGAGATCGAGAAATAACAATGAAGACCCCTAAGGAACCGAATCTAGATTTCTACCCCGCTGGACCTAACACTCTTATCCTCTCATATACACACCAAAGTCGCACATCAAGATGAGGAAAAACCACCTAGATCAACTTGAAGGAAGTTGATGAGCTCTCCTGCATCATCTCTATGGCAGAAATCGAGCTCTCCGACACTGGAGCTAGATAAGCCCTCTCCTTACTTGTTATGTAAGTCGGGAAATTACAGGAAGGAATCGGGCTTAGAACCGTGCTTCGGGTACCATGACGAGCTCCGACCCCGACAGAGGACCAGAACCAAGGCCAACCCTTTCATACCAGTAAGGAAACCTCGAGCACCCTCCTCTTCTACCTACTACGAAGCCCGGTAGGTGGGATGACTTCTCTCCTGCCTACTACGAAGCCCGGCAGGTTGGATGACTCCTCTCCTACCTACCACGAAGCCCGATGGAAAGGATGACTCGTCTCCTAACTACTACGAAGCCCGACAGGTGGGATAACTCCTCTTCTAACTATCACGAAGCCTGATGAGTGGGATGACTCCTCTCCTACCTACCACTCCATACTCCATATTCATACAAGATCAGGTTAGGTATCAACGATACTAACCTCGGCCACCACCTCCGTGGTAGTGGTCTCGAGAGTGTTAACAGAGATTTCTCATCCTAAATAAATTTCCCGTTAACAGACTTATTGGCGACTTGGGAGGTAGACCCTCTTCGATTTAGAGCCTTCGCCGCCCGAGATGTAAGAAGGGCCATCTTGGACTTCACCTAGGAAGGTGTTGAGGAAGGAACGAATGGGCAGCTACCTTAGTGGTTGACTCCCCTTTTATCGGAACATACGCGAGAGCTCCCGGAGACGATCTAGAAGGAGGAAGAGGGATCCCAGCTCGCCGGGCTTCACGAGAAGCTGGAGCAATAACAAACACTGTTAGAGAGAGGAATCAAGATCATCCGAATTGAACCATAAAAAATACAAGATAGATCGAGATACTTACGAGGGGTAGCATTGGATATCCGCAGGTACCTATTTACCCTGAGGGGATCAAAGGGGTCGGTGGTTGGAAACTTCAGATTCAAGTAATTCCGAGCCAGGATGGTCTTCAACACTGCTTCAGACTCAGCGGGCAAGGAATCTTGACCCCATGTGGGTTTGTCACTAAAGGCGGTGGGAACCTCGAGCTCATGCCCATCGACGAAGATGAAGCTCCCCCAGTCTGCCCCCACCAGTACCTATTCTTCTTTCCAAGCGGGGTTCTTCTTTGAAGCCCCAGGTATGACAAAGTTGAGCCTATTCTTGGCCTTGGCATAAAATTGACCTTGTGGAACCCCAGCCAGGCTACCTATCTGGAAAAGAAAGACGAGCTCCTCAGCCATGGGGTCCTTGGTTACGTTGCTCATCTCGTACTGCTCCCTCCATAATACAAGAAAGCCTACTTGATGCTTCCAGAAGCTGGGCGTCAGTTTAGGCGGAGCCAGCTGAAGGGCATTGAGAGCCCGCCGAAGGGTAGGGTGAAGAGGGAGCCTCACCCCGCTCTCAAAGGCTGCGACGTGGATAGGGAGCACCCATTTAGGCGGGCTAAAAACATCATAATTTCGGTGGGGGATAGTTAGGGAAACAGTGTCAGGAATACCATACTTGTCCCGAAGACGGCGGATCGACTGAGGGTCGATAGTGGAGTCAGGGATGACTCTTAGTTCGAAAGTAAGGGTTACCAATGAAGGAAGCTCCTCCACTGTGACTTGAGCCCTCCCGACCGTATCAACTTTCTCTCTGACATCAGAGTCTTCATCCACTAGGTTCAGAGGGTTGTCAGGCTGGTTCGAAAAGCCATAGCCGATAGAGACGTTCCTATTAGAATGATGGCGCTGGCGGAGCAGGGAAGATTCCTCATCGCTTGAATCCCTCGCAATCGCTTATGAGGAGTTAGGTTAGGGCCTCTAGAGCCCTTTTCCAAGGCATCAACACAATCTGTGAAAGGTGACATTGATGGGTGAAAGCAAGAGAAAGATATAGGCAGAGAAAACATAAAAGGAAAAAGTTAAAAATTTGAGATTTGAGAAAGTATGAAGAAAGTGACGGTAAGGCCGGGTTTAAATAGAGGAGTATCGACGATATCCTGGGGAAAATCACTTGAAGCAGTATTGCAGTCGTCTTTCTTCGAATAACATACAGTTTCAAATTCAAATATTGGGTAATTAATAAGAAAATTTTGCTCTCATTAATTATCTTTATGGCGGAAAACTTTCTCAATTAAACAAGGAATCTGACTCCAACCCCAACTTTTCCACCGATGTTCAAGTCAGAAGGGACTTATGTTAATAGTGAAATTTGGCCAGGGGTCAAAGAGAAATTTTTCGTCCATAATCAACAATCATAAAGCCCGGAAAGACCGTAAAGCCACTCCACAGGAGCAGGGAAGGCTGGCTCGTCTTCTAAACTACCAGAAAACAACCCAGGCATAAAAGGAAGAATCCCTTAAAGCCCTATCGTCACCAAAAGCGCCAAGATCCACTGTAGATCCTGGCATGGTTAAATCAAGAAGCAAGAGCAGTACTAGAGCGTAACTCTCCACCATTCCAGAAGCAAGTGAAGGTCGCATGTTTATTGCGAACACCTTACCAAGGCTTGCCAGCCAAGCCCGCTACCCCACTAGGAAACCTACATAATTAGGTCAAGCTCCATGCTAAAGCTCGACGTAGCTAAACCAAGCTCCCAAATGGGATATTTCTCCCCTAAAATGATTAGCACAAGCTCCATGGGAAGACCAGCATGATCGATCTAGCTCCGTGACAATCGAGAGGTCCCCGGGGGACCCCGCCAGTGTACTGGATCCTACGGCACCTTGCCCTCAAGGAATATCAAATGGCACCTCAGGTAACCTCCATGAAGTACCTCTCCAAAATGACACGCAGAACTAGAGCTCTCCTCTCGGCAACGTAGGAAGAGAGGGTTGAATTTTTTATGATATTTAGAGTACCATTAATGAGGTCAACCGTATTAATGGAGGTAGTCAACCCTATTAATGAGGTCAACCATAATAGTAGAGGTAGTCAACCCTATTAATGATATGATCAGCGCTATAAATAAGAGAATATTCAACTCTATAATGGCCACCATTAGTGAAAGAATCCAAAGAGGAAACAAATACCTTTACCTCCAAGATATCCTCCATATTCGATTCTTTAGGGTCAACTACAATAGAAAATCTCGCTTATCAAGGAAAGAAGAGTCCGAAGAGGAAACAAACACATCTCCTCCGAGATATTAGCCACGATCCGATCAACTTCATTAAATAAAGATTTGTGTTCAATAAGAAAAGAAGAACTGTTAACGGGAAATTTGCTCGAAATGAGAAATTTCTGTTAGCACCCTCGAGACCACTACCACGAAAGTGGTGGCCGGGGTCGGTACCGTTGGTTCCTAACCTGTTTAAGAGAGAGACGAGTGGTAATAACAGTAAATGGGAGCTCTATTATTGATATATCACTTTAAAATACAAATAACTCTCTTGTTTACACACAATCTCTCGGAGGTGTAGGGTGGTGGCAACACGGTGCCTGTCGAATAGTGGAAATAAAGGTGACCGTGTTCTGAAATTAGAATTTAGGCCCTCCTTCTATGTGTATATCTGTTGTTTATGATTTTTTGTCTCTGTCGTTCATTCGTTCTCTTTCACCATGCTTGGCTTCACACACACACACACATATATATATATATATATATATCGTCCAAGTAGGTTTTTAGTTCATGAATATTCAACCGTAATCTCATGAATCCGTTCCCTCCTTATCGGGCAAGTTTTGTTATTTAAATTTGGATTGTTTTAGGATTCGATGATATCATTGACGAAGATAAGTTTGTTCCCTTATTTGAATTTAAACTCTTGACGTGCATGTAAATATTATATGAAGATGATCTTGTGTGTACTCATGCCATGGATCTTCATGGAGGTCACCCTGCCAGCTGCCTGTTGTCCCGTAGAGCGAGGTAGATCCATGCTCTGGCTCTGTTCTTAGAAGCTTAAGATGGATTTTCCCTGACCCTTGGGGGCTTGAGGTACTCTTGTAGATCCTCATGGGAGGTAGCTGGGGTAGTGCAGATTTAGGCGTGATTCTTATTTTATGTCCAGCAAAGACAACGGGCTTCATTCTAAGTTCTCTTGAGCTTGAAGACTTCCCTTGGCGACTACGGGGCGGTTATTGAGCTCGACCTCAGAGTCGAGGTTCCCCGATAAATGGCCTAGAAAAGCCCGGCTTCCAAAACTCTGGTGGGGGCTCATCCTGGTCGCGCCTGGCTTTTCTTCTGGTAGCTTGGAAACTGAATCGGCCTTCCATGTTTCTATGAGATGGCTTTACGGTCTTTCGTGGCTTCATGATTGTCTATTATGGGTGGAAAATATCTCTTTGACCCCTGGCCAAATTTCACTATTAATAGAAGTCCTTTCTGACTTGAACACCGGTGGTAGAGTTGGGGTTGGAGTCATAATCTTTGTTTAATTGAGAAAGTTTTCCGCCATAAAGAAAATTAATGCGAGCAAAATCTTCTCATTAGTAACCCAATATTTGAATTTGAAACCGTGTGTTATTCGAAGAAAAACAGCTGCAATATGGCTCTAGGTGATCTTCTCAAGGATATCATTGATACTCCTTTATTTAAACCCAGCCTTACCGTCACTTTCTTCATACTTTCTCAAATCTTAAATTTTCAAATTTTGTCTTTTTTGCTTTCTCTGCCGAATTCCCTGCTTGCCTCCGCTTACTTTCAAGTCTTCCTTACCCATTAATGTTGACTTCCACAGATAGTGTTGATGCCTTGGTGGAGGGCTCCGAGGGCCCCAACCTAGCTCCTCTTAAGCGGGTGCAAGGGATTTCAAGCGATGAGGAATCTTGCCCCCTCCGCCAGAGCCGTCGTTCTAACAGGAACATTTCTATCGGCTCTGGTTTTTCGAATTGGCCTGACAATCCTCTGAACTTAGTCGATGAAGACTCTAACGTCAATAAGAGATTAGATGCAGTCGGGAGGGCTTAAGTCACAGTGGTGGAGCTTCCTCCAGCGATAACCCTTTATTTCTAACCCAGGGTCATCCCTGACTCTACTGTCGACCCTCAGTTGATCGGCCGTCTACGGGACATGTATGGTATTCCTAATACCATTTCTCTAACTGTCCCCTATCAAAACTAATATGTTTTAGCCCGCCCAAAGGCTTGCTTCCTATTCACGTCACGACTTTTGAGAGCAGGGTGAGGTTCCTTTTTCACCCTACCTTATGACGGGCTCTCAATGCCCTTCAGCTGGCTCCGTTTCAACTGACGCCCGGCTTCTGGAATCATTTAATCAGTTTTCTGATATTGTAGAGGGAGCAAAACGAGCTGTGCGGCGTAACCAGGGAGCCTGGTGCTGAGGAGCTCGCCTTCCTTTTCCAGATCAGTAGCCTGGCAGGAGTCCCACGAGGCCAATTCTATGCCAAGGCTAAGAATAAGGTCAATTTTATCATCCTCGGGGCCTCAAAGAAGGACCGTTCTTGGAAAGAAGAATGGGTATTGGCGGGGGAAGACTGTTGAAGCTCCGTTTTCATCGACGGGCATGAGCTCGAGGTTCCCACCGTCGTTAGTGACAAACCCACCTAGGGTTGGGATTCCTTGCCCGACGAGTCTGAAGCCGTGCTAAAGACTATACTAGCTCGGAACTATTTGAATCTGAAGTTTCTGATCGCCGACCCCTTCGATTCCTGCAGGGTAAACAGGTACCTACGGATATCTGGTGCTACCCCTCATAAGTATATAGATCTATCTTGTTTTTTCTATTTTTTTTATTAGAAGGTTCAGTTCCGATGATCTTGATTCTTTTCTCTAACAGTGTTTGTTATTGCTCTAGCTTCTCGTGAAGCCTAACAAGCTGGGATACCTCCTCTTCCTTCTAGATCGTCCCCGGGAGCTCTCCCGACTATTTTGAAGAAGAGAGGGTCAACCACTAAGGTAGCTGCCTCGTTCATTCCTTCTCCCACTCCTTCCTAGGTGAAGTCCAAGATGGCTCTTCGGGCATCTCGGGTTGCGAAGGCTCTAAATTGAGGAGGGTCTGCTTCCCAAGTCGTCAATAAGTCTATTCCTGCTCCTCCTCCAAAAGTTTTTGCTCCAAACGATGCCACCTAAATCCCGCTACCCCTCTCTGCAGATCCGATTATATCCCGGGTAGTCGAGGTTCCCAATGAGCCTGATGCCAATTTTTTTGAGGTTGCCCTTCCTCGCCGCCACCATCAATCGAGCTCGGCAGGTTAGGACGAGGTCCTGAAGCAATTTTTCACATCTTGTCCAAGCATCGGGCTTTCTATAATTACCGCGATGCCCGTGAGAAAGTGTTAACGGGAAATTTACTCAAAATGTGAAATTTCTGTTAACACCCTCGAGACCACTATCACGAAAGAAGTGGCAGGGGTCGGTACCGTTGGTTCCTAACCTGTTTAAGAGAGAGACGAGTGGAATTAACAGTAAATGGGAGCTCTATTATTGATATATCACTTTAAGATACAAACAGCCCTCTTGTTTACTCACAATCTCTCGGAGGTGTAGGGTGGTGGCAACTCGGTGCCTATCGAATATTGGAAATAAAAGTGACCATGTTCTGAAATCAGAATTTAGTCCCTCCTTCTATGTGTATATCTGTTATTTATGATTTTCCGTCTCTGTCCTTCATTCGTTCTCTTTCACCATGCATGGCTTCACATATATATATATATATATCGTCCAAGTAGGTTTTTAGTTCGTGAATACTCTACCGTAATCTTGTGAATCTGTTCCTTCCTTATCGGGAGGAATTCATTATTTAAATTAGGATTGTTTTCGGATTCGATGATATTATTAACGAAGATAAGTTTGTTCCTTTATTTGAATTTAAATTCTTGACGTGCATGTAAGTATTATATGGGGATGATCCTGTGTGTACTCATGCCATGGATCTTCATGGAGGTCACCCTGCCAGCTGCCTATTGTCCTGTAGAGCGAGGTAGATCCCTGCTCTGGCTCTGTTCTTAGAAGCTTAAGATGGATTTTCCCTGACCCTTGGGGGCTTGAGGTACTCTTGTAGATCCTCCTTTGAGGTAGCTAGGGTAGTGCAGATTTAGGCATGATTCTTCCTTTATGTCCAGCAAGGACAACGGGCTTCTGGAGAGGTAGACGGGCTTCTTTCGAAGTTCTCTTGAGCTTAGAGACTTACCATGGCATTTATGGGACGGTTATGAAGCTCGACCTCAGAGCCGAGGTTCCCCGATAAATGGCCTGAAAAAGCCTTGCTTAAAGTACTCTTGTCGGGGCTCTTCCCGGTCTCATCTTGCTTGTCTTCTGGTAGCTTTGAAGTCGAACCAGCCTTCCCTGTTCCTTCCCCCACACCTTCCTAGGTGAAGTCCAAGATGGCTCTTCTTTCATCTCAGGCGGTGAAGGCTCTAAACCGAGGAGGGTCTACCTCTCAAGTGGTTAATAACTCTGTTAACGGGAAATTTATTTAGGATGAGAAATCCCTGTTAACACCCTCGAGACCACTACCATGGAGGTGGTGGCCGGGGTTAGTATCGTTGATACCTGACCTGATCTTGTATGAATATGAAGTATGGAGTGGTAGGTAGGAGAGGAGTCATCCCACTCGTGGGGCTTCACGATAGTTAGGAGAGAAGTTATCCCACATGTCAGGCTTCGTAGTAGGTAGGAGATGTGTCATCATTTTCGTTGGGCTTCATGGTAGGTAGGAGAGGAGTCATCCCACCTGCCGGGCTTCGTAGTAGGTAGGAGATGAGTCATCCCACCTGCCGAGCTTCATGGTAGGTAGGAGACGAGGGAGCTTGAGGTTCACTTACTTGTATGAAGGGGTTGACCTTGGTCCTGGTCCTGGTCTTAGTCCTAGTCCTGGTCCTGGTCCTCTGTCGTCAGAGCCCGTCATGGTACCCGGAGCATGATTCTGGAGCCAGATTCCTTCCAGTAATTCCCCAACTTAGATAGAAAGTACGGAGGGGGCATATCTAGCTCCAGTGTCGGAGAGCTCGATTTCTGCCATAGAGATGATGCAGGAGAGCTCATCAACTTCCTTCAAGTTGGTCTAGGTGGTTTTTCCTCATCTTGATGTGCGACTTTGGTGTGTATATGAGAGGATAAAAGTGTTAGGTCCAGCGGGGTAGGAATCTAGATTCGGTTCCTTAGGGGTCTTCATTGTTATTTCTCGATCTCATGTAAGAGAGATTAGAGATCTAGAACCAATGGGGTCGGTACCTAGCCCACAAACACACATGCTTAATAAAGTAGATAATAAGAAAAACACAAGTCCGTTGTAAAAAGAGGTAGACTGACCAAGGGGGAAAAAGCATCACGAATGATCACATGCTGAAAATCTCCAAGGCAGTATCCGGAGGAAGGAGGAAATGCCCTTCCTTATGTATATATCAAAGAATGCTCCGGGGAGCTTACAAGAGTGGTGAAGTAATACAACGTAGTTGCTCCGGAGAGCTTACAATGGTGGTCGAATGTAGACCGATACAGGTATATTCTAGGTAAAGGTAACACATACATTGATGATGTCAAGAGATCTCTAAACCAAGCATGTATCTTCTGTCATTGATTGGAGGGCGATACAATATGCCTTTTACATGCATATTTATACATGATGACCACCTTGGCGTGTAAGTCCGGGACTCTTCAATTAGTCTTTGTTTCCTTATCGAACACGATCCTTCCTTTAATGTTGTTGATCTGCTTGTAGCTATTATCTCGGAGAAGATATGATTGTTTCCTCTTCGGACTCCTCCTTCCTCAATAGGAAGGATTTTCTATTATAGTCGACCCCCAATAATCGGTTGTGGAGGATATATTGGAGGAAAAGGTATTTGTTTCCTCTTTGGACTTTTTCACTAATGATGGCCATTAAAGAGTTGAATATTCTCTAATTAATGGTGTTGAATATTCTCTAATTAATGGTGTTGATCATGTCATTAACTGGGCTGACTGCCTCTATTAATACGGTTGACATCATTAATGGTACTTTAAATGTCATGGAAATCAATCCTCTCTTCCTACGTTGCCGAGAGGAGAACTCTAGTTCTGTATTTCACTTTGGAGAGGTACTCATGGAGGATATTCCTTGAGGGCGAGGTACCTTAGGATCCAGTACACTGGCGGGATCCCCTGAGGATCTTTCGATTGTCACAGAGCTAGATGCCGGTCTTCTCATGGAGCTTGTGCTAACCATTTTAGGGGTGAAATATCCCATATAGTTCCAACCTTGTAGTTAGGAGCTTGGTTTAGCTACGCCGAGCTTTATCATAGAGATTGACCTAATTATGTAGGCTTCCTAGCGGGGTAGTGGGCTTGGCTAGCAGGCCCTAGTAAGGTGTTTGCCATAAACAGGGGACCTTGGCTTGCTTCTGGAAGGGTGGAGAGGTAAGCTCGAGTACTGCTCTTGCTACTTGATTTATTCATGCCAGGAATTACAGTGGATCTTGGCGCTTTTAGTGACGATGAGGCTTTATGGGCTCCTTCCATTAATGCTCGGACAGGTCGAGATTATACCTCGACGAGGCAGGAAGGCCTTTGTAAGACAAGTTCGGCACCTTGAAGGTCTTCTAGTGAAAGTAGAGCTATTAGCAAGCTATAGGAGAGTGTCATGAGATACCTTGATCTCGGGGGACCCTGGTCCTTTCACGTCGACCTAGCTTCGGACTTTATCCCGGTATAAGGAGCTTGATGTGGTCTCGTCGGGCTTTATTTGGTAAGCCTGGACACTTGCGAAATGCTCAGATGGTATGGGCGGCCTCGCCTTGCTCCTGTAGGATTGAGTGGTAGCTCGACCTCAGGGACCTGGATACCCCGTCATATAAGCCCGAATTTGGACCCTTGCGGGAAGGCTGGTAAGTGAAAAATTCTTCTTTGGTCCCTAGCCAAATTTTGCTATTAACAGAAGTCCCCTCTGACTTGAACACCGGTAATTATTTAAGGTTGGATTCTGAATCTTGCACTACATAAAGGATTTTGCTTGTCGCTTTTTACTTGTAACCAGAACCGCTCACAGTGCTTGGCTTAGCGAACCGGGGTACTAGTCATTCCTGTTAAAATAAATGAGTTTATTGCTCGATCATGTCGGATGAAGCTTCTACGGTTAATATGGGTACCTAGAGTTCCTTTTCCAGGAATCACGGTACTTAGATGAGCTGGAGAAATGATTCTGGTAGGCATCTATTCCATTTAGATCCTTCCTAGCGAAGTTGGCCCGGCTAAGGCAGCAGGATGATCTTTTGGTTATTATTTATCTCGTGATCTAGCAGGTAACTATGCTCCTACGCTCAGACCCTTCTTTGGGGTAATAGCCAGACCAAGGCATCAGGAGCGTTATCTAGCTATATCCTCGTATTTCGATCCAAAGGCAACTATGCTCTTACACTCAGACCCTTCTTGGAGGTCGTAGCCCGACCAAGGCATCATGAGCGCTATCTAGCTATATCCTGGTATTTAAATCCGGATGGCAACTATGCTCTTACACTCTGATCCTTCTTGGGGGTCGTAGCCCGACCAAGGCATCAAGAGTGCTATTTAGCTATTTCCTGGTCTTTTGATCCGGATGGCAACTATGCTCTTACACTCAGACCATTCTTGGGGGTCGTAGCCTGACCAAGGCATCAGGGGCGCTATTTAGCTATATCCTGGTATTTTGATCCTGATAACAACTATGCTCTTACACTCGGATCCTTCTTGGGGGTCGTAGCCCGACCAAGGCATCAGGAGCGCTATCTAGCTATATCTTGGTCTTTTGATCCGGATGGCAACTATGCTCTTACACTCAGACCCTTCTTGAGGGTCGAAGCCCGACCAAGGCATCAGGAGCGCTATCTAGCTATTTCCAGGTCTTTTGATCCAGATGGCAACTATGCTCTTACATTCAGGCCCTTCTTGGGGGTCGTAACCCGACCAAGGCATCTTGAGCACTATCTAGCTATATCCAGGTATTTTGATCCAGATGGCAACTATGCTCTTACACTCGGATCCTTCTTGGGGGTCGTAGCCCGACCAAGGCATCAGGAGCGCTATTTAGCTATTTCCTGGTCTTTTGATCCGGATGGTAACTATGCTCTTACACTCAGACCCTTCTTGGGGGTCGTAGCCCGACCAAGGCATCAGGAGCGCTATCTAGCTATATCCTGGTATTTTGATAAGGATGACAACTATGCTCTTACACTCGGATCCTTTAGGGGGGTCACCCGACCAAGGAATCAGGGGTGATGAGGGGGCTTCCCCGATCAATCCCTGGCCTCGAGATCTGGATGGCAACTATGCTCTTTCGCTCAGACCCTTCTTGGCGGTGGGTGGTGCCCGGTCGAGGTATCAGGAGCTCTATCTAGCTATAACCTGGTCTCGAGGCGATCATTGTCGAAATACCATTGCATTCCTCCTAGAGGGATTTATCCAGTCCAGGGCATCAAGAGGGCTATGAAGCTCTCCTGGTAATAGGAATCCTTCTGAAGGGATTTGATACGGTCTAAGGTATCTCGATCGTGACCGAATGGTGATCGTAGGAAAACTATGACGCAGACCGAAATCGAAGGAGATGCAAACTCATGGTGAGCCGATACAGAGTTGTATCAATGTAATATGGTCTCAGTTGATAACCAGTCTTGATCTAGGAGTTTTTTAACGAGTAGAATATCTTAAGATGATACTGGAATACTGAGAAAATATTGAGCTTCTAGTCCCCAAGTGATATAACCGGTTTGGAATTCCGCTTGGGGTAGATGAGAGCCTTCAACAATCGTACTCGAGCTCGAGACCCAACTGTGAACGAATCAGGTCCTTTGGGTGCTCCCCAAACGGATCGAGACCTCGATGGCTCACTAGGGCATTGGAAGGCTCTATACAAATGGAAAGGAGCCATCGGTATGAAAATCTCTGAGAGCAAGCTGGTGTTTGCTAATGCCGAGCTCGTGCCAGCCAAGGTGGATGGTTACTTCTTCAACCCACTACCATATGGCGGGAGTTGTTTAAACTCTGCATGGCAGCGTGGCTACCTTGGGAGCCAATGTGGGTGCTTCATTTGCTGAAGGACTCTTCTGTTTTGCTTGCTAGGCAGCTCGAGCTTTTCCTCCCTATGACCTGATCATCTTTGGAGGATTGATACCTTGAATAGATCACAGAGAAAGTTGAGAGTTACCTGGGTCCACTCTGACTGAAGTCAGAAATTATTGAGATGATTGGATGCGCAAATGATAAGGAGGACTTGGTTCCCATTTCTGCCTTCATGTTTAGTCGTGTTGAGGTAGGAACTACCTTGAAGTCCTCTGCTGATGTAGATTCATTAGGGGCTTCAAGTCTGCCTACCTTTAATTTAGAGAGGTAGATCGGGACCAAGGTAGCTAGCTAGAGCGATGAATGGCCCCATATAAGTGGAGAGGAGACATCAGCCTAGTAACTGTTTGGAGACATGTTCGGGATTCTTAGAAGTTACCTGCGACGAAGAGAAGACTTTGGACCCTTCCATGATGAATGGTGACTCACTTGAGCATTGGATGACCCTATATGAATGAAGATGGGCTACCTGTCTGGTACCAGTCTAGAGGCATACTTGGTATTTCAAGGAGCCCCCAACAATTGAGAGAAAGCTCTGGACCATCCTAGAACGAAATATGAGCTCAGTGGCTCAATTGGGCGTTGACCGGCCTTATATAAGAAGGGAAGAGCCACTTGGCCTTACAGTGAGGCTGTTACTCCAGAGGTTAGCTTAGGCATGTAGGAGGCCTTACCAAGAGTGGCAAACCTCTGGGCTCTCCTTGATCAGATCGGGCTTTGGTTGCTTGTTAGGGTGATGAATGACCCGGTACATATAGAAAAAATCCACCGGTTTTGTAGCGATGCTACCGCTCTAGAAGCTTGCTTAGGCACGTAGGTGGCCTTACAAAATATGGGAAGCTTCTGAGAGTTCCTCGATCGGATCGGGATTCGGTGGCTTGCTAGGGCGGTGAATGGGCCGGTAAATATGGAGTGAAGCCACCGGAGGTACTGGTCCAGATGCAGGATCGGGCTCCTAGAACTCCCCGATAGGGCTCTAGACCCTGCTGGAATGAATCGAGAGTTCAATGGCTCACTTAGGCGTTGACAGGCCCTGTATAAGAATTGAGGAGCCACTTGGCCTTACAGTGAGGCTGATGCTCTAGAGGTTAGCTTAGGCATGTAGGAGGCCTTACCAAGGGTGGGAAACATCTAGGCTCTCCTCGATCAGATCAGGCTTCGGTGGCTTGCTAGGGCGTTGAATGACCCGGTACATATAGAGCAAAACCACCGGTCTTGTAGCGATTCTACCGCTCTAGAAGCTTGCTTAGGCACGTAGGTGGCCTTACCAAATGTGGGAAGGTTCTGAGATCTCCTCGATCGGATCGGATCGGATCGTGCTTCGGTGGCTTGCTAGGACAGTGAATGGCTCGATAAATATGGAGCAAAGCCACCGGAGGTACTGGTCCAGAAGCATGCTTGGGATCTTTAGAGTCCCCTATAATTGAAATGAAGCAATTGTACCCTGCTGGAATGAATCAGAAGATCAGTGGATCACTTGGGGGTTGACCGATCCTGTATAAGAAGTGAGGAACCACTAAGCCTCTACTGGTGATGTTGCTCTAAAGGCTACACAACTGAGTTGGCTTCTCGGATTCATGAGTTGACTTGCTATAGCTACCTAAGAGCTTATGAAGGGCGGACTCGGAGGCATGAGGGGATCCGTATGAACAGGTAGAAGCCTAGTGGATCTGCTGGATAGGTGATACACTAGTGGCGGAGCGAATCTGATGTAGAAGAGCAGGAAAGGTGTAGTTCTATTGTATAGGAGCTCTCGATGTATCATAATGGTTCAGCTATATCAGAGATCTTCAAGTGGGGAGCTACTGTATTAGAGCTCCATGATTATCTGAGCAGGTTCATTTCATAGGAGTAGCATAATGAATTGGTTCCACTAGGAATCCCATGTACCATATTTTCTCCACAATGATTGAAACTCGTTAAATGATAAAGTGAGCACCACATGCGATTGCATAGGCGATATAGACAATTATGAAGAAAAGACATCGTATATAGTAAATGATATTTCATGAATAATGAATCCGTTGCCTTGATAGTATAATGATACTTATGTAGATACATAGAGGCTTTCAAAAGGGGTGTGGAAACTTCCCACAGACAGCGCCAGAAAGTGTTAACGGGAAATTTACTCAAAATGAGAAATTTTTGTTAACACCCTCGAGACCACTACCACGAAAGCGGTGGCCGTGGTCGATACCGTTGGTTCCAGACCTGTTTAAGAGAGAGACGAGTGGTAATAACTGTAAATGGGAGCTCTATTATTGATATATCGCTTTAAGATACAAATAACTCTCTTGTTTACTCACAATCTCTCGGAGGTGTAGGGTGGTGGCAACTCGGTGCCTGTCGAATAGTGGAAATAAAGGTGACCGTGTTCTGAAATCAGAATTTAGGCCCTCTTTCTGTGTGTATATCTGTTGTTTATGATCTTCCGTCTCTGTCGTTCATTCGTTCTCTTTCACCATGCTTGGCTTTATATATGAATACTCTACCGTAATTTCATGAATCTGTTCCCTCCTTATCGGGCAGAATTTGTTATTTAAATTAGGATTGTTTCCGGATTCGATGATATCTTTGACGAAGATAAGTTTGTTTCCTTATTTGAATTTAAACTTGTTAACGGGAAATTTGTTTAGGATGAGAAATCCCCATTAACGCCCTCGAGACCACTACCTTGAAAGTGGTGGCTGGGGTCGGTACCGCTGATACCTGACCTGATCTTGTATGAATATAAAGAAGGATGAAAACGTAGGTTGGAGACAAGCCATCCCACCCGTCGGGCTTCGTCTTTATGAAGTAGATCTGGGGAGCTTAAGGTTTTCTTGTTGGTGTGAAGGGGTTGATCTTGGTCCTGGTCCTGGTCCTCGGTCGGTCGGAGCCCATCATGGTACCTGGAGCCCGATTCCTTCCAGTAATTCCCCGACCTAGATAGCAAGTAAGGAGGGGGCTTATCTACCTCCGGTGTCGAAGAACTCGATTTCCGCCATAGAGATGATGCATGAGAGCCCATTGACTTCCTTCAAGCTGATCTGGGTGGTTTCTCCTCATCTTGATATGCGACTTTGGCATGTAGATGGGAAGATAAGAGCTCTAGGTCCAGCGAGGTAGGAATCTAGCGTGCACTCATATACGCATGCATTACACAGGACACAAGTAAGAGAAACACAAATCTTTTTTAGAGGTAGGTGGACTGACCAAGGGGTAAAAAGCATCACGAATGATCACATGCTGAAAAACCCCAAGGCAATATCCGGAGGAAGGGAAAATACCTTTCCTTATATATATATCAAAGAATGCAAGAATGGTGATGTGATACAACGTAGTCGCTCCGGAGAGCTTACAATGGTGGTCGAATGCAGACCGATACCGGTATATTCTAGGTAAAGGTAACACATACATTAATGATGTCGGGAGATCTTTTTAACGAAGCATGTCTGTCATCTGTCATTCCTTGGATACCTTTTCTATGCCTTTTACAGGCGTATTTATAAATGGTGACTACCTTGGCATGCAAGTCCAGGATTCTTCAATCTTCCTCTCCTTATTGAGTTCGATTCTTCCTTTAATGTAGTTGACCGGATCATGGCTAATATCTCGGAGGGGGTGTGATTGTTTCCTTTTCGGACTCTTCCTTCCTTGATAGACGGGATTTTCTGTTATAGTTGACCCCAAAGAATAGGTTGTGGAGGATATCTTAGAGGAAGAGGTATTTTTTTCCTCTTTGGACTCTTTCACTAATGATGGCCATTAAAGAGTTGAATATTCTCTTATTAATGGTGTTGATCATGTCATTAATTGGGTTGACTGCCTCCATTAATACGGTTGACCTTATTAATGGTACTTTAAATGTCATGGAAGTCAATCCTCTCTTTCTATATTGCAGAGATGAGAGTTCTAGTTCTACATGTCACTTTCGAGAGGTACTTCATGGAGGTTACCTGAGGTGACATTTGATATTCCTTGAGGGCGGGGTACTCTAGGATCCAGCATACTGGCAGGGTCCTCCGGGGACCTATCGATTGTCTCGGAGCTAGATGTTGGTCTTCCCATTGAGCTTGTGCTAACCATTTTAGAGGTAAATTATCCCATTGTAGTGGGGAGCTTGGTTTAGCTACACCGAGCTTTATCATGGGGTTTGACCTAATTATACAGGCTTCCTAGCGGGGTAGCGAGCTTGGCTAGTAGCCCCTGGTAAGGTGTTTGCCATAAACACGCGACCTTGGCTAGCTTCTGGAAGGGTGGAGAGGTACGCTCGAGTACTGCTCTTGCTAAATCATACCAGGATCTACAGTGGATCTTGGTGCTTTTGGTGACAATAAGGCTTCACAGGCTCCTTCCTTTAACGCCGGACAAGTCGAGATAATACCTCGACGAGGTAGGAGGGCCTTTGCAAGACAAGTTTGGCACCTTGAAGGTCTCCTGGTGAAAGTAAAGATAGTAGCAAGCTCTAAGAGAGTGTCATGAGGTACCTTGATATCGGGGGACCTAGGTCCTTTCACGTCGACCTAGCTTCGGGCTTTATCCTGGTATAAGGAGCTTGATGCGGTCTCGTCGGGCTTTATTTGGTAAACCTGGACACGTGCAAGATGATCAGATGGTATGGGTTGCCTCACCTTGCTCCTGTAGGATCGCGTGGTAGCTCGACCTCGGGGACCTTGGCACCCCGGCCAAATTCAGACCCTTGTAGGAAGGCTGGGAAGTGGAAAATTCTTCTTTGGTCCCTAGCCAAATTTTGCTATTAACAGAAGTTCCCTCTGACTTGAACACCAGTAAGTATTTGGGGTTGGAGTCTGAATCTTGTACTACATGAAGAATTTTGCTTGTAGCTAGAATTGCTCCCAGTGTTTGGCTTAGCGAACCGGGGTACTATTCATTCCATATTGCTCGATCATGTCGGATGAAGCTTCTGTGGTTAATATGTGTACCTAAAGTTCCTTTCCCAAGAATCACGGTACTGGCGAAATGATCCCGGTAGGCATCTGTACCATCTAGATCCTTTCTAGTGGGGTTGGCCCGGCCAAGGTAGCAGGATGACCTTTTTGGTTGTTCTGATCTCGTGATCTAGCAGAAAACTATGCTCTTACGCTCAGATCCTTCTTAGGGGAGGTCACCTGGCCAAGACATCATGAATGCTAGTTACCCTGGTCTTGGGATCCGGATTGTAACTATGCACTTATACTCAGATCCCTCTTGGGCGTGGTAGCCCGACTAAGGCACCAGGAACGCTAGCGAGCTATCTTGGTCTCGAGGTTACCATTTTCGAAATACCATGGCATTCCTCTTGGAGGGATTAATCCGGTCCAAGGCATCAGAAGGGCTATCTAGCTATATCCTGGTATTTTGTTTCGGATGGAAACTATGCACTTATACTCGGATCCTTCTTGGGGGAGGTCAGCCGACCAAGGCATCAGGGGTGATGAGGGGGCTTCCCTGATAAATCCCTGGTCTCAAGATCTGGATGGAAACTATGCTCTTACACTCAGACCCTTCTTGGCAGGGGTGGTGCCCGGCCAAGGCATCATGAGCGCTATCTAGCTATTTCTTGGTCTCGAGGCGATCATTGTCAAAATACCATGGTGTTCCTCCTGGAGGGATTTATCTAGTCCAGGGCATCAGAAAGGCTATCTAGCTATATCCTGGTATTTTGATCCGGATGGTAACTATGCACTTATACTCGGATCCTTCTTGGGGAGGTCACCCGACCAAGGCATCAGGGGTGATGAGGGGGCTTCCCCAATCAATCCATGGTCTCAAGATCTGGATGCCAATTATGCTCTTATACTCAGACCCTTCTGGAGGGGTGCCCGACCGAGGCATCAGGAGCTCAATCTAGCAATTTCCTGGTCTCGAGGTGATCATTGTCGAAATACCATGGCGTTCCTTCTAGAAGGATTTATCCAGTCCAGGGCATCAGGAGGGCTATTGAGCTCTACTGGTTATGGCGACCCTCCTGGAAGGATTTTATCCGGTCTAGGGTATCTCGATCGTGAGCGAATGGTGATCACGGGAGAACTATGACAGAGACCAAAACCGAAGGAGATGCAAACTCATGGTGAGCCGATACAGAGTTGTATCAATCCGAGGTGGTATCGGTTGATAACCAGTCTTGCTAAATCATACCAGGATCTACATTGGATCTTGGCGCTTTTGGTGACTACGGGGCTTCACGGGTTCTTTCCTTTAACGCTCGGGCAGGTCGAGATTATATCACGACGAGGTAGGAGGGCCTTTCCAAGACAAGTTTGGCACCTTGAAGGTCTCATAGTGAAAGTAGAGATAGTAGCAAGCTCTAGAAGAGTGTCACGAGGTACCTTGATGTCGGGGGACCCAGGTCCTTTCACGTCGACCTAGCTTCGGGCTATATCCTGGTATAAGGAGCTTGACATTGTCTCGTCGGGCTTTATTTGGTAAGCCTGGACACGTGCGAGATGCTCAGATAGTATGGGCGGCCTCGCCTAGCTCCAGTAGGATCGCGTGGCAGCTCGACCTCGTGGACCTTGGCACCCCGTCATATAAGGCCAAATTCGGGAAGGCTGGGAAGTGGAAAATTCTTCTTTGGTCCCTAGCCAAATTTTGCTATTAACAAAACTATTGACGTGCATGTAAATATTATATGGAGATGATCTTATGTGTACTCATGCCATGGATCTTCATGGAGGTCACCCTGCCAGCTGCCTATTGTCCCGTAGAGCGAGGTAGATCCCTGCTCTAGCTCTGTTCTTAGAAGTTTAAGATGGATTTTCCCTGACCCTTGGTGGCTTGAGGTGCTCTTGTAGATCCTCCTGGGAGGTAGCTGGGGTAGTGTAGATTTAGGCGTGATTCTTCCTATATGTCCAGTAAGGACAGCGGGCTTCTGGAGAGGTTGGCGGGCTTTTTTCAAAGTTCTCTTGAGCTTGGAGACTTCCCTTGGCATCTACGGGGCAGTTATGGAGCTCGACCTTAGAGCCAAGGTTCCCCGATAAATGGCCTGGAGAAGCCCGGCTTTCAGTACTCTTGTGGGAGCTCGTCCTGATCGCGGCTGGCTTATCTTCTGTTAGCTTTGAAGCTGAACCGGCCTTCCCTGTTTCTGCGAGATGGATTTACGGTCTTTCCAGGCTTAATGATTGTCGATTATCGGTGGAAAATTTCTCTTTGACCCTTGGCCAAATTTCATTATTAACAAGAACAATTCAAGAGTCATGGACTTGCACGCCAAGGTAGTTACACCATGTATAAATACACCTGTAATAGCATCGATAAAGGAGATTGAAGAACACACAGTGTAGATCACACATATCATTCCTAACCTCAAAAACGACCAGCCCTATGAATGTCTACATGCTTCGTTTAAAGATCTCTCAACATCATCAATGTATGTGTTACCTTTACCTAGAATATACCGGTATCGGTCTACATTCGACCACCATTGTAAGCTCTCCGGAGCGACTACGTTGTATTACTTCACCATTCTTGTAAGCTCCCCGGAGCATTCTTTGATATATATATAAGGAAGGGTATTCCTCTTCCTCCAAATACTGCCTTGGGGTTTTTCAGCATGTGATCATTCGTGATGCTTTTTCTCCCTTGGTCAGTCCACCTCCCTCTACAAAAGACTTGTGTTTCTTTTACTTGTGTCCTGTGTAATGCATGCGTATATGAATGCAAGCTAGATTCCTACCTTGCTGGACCTGGCGCTCTTATCCTCCCATCTACATGCCAAAGTCGCACATCAAGATGAGGATGAACAACCCAGACCAGCTTGAAGGAAGTTGATGAGCTCTCTTGTATCATCTATGTGGAAGAAATCGAGCTCTCCGACACTGAAGCTAGATAAGCCCTCATTCTTACTTGTTGTCTAGATCGGGGAATTACAGGAAGGAATCGGGGTCCAAAACCGGGCTCTGGGTACCATGACGGGCTCCGACCCCAACCAAGGACCAGAACCAGGACCAGGACCAGGACCAGGACCAGGACCAAGACCAGGACCAGGACCAGGACCAGGACCAAGATCAACCCCTTCGTACCAGTAAGGGAACCTTGAGCTCCCTCATTTCCTACCTACCACGAAGCCCGACAGATAGGATGACACGTCTCCTACCTACCAAGAAGCCAGATGGAAAGATGACTCGTCTCCTACCTACTACGAAACCCGGCAGGTGGGATGACTCCTTTCCTACCTACCACTCCGTACTCCATATTCATACAAGATCAGGTCATGTATCAACGATACCAACCCCGGCCACCACCTCCGTGGTAGTGGTCTCGGGGGTGTTAATAGGGATTTCTCATCCTAAACAAATTCCAGTTAACAATATATATATATATATATATCTTCTGTGTCATTCTTGGCCCTATTTATATCTGGTCCAAGTAGGTTTGAATTCGCTGATATCCCGCCACGATCCTCCGAATCCGTTTCCTCTTTATCGGACAGGATCGTTTATTTAAAAGTTGTTGACCCCGAGTAAATAGCGGAAACGATGATATTGTTAACGAAAGTGAGTTTGTTTCCTTATAGGAATCAAACTCTTGACTCACACGTATACGGAATTAATGTTGGTTATCACATAGATATGATCTTGTATGTTCTCGCGGCATGATTTTTCATGGAGGTCACCGAGCTAGCTGTCTGTCGTCTCGTAGAGCGAGGTAGATCCATGCTTCGACTTTGTTCTTAGAAGCTTGGGATGGATTTTCCCAGACCCTTGGGAGCTTAAGGTGTCCCTGTAGACATTTCTGGGAGGTAGTCGGGGTAGTGTAGATTTAGGCGTGATTCCTCTTTCATGCCCAACAGGGACAGCGGGCTTCTGGAGAGGTTAGTGGGCTTCTGCCTAGGACTATTGTAAAGTTTGTCCTCTAAAAGTCCTAACCCAGAGGGGGCCTACTCTGCTTGTTAGGCTTCTTTCGAATGTTTCTTGAGCTTGGAGACCCCTCCTGGCTTTTACGGGGTGGCTGAGAAGCTTGACCTCAGGAACCGAGGTTCCTCAATAGGTGGTCTGGAGAAGCCCGGGTTTCAGTGTTCGTGTAGGGGCTTGTCCTGGTCGCGTCTAGCTTGCTTCCTGAGAGTTTTGAAGTTGGGCCAGCCTTCTTTGCTTTTATGGGGTAGCTTCATGGTCTACCCGGGTTTTATGAACGTCGATTACTGGCTTTGACTTGGGGCGGGAAAGTGAAAAATTTCTCTTTGACCCCTGACCAAATTTTACTATTAACAAAATGTGTATGTGTAAAGTATAATGTGTTTGTAATAGAAATGTTGGGATGAGAACAGTGGGAGAATATTTCAAAAAAAAAATGCAAATAATGGAAGACAAGCAACACAATAGAAAATGATGAATGGAAACAGTGGAAAAAAAGCAAATCAAATGTGTGATTCTAATTGAGGGTTGCGAGTATATAGCACAATATATAGCCGCTGGGGACTCAACTATTTTATTCAAGGGTTGTTAATAGTGAAATTTGGCCAGGGGTCAAATAGAAATTTTCTACTTTCCCGCCACAAGTCAAAACCCATAATCGATAATCATGAAGCCCGAAAAGACCATAAAGCCACGATGCAGGAGCAGGAAAGGCCTGATTGGCTTCAAAACTACCAGCAAACAAGCCAGGCACGACTGGGACGAGCTCTCACAAGAGTACTAGAGCCCGGTTCTCACCAGGCCATCTATCGGGGAACCTCAGCTCTGAGGTAGAGATCCTCAATCGCCCCATGAATGCCAGGAGAAGCCTCCAAGCTCGAGAGACATTCTCCAGAAGCCCGGTGTCTCTGCTGGGTATAAACGAGGAATCACGCCTAAATCTACACTACCCCGGCTACCTCCCAGGAATGTCTACAGCAACACCTCGAGCCCCTAAGGGCCAGGGAAAATCCAACTCAAGCTTCTAAGAACAGAGTCGGAGCAGGGATCTACCTCGATCTACTGGGCAATAGACAGCTAGTTGGGCGACCTCCATGACACCTCATGCCGCGATAACGTACAAGGTCATTTTCTAGAAGATAACCATTGTTAATCCCGCATACGTGCGAACCAAGAGTTTGATTCCAAAAAGGAAACAAACTCATTCACAATTAATTGTTTCCGATATTTATTTATGGTCAACCACTTTTAAATATAGGATCCCGCCCGATAAGGAGGAAAAAGATTCTGTTAATGGCAAAATTTGGCTAGGGACCAAAGACAAATTTTCCACTTCCCAACCTTCCTACAAGGGTCCAAATTCGGGCTTATATGACGGGGTATCATGGTCCCTGAGGTCGAGCTACAACGCGATCCTACAGAAGCAAGGCAAGGCCGCCCATACCATCTGAGCATTTCGCATGTGTCCAGGCTTACCAAATAAAGCCTGGCGAGACCGCATCAAGCTCCTTATACCAGGATAAAGCCCGAAGCTAGGTCGATGTGAAAGGACCTGGGTTCCCCGACATCAAGGTATCTCGTGACACTCTTCTAGACCTTGCTATTATCTCTACTTACATTAGGAGACCTTCAAGGTGTCGAACTTGTCTTGTAAAGGCCGTCCTATCTCGTCGAGGTATAATCTCGACCTGTCTGAGCATAAAAGGAAGAAGCCCGTAAAGCCACATCATCACCAAAAAAGCCAAGATCCACTGTAGATCCTGGCATGGTTAAATCAAGTAGCAATAGCAGTACTCGAACGTACCTCTCCACCCTTCCAGAAGCAAGCCAAGGTCGTCTGTTTATGGCGAACACCTTATCAAGGCTTGCCAGCCAAGCCCGCTACCCTGCTAGGAAACCTGCATAATTAGGTCAAGCTTTATGATAAAGCTCGACGTAGCTAAACCAAGCTCTCAACTACAAGGTTGGAATTTATGGGATATTTTGCTCCTAAAATGGTTAGCACAAGCTCCATGGGAAGACCAGCATGAGAGATCTAGCTCCGTGACAATCGAGGGGTTCTTGGAAGACCCCGCCAAAGTACTGGATCCTAGGGTACCTCACCTTCAAAGAATATCAAATGTCACTTCAGGTAACCTCTATGAAGTACCTCTCTAAAGTGACATGCAGAACTAGAGTTCTCCTCTCAGCAACTTAGGAAGAGAGGGTTGACTTTCATGACATTTAAAGTACCATTAATGAGGTCAACCATATTAGTAGAGGTAGTCAACCCTATTAATGATAGGATTAGCGCCATAAAAAAAAAGAATTCTCAACTCTTTAATGGCCACCATTAGTGGAAGAATCTGTTAACGGGAAATTTGTTTAGGATGAGAAATCCATGTTAACACCCTCGAGACCACTACCACTAAGGTGGTTGCCGGGGTTGGTATCGTTGATACCTGGTTGATCTTGTATGAATATGGAGTATGGAGTGGTAGATAGGAGAAGAGTCATCCCACTCGTCGGGCTTTGCGGTAGGTAGGAGAGGAGCCATCCCACCTGTCGGGCTTTGTGGTAGGTAAGAGACGAGTCATCCTATCCGTCGGGCTTCGTGGTAGGTAGGTAGGAGACGAGTCAACCCACCTGTCGGGCTTCAAGACAAATAGAAGACGACTCATCCCTCCAGTCGGGCTTCGTGTTAGGTAAGAGATGAGTCAACCCATCAGTCGGGATTCGTGGTAGTTTGGAGAGGAGTCATCCCTCCCGTCGGGCTTTATGGAAAATAGGAGACGAGTCAACCCATCCGTCAGGATTCGTGATAGGTAGGAGATGAGTCATCCCTCCCGTTAGGCTTCGTGGCAGGTAGGAGATGAGTCAACCCATCCGTCGGGCTTTGTGGCAGGGAGGAGACGAGTCATCCCTCCCGTCGGGCTTTGTGGTAGGTCGGAGATAAAGGGAGCTTGAGGTTCCCGTGCTAGTATGAAGGGGTTGATCTTGGTCCTAGTCCTGGTCCTCGGTCAGGGTCAGAGACCGTCATGGTACCCCGAGCCCGGTTCTGGAGCCCAATTCCTCCCTGTAATTCCTCGACCTAGATAGGAAGTAAGGAGGGGGGCTTATCTAGCTCCAGTGTCGGAGAGCTCGATTTCTTCCTAAGAAATGATGCAGGAGAGCTCATCGACTTTCTTCAAGCTGGTCTGGGTGGTTTCTCATCATCTTGATGTGCCAATTTGGCATTTAGATAGGAGGATAAGAGCGTTAGGTCCAGCGAGGTAGGAATCTAGATTCAGTTCCTTAGGGGTCTTCGTTGTTGTTTCCCAATCTCATGTAAGAGAGGTTAGAGAGCTAGAACCAATGGGGTCAGTACCTAGCCCGAATACACACATGCATAATACAGTAGATAATAGGCAAAACACAAATCTTATGTAGATGGAGGTGGATTGACCAAGGGAGGACAAAGCATCACGAGTGATCACATGCTGAAAAACCCCTAGGTAGTATCCAGAGGAAGGAGGAATACCCTTCCTTGTATATATATATATATATATATATATATATATCAATATCATGCGACGCTCCGATGAGGTTACAAAGAGGTCAAAGTAGTACAACGTATATGCTCCGGGGAGCTTACAACGTATATGCTCCGGGGAGCTTACAACGTATATGCTCCGGGGAGCTTACAACAATGAGTGTTTACCGATACCAGTACTTTCCTGGTCGGGGTACACATACAATGATGAGGTAGAGAGAACTTTTAACAAATCATGTGTCTTCTGTCATTGATTGGAGACCTTCACTATGCCTTTTACAGGTATATTTATACATGGTGACCACCTTGGCGTGCAAGTCCAGGACTCTTCAATTAGTCTTCATTTCCTTATCGAATACGATTCTTCCTTTAATGTAGTTGATCGGCTTGTAGCTATTATCTTGGAGAAGATATGATTGTTTCCTCTTCGGACTCTTCTTTCCTTGATAATTGGGATTTTCTGTTGTAGTTGACCCCAAAGAATCGAAAAATGGAGGATATCTTGGAGGTGAAGGTAATTACCTCCATTAATATGGTTGACCTAATTAATGGTACTTTAAATGTCATGAAAGTCAACCATCTCTTCCTACGTTGCCGAGAGGAGAGCTCTAGTTCTGCATGTCACTTTAGAGAGGTACTTCATGGAGATTACCTGAAGTGCATTTGATATTCCTTAAGGGCGAGGCACTCTAGGATCTAGTACACTGGCGGGATCCCTTGGGGACCCCTCGATTGTCACGGAGCTAGATCGATCATGCTGGTCTTCACATGGAGATTGTGCTAACCATTTTAGAGGCGAAATATCCCATAGGTTTCCAACCTCCTAGTTGGAAGCTTGGTTTAGCTACGTCGAGCTTTATCATGGAGCTTGACCTAATCATGCAGGCTTCCTAGCGGGGTAGCGGGCTTGGCTGCCAAGCATTGGTAAGGTGTTTTCCATAAACAGGTGATCTTGGCTTGCTTCTGGAATGGTGGAGAGGTATGCTCGAGTACTGCTCTTGCTACTTGATTTAACCACGCCGGGATCTACAGTGGATCTTAGCGCTTTTGGTGAGGTTGGGGCTTTACGGGCTTCTTCTTTTTATGCTCAGACAGGACGAGATTATACCTCGACGAGGCAGGAGGGCCTTTGCAAGACCAATTCGGCAGCTTGAAGGTCTCCTAGTGGAAGTAGAGATAGTAGCAAGCTCTATGAGAGTGTCACTAGATATCTTGATGTCGAGGGACCCAAGTCCTTTCACGTCGACCTAGCTTCGGGCTTTATCCTGGTATAATAAGCTCGACGTGGTTTCATCAGGCTTTATTTGGTAAGCCTGGATACGTGCGAGATGCTCAGATGGTATGGGCGGTCTCGCCTTGGTCCTGTAGGATCGCGTGACAGCTCGACCTCATTGACCTTGATACCCCATCATATAAGCCCGAATTTGACCCTTACAGGAAGGCTGGGAAGTGGGAAATTCTTCTTTGGTCCCTAGCCAAATTTGGCTATTAACAGAAGTCCCTTCTGACTTGAACACCGGTAAGTATTTGGGGTTGGAGTCTGAATCTTGTACTACGTGAAGAATTTTGCTTGTCGCTTCTTACTTGTAACCAGAAATGCTCACAGTGATTGGCTTAGAGAACCGAGGTACTATTCATTCCTGCAAAATAAATGAGCGTATTGCTCGATCATGTCGGATAATGCTTTTGTGGTTAATATGAGTACCTAGAGTTCCTTTTCAAGGAATCACGGTACTTAGATGAGCTGGTGAAATGATTCTGGTAGGCATATATGTCATCTAGTTCCCTCCTAACGGGGTTGGACCGGCCAAGGCAGCAGGATGACCTTTTGGTTGTTCTGATCCCGTGGTCTAGCAGATAACTATGTTCTTATGCTCAGATCCTTCATAGGAGAGGTAGTCAGACCAAGGCATCAGGAGGGCTGTCTAGCTATTTCCTGGTCTCGAGATCTGGATGGCAACAATGCTCATACACTCAGATTCTTCTTGAGGGTCGTAGCCCGACCAAGGCATCAGGAGCGCTATCTAGCTATATCCTGGTATCGAGATCTGGACGGTAACAATACTCATACACTCAGATTCTTCTTGGGGGTCATAGCTCGACCAAGGCATTAGGAGCGCTATCTAGCTATTTCCTGGTATCGAGATCTGGATGGCAACAATGCTCTTACACTCAGATCCTTCTTGGGGGTCGTAACCCGCCTTAGGCATCAGGAGCTCTATCTAGCTATATCCTGGTATCAAGATCTGGATGGCAACAATGCTTTTACACTCAGACTTTTCTTGGGGGTCGTAGCCTGCCCAAGGCATCAAAAGCACTATCTAGCTATATCCTGGTATCGAGATCTGGATGGCAACAATGCTCATACACTCAGATTATTCTTGGGGGTCGTAGCCCGACCAAGGCATTATGAGCGCTATCTAGCTATATCCCGGTATCGAGATCTGGATGGCAACAATACTCCTACACTCAGATCTTTCTTGGGATCATAGCCCTACCAAGGCATTAAGAGCGCTATCTAGCTATTTCCTGGTCTTTTGATCAGGAGGGCAACTATGCTCTTACACTCAGATCCTTCTTGGGGGTCGTAGCCCGACCAAGGAATCAGAAGCGCTATCTAGCTATATCCTATTATTTTGATCTGGATGGCAACTATGCTCTTACACTCAGATCCTTCTTGGGGGTCGTAGCCCGATCAAGGCATCAGGAGCGCTATCTAGCTATATCCTTGTATTTTGATCCGGGTGGTAACTATGCTCTTACACTTAGATCCTTCTTGGGGGTCGTAGCCCGACCAAGGCATCAGGAGCGCTATCTAGCTATATCCTGGTATTTTGGTCGGGATGGCAACTATTCTCTTACACTCGGATCCTTCTTAGGGGTCGTAGCCCGACCAAGGCATCATGAGCGCTATCTAGCTATATCCTGGTATTTTGATCTGGATGGCAACTATGCTCTTACACTCAGATCCTTCTTAGGGGTCGTAGCATGACCAAGTCATCAGAAGCGCTATCTAGCTATATCTTGGTATCTTGATCCGAATGACAACTATGCTCTTACACTCGGATCCTTGTTGAGGGAGGTCACCCGACCAAGATATCAGGGGTGATGAGGAGGCTTCCCCGATCAATCTCTGGTCTCGAGATCTAGATAGCAACTATGCTTTTACACTCAGACCCTTCTTGGCGGGGGGTAGGCATCAGAGGTATTAAGGGGGTTCCCTGACCAGTCTCTAGTCATTGTCAAAATATTATGGCTGTCCTCCTAGAGGGATTAATCCAGTCCAGGGCATTTGGAGGGATCTCTATCTCTCTTAGTCAAGGTGATCCTCCTGGAGGGATTACATCTGGTCTAGAGCATAAGGAGTGCAGTGTATCTCTTCTGGTAATGGCGACCCTCCTGGAAGGATTTTATTCGGTCTAGAGCACCGAGCGTGCGGTGTAGCTCTTCTGGTGATAGTGATCACATGAGATCTACTACGGATACCAAAATCAAAAGAGATGCAAACTCATGGTGAGCTAATACAAAGCTGTATCAATGCATGGTGGCGTCGGTTGACAACTAGTCTCGCTCTAGGAGTTTTTTAACTAGTAGAATCTCTTGAGATGATCTGCATTATGAGTGTAGATAGTAGAATGGCTCTCCGTAAAAGACATTTTTTACTGCGAACTAGAGGAAATTGTCTCACGCTAGAGTCATCGCCCCTCACACAGGAATATTGAGAAAATTTTGAGCTTCTAGTTTCCAAGTGATGTAACCGGTTTGGAAGTCCGCTTGTGGTAGATGAGAGTCTTCAACAATCGTAATGGAGCTCGAGACCCCACTGTGAATGAATCAGGACCTTTGGGTACTCCCCGAACGGATTGAGACCTCGATGGCTCACTAGGGCATTGGAAGGCCCCTTACAAATGGAGAGGAGCCATCGGTATGATAATCTCCGAGAGCAAGCTGGTGTTTGCTAAGGTCGAGCTCGTGCCAGCCAATGAGGACGGTTACTTCTTTAACCCACGACCACATGGTGGGATTGGTTTAAACTCTGCATGGCAGCGTTGCTACCTTGGGAGCCAATATGGGTGCTTCATTTGCTTAAGGACGCTTCTGTGTTGCTTGCTAAGCAGCTCGAGCTCTTCCTCCCTCTGACCTGATCATCATTGGAGGATGGATACCTTGAATAGATCACAGAGAAAATTAAGAGTTACTTGGGTCCGCTATGGATGAAGCTGGAAATTATTGAGATGATGAATGTGCAGATGATGAGGAGGACTTGATTCCCATTTTGGCTTTCATGTCTAGTCGTGTTGAGGTAGAAACTACCTTGAAGTCCTCTGCTGCTGTAGATGCATGGGGGGCTTCAAGTCAGCCTTCTTTTGAATCTATCAAAGTAGAGGTCCAGATTGTTGTTACCAAGGTAGGAGTTGTATGAGAGGTATGAGAGATATCGATTGATCTAACTGAAGAAATGGAGGTCAAGGATGACTGAAGGTTATCCAACCAAGGTGGTTGAAATGGCTCTAAGAGGTAGATCGGGACCAAGGTAGCTCGCTAGGGCGATGAATGGCCCCATAGAAGTGGAGATGAGACACCGGCTTAGTAACTGTCTGGAGACATGCTCAGTATTCTAGAAGTTTCCTTTGACGGAGAGAAGACTTTGGACCCCTGCGGGATGAGTGGCGACTCACTTAAGCATTGGATGACCCTATATGAATGGAGATGGGCAACCTGTCTAGTACCTGTCCAGAGGCATACTTGGGATTTCAAGGAGCCCCCAACAACTGGAGAAAGCTCTGGACCCTCCTGGAATGATCCAAGAATTTAGTGGCTCACATGGGCGTTGACCGGCCCGGTATAAGAAGTGAGGAGCCATCTAGCATTATAGTGAGGCTGCTGCTCCAGAGGTTAGCTTAGGCATGTAGGAGGCCTTACCATGAGTGGAAAACCTCTGGGCTCTCTTCGATCAGATCGGGCTTCAGTGGCTTGCTAGGGCTATGAATGACCTGGTACATATAGAGCGAAGCCACCGGCCTTGTAGTGGTGCTACTGCTCTAGAAGCTTGCTTAGGCACGTAGGTGGCCTTACCAAATATGGGAAGCTTCTGAGACCTCCTTGATTGGATCGGGCTTCAGTGGCTTGCTAGGGAGGTGAATGGCCTGGTAAACATGGAGCAAAGCCACCGATCTGGTACTGGCCCAGAAGCATGCTTGGGATCCTAGAAGTCCCTAGCAACTGAGAGAAAGCTTTGGACCCTCCTGGAATGAACCAAGAACTCAGTGGCTTAATTGGGTGTTGACCGACCCTGTATAAGAAATGAGTAGCCACTTGGCCTTATAGTGAGGTTGCTGCTCCAGAGGTTAGCTTAGGCATGTAGGATGCCTTACCAAGTAATGGGAAACCTCTGGGCTCTCCTCGATCAGATCGGGCTTCGGTGGCTTGCTAGGGCGATGAATAACCCGGTACATATAGAGCAAAACTACCGGTTTTGTAATGATGCTACTGCTCTAGAAACTTGCTTAGGCCCCTAGCAGCTGAGAGAGGGCTCTGGACCCTGTTTGAATGAATCGAGAGCTCAGTGGCTCACTTGTGCTTTGACAGGCCTGTATAAGAATTGAGGAGCCAATAAGCCTCTACTGGTGATGTTGCTCTAAAGGCTACACAGCTGAGTTGGCTTCTCGGATTCATGAGTCGACCTGCTACCTCTACATAGGAACTTACGATGGGCGGACCTGGAGGCATGAGGGGATCCTATGAACAGTTCGAAGCCCAGTGGATTTGCTGGATAAGTGATACACTGGTGGCGGAGTGAATCTACTGTAGAAGAGCAGGAGAGGTGCAGTTCTATTGTATAGGAGCTCTTGATGTATCATAATGGTTCAGCTATATAGGAGATCTTCAAGCGGAGAGCTACTGTATTGGAGCTCCACGATTATCTGAGCAGGTTCGCTTCATAGGAGCAGCATAATGAACTTGTTGACGGGAAATTTGCTCGAGATGGAAAATTCCTTTTAACACCCTCGAGACCATTACCACGAAAGTTGTGCCCGGGGTTGGTATCGTTGGTTCCTGACCTAGTTAGGAGAGAGACGAGTGGCTGAAACGTAATAATAGTAAATAAGAGCTTTTTTATTGATATATTGCTTTAAGATACAAATAACTTCTCTTGTTTGCTCACAGTCTCTCGGAGGTATAGAGTGGCGACAACTCGATGCCTATCTAATAGTGGAGATGAAGGTGACCGTGTTCTGAATCCAGAATTTAGGCCCTTCTTCTACGTATATATCTGTTGTTTATGATTTTCTGTCTCTGTTATTCGTCCTCACTCTTCTTCTTTTTCTCCCCTCTTTCCTACCATGCTTGGCTTCAACATATATATATCGTCCAAGTAGGTTTTTAGTTCGCGAATACGTTACCGTGATCCCATGAATCTGTTCCCTAATTATCGGGCGGGATTCGTTATTTGAATTTGAATTGTTACGGAATTTGATGATATCGTTAACGGAGATAAGTTTAATCCCTTATTTGAATCAAACTCTTGACGTGCTTGTAAATATTACGTGGAGAGGATTCTGTGTGTACTCGTGCCATGAATCTTCATGGAGGTCACCCTGCCAGCTGCCTATTGCCCCGTAGAGCGAGGTGGATCCCTGCTCTGGCTCTATTCTTAGAAACTTAAGATGGAGTTTCCCTGACCCTTGGAGGCTTCAGGTTCTCTTGTAAACCCTCCTGGGAGGTAGCTGGGGTAGTGTAGATTTAGGCATGATTCTTCCTTTATGTTCAACAAAGACAGTGGGCTTCTAGAGAGGTTGGCAGGCTTCTTTCGAAGCTCTCTTGAGCTTTGAGACTTCCCCTGGCATCTACAGGGCGGTTATGGAGCTCGACCTCAGAGCCGAGGTTCCCCGATAGATGGCCTAGAGAATCCCGGCTTCCAGTACTCTTGTGGGGGTTGATCCCGGTCGTGGCTGGCTTGTCTTCTGGTAGCTTTAAAGCAGAACCGGCCCTCCCTGCTCCTGCGGATGTGTCTTTACTGTCTTTCCGAGTTTCATGATTGTCGATTATGGGTGGAAAATTTCTCTTTGATCCCTGGCCAAATTTCACTATTAACAGTATTTGTTTCCTCTTTGGATTCTGTTAATAGCAAAATTTGGCTAGGGACCAAAGAAAAATTTTCCACTTCCCAGCCTTCCTGCAAGGGTCTAAATTCGGGTTTATACGACGGGGTATCAACCATCTCAGCAGCTTTCTTTATAATCCCCTCCCTTATTCCGTCCATTTATGACTCTTAAGTCAAATGGGGGAAGAAGAGCCAGCTCTACCTGGAAGGTTGTGAAGAAGTAGCCATCCTCCTTGGCTTGCACGAGCTCGACCTTAGCAAACACCAGCTTGCTATCAAAGATTATCATACTGATGGCTCCTCTCCATTTATACTAGGGCTTCCAAAGCCCTAGTGAGCCATCGAGGTCTCGATCCGTTCGGGGAGCACCCAAAGGTCCTGATTCGTTCACAGTGGGGCCTCGAGCTCCATTATGATTGTTGAAGACTCTCATCTACCCCAAGCGGACTTCCAAACCGGTTACATCACTTGGGGACTAGAATCTCAATATTTTCTCAGTACTCTAGTGAGAGGGGTGATGACCCTAGAGGGAGACAGTTTCCTCTAGTTCGCAATAAAAAGCGTCTTTTATGGAGAGCCATTATACTATCTACACTCATAATGCAGATCATCTCAAGAGATTCTACTCATTAAAAAACTCCTAGAGCGAGACTGGTTATCAACTGATACCACCAATGATACAACTTCGTATCAACTCGCCATGAGTTGCATCTCTTTCGACTTCGGTATCCATAATAGATCTCATGTGATCACCATCACCAAGAGAGCTACACCGCACTTCAGATGCCCTAGACAGAATAAAATCCTTCTAGGAGGGTCGCCATTACCAGGAGAGCTACACCACACTCATGATGCCCTGGACCGGCTTGAATCCCTCCAAGAGGATCACCTTGACTAGGTGAGATAGACAGCCCTCCTAATGCCCTGGACTGGATTAATCCCTTCAGGAGGATCGCTATAATATTTTGACAGTGACCAGAGACTGGTCGGGTAAGCCCCCTCACTACCTCTGATGCCTCGGCCGGGCACCACCCCCTGCCAAGAAGGGTCTGAGTGTAAGAGCATAGTTGTCATCCAGATCTCGAGACCAGGGATTGATCAGGGAAGGCCCTTCATCACACTCTGATGTCTTGGTCGGGTGACCTCCCCCAAGAAGGATCTGAGTATAAGAGCATAGTTGCCATCCGGATCAAAATACCAGGATATAGCTATATAGCGCTCCTGATGCCTTGGTCGGGCTACGACCCTTAAGAAGGATTCGAGTGTAAGAGCATAGTTGCCATCCGGATCAAAATACCAAGATGAAGCTAGATAGCGCTCCTGATGCTTTGGTCAGGCTACAACCCCCAAGAAGGATCTGAGTGTAAGAGCATAGTTGTCATCCGGATCAAAATACCAGGATATAGCTAGATAGCGCTCATGATGCCTTGGTCGGGCTACAACCCTTAAGAAGGATCCGAGTGTAAGAGCATAGTTACCATCCGGATCAAAATACCAGGATATAGCTAGATAACGCTTCTAATGCCTTGGGCGACTACGACCCCCAAGAAGGATCTAAGTGTAAGAGCATTGTTGCCATCCAGATCTCGATACCAGGATATAGCGAGATAGCGCTCCTGATGCCTTGGTAGGGGCTACGACCCCCAAGAATAATTTAAGTGTATGAGCATTGTTGTCATCCAGATCTCGAGACCAGGAAAAAGCTAGATAGCGCTCCTGATGCCTCGGTCGGGCTACCTCCCCTACGAAGGATCTGAGCGTAAGAACATAGTTACCTGCTAGGCCACGAGATCAGAACAACCTAAAGGTCATCCCGCTGCCTTGGCCGGGCCAACCCCACTAGAAAGGATCTAGATAGCATAGTTGCCTACCAGAATCATTTCACCACATCATCTAAGTACCGTGATTCCTGGAAAAGGAACTCTAGGTACCCATATTAATCACATAAGCTTCATCAGACATGATCAAGCAATACGCTCATTTGTTTTGCAGGAATGAATAGTACCTCGGTTCTCTAAGCCAATCACTGTGAGCAATTTTGGTCACTAGTAAGAAATGACAAGCAAAATTCTTCAAGTAGTACAAGATTCAGACTCCAACCATAAATACTTACCGGTGTTCAAGTCAGACGTAACTTCTGTTAATGGCAAAATTTGGCTAGGGACCAAAGAAGAATTTTCCATTTCCCAGCCTTCCTACAAGGGTCCAAATTCGGGCTTATATGACGGGGTATCAAGGCCCCCGAGGTCGAGCTACAACACGATCCTACAGGAGCAAGGCGAGGCCGCCCATACCATCTGACCATTTTGCAAGTGTCCAGGCTTACCAAATAAAGCCTGACGAGACCGCGTCAAGCTTTTTATACCAGGATAAAGGCCAAAGCTAGGTCGACATGAAAGGACCTGGGTCCTCCGACATCAAGGTATCTCGTGACACTCTTCTAGAGCTTGATACTATCTCTACTTTCATTAAGAGACCTTCAAGGTGCCGAACTTGTCTTGTAAAGGCCCTCCTGCCTCGTCGAGGTATATTCTTAACCTGTCCAAGCATAAAATAAAGAAGCCCGTAAAGCCCCATCGTCACCAAATGCTCCAAGATCCACTGTAGATCTTGGCATGATTAAATCAAGTAGCAAGAGCAGCACTCGAACGTACCTCTCCACTCTTCTAGAAGCAAGCCAAGGTCGCCTGTTTATGGCGAACACCCTACCAGGGCTTGCCATCTAAGCCCGCTACCCCGCTAGAAAGCCTGTGTAATTAGGTCAAGCTCAATGATAAAGCTCGACGTAGCTAAACCAAGCTCCCAACTACAAGGTTGGAACCCTATGTGATATTTCGCCCCTAAAATGGTTAGCACAAGCTCCATAGGAAGACCAGCATGATCGATCTAGCTCCATGACAATCGAGTGGTCCCCGGGGACCCTGTCAGTGTACTGGATCCTAGGATACCTCGCTATCAAGGAATATCAAATGTCACTTCAGGTAACCTCCATGAAGTACCTCTCCAAAGTGGCATGCAGAACTAGAGCTCTCCTCTCGACAACGTAGGAAAAGAGGGTTGACTTTCATGACATTTAAAGTACCATTAATAAGGTCAACTATATTAGTAGAGGCAGTCAACCCTATTAATGATAGGATCCACACCATAACTAAGAGAATATTCAACTCTTTAATGGCCACAATTAGTGGAAGAATCCATAGAGTAAACAAATACCTTTACCTCAAAGATATCCTTCATATCCGATTCTTTAGGGTCAACTATAACAGAAAATCCCGCCTATCAAGGAAGGAAGAATCCGAAGAGGAAACAATTATATCTTCTCCAAGATAATAGCTATAGGCCGATCAACTATATGAAAAGAAGAATCGTATTCGATAAGGAAACAAAGACTAATTGAAGAGTCCTAGACTTGCATGCCAAGGTAGTCACCATGTATAAATATGCCTATAAAAGGCATAGTAATAGGGCTCCGATCGATGACAGAAGACACATGCTTCATTAAAAGTTCTCTCTACATCATCACTGTATGTGTACCCCGACAAGAAAAATACTGGTATCGGTAAACACTTATTGTTGTAAGCTCCCCGGAGCATATACGTTGTACTACTTTGACATCTTTGTAACCTCCTCCAAGCATCTCATGATATATATATATATATATACAAGGAAGGGTATTCCTCATTCCTCTGGATACTGCCTAGGGGTTTTTCAACATGTGATCACTCATGATGCTTTTTTCCCCCTTGGTCAGTCCACCTCCATCTAGATAAGACATGTGTTTTTCCTATTATCTACTGTATTACGCATGTGTGTATGTGGGCTAGGTACCGAATCCATTGGTCCTAGCTCTCTAATCTTTCTTACATAAGATCAGGAAACAACAACGAAGACTTAAGGAACCGAATCTAGATTCCGACCCCGCTGAACCTAACGCTCTTATCCTCTCATCTACACTCCAAATTCGCACATCAAGATGAAGGGAAACCGCCCAAACCAGTTCGAATGGAGTCGATGAGCTCTCCTGTATCCTCTCTATGGAAGAAATCGAGCTCTCCGACAGTAGAGCTAGATAAGCCCCCCTTCTTACTTGCTATCGAGGTCGGGGTATTGCAGGAAGCTATCGAGCTCCAGAACCAGACTCTAGGTACCAGGACTGGCTCCAACCCAGACTGAGGAACAAGGTCCAGGATCACCCCCTTCGTACCAGAAAGAGAACCTCGAGCTCCTCAGATCCACTTCATAAGCACGAAGCCCGACGAGCGTGATGGCTTATCTCCTACCTCTTGTTTCATCCTCCTTCATATTCATACAAGATCAGGTCAGGTATCAACGATACCAACCCCGGCAGCCACCTCTATGGTAGTGGTCTCGAGGGTGTTAATAGGGATTTCTCATCCTAAACAAATTTTTCGTTAACGGATACAAAGGATCGTGGCGGGATATCAGCAAATTCAAACCAATCCGGACCTTGTATAAATAGAGCCAAGCAAAACATATACAGGACGAAAAGAAAGAGAACATATACAAAAACATAGATAAGAGAGAAAGAAAAGAATAGGGGAAGGCCTAAATTCTGTAGTCAGAACACGATTACCTTCGTTTCCACTATTCGACAGGCACAAAGTTGCCACCACCCTATATCTCAAAGAGACTGTGAACATATAAGAGAGTGATTTGTATTTTAAGGCGATACATCAATAATAAAAGCTCTCATTTACTATTATTATGATCCAGCATCTCGTCTATCTTTTAACAGGTCGGGAACCAACGGTACCGACCCCGGCCACCTCTTTAGTGGTAGTGATCTCGAGGGTGTTTACAGGAATTTCTCATCCTGAGCAAATATCCCGTCAACAAGAGTAAAAAGGTATTTTCCACGGTTTGAATTAGGTGTAAAAATGTGTTCAAGGGTGTTCAAAGCTACTCAAGGGCAATATTGTTTTTAAACTCACTTAAAGTTGTCAGAGTTACCTTTTTCAATAGAAAAGGTAATAAAAAAGGTTTTATTTTATGGTAAGCAGTTTGATGTTAGCAGCTTATCACGGGGTTAAAGTTTGCACAGCTAACCCGTGCAGTACTTAGACAATTTCTAGGCGATATTGTTAAGTAAGCCTTGCTTGATCACTCTCCAAGGTTAGAGAGACTAGAGAAGGACTAGAAAAGCTTGTGGGAAAATAAGGCAAAATATATTGCTATGAGAAAGCTTTACAATGCTTTGAGTATTCTTGGCTTGGATGCCTTACAAATGAGAAAGGCTACCTATTTATAGTTGTTCACCTCCTCAATGAATGTTCTAGACTACTCTAGGTTAGTGGTGGAGATTAAGTCTCCAGATTGTTCTACATGTATCTAGGTTTCTCTATAAGTATTCACAATCCTAGATATTTACAAGAGAGTTCTAGAATGTTCCTAGAGTCTTCCAATGATGGCCATGCTAGATGAGTGGAGAAGACTCTAGAATCCTTCAAGGGCTTGTTCCTAATATTGGGCTTTGTTTGGGCTCCTTGGATCAAAATTGGGCGGGCAGTGACATCCTCCCCCACTTAAGCTCGCGACGTCCTCGTCGCATCTTTATCCTTGTATCGTTGGATTTGCTCAGCGATTTGCCAAAGTGTATCCCATCATTCCCAACTCGCCTCGCTATTAGGGAGGTTCTTCCATTTCACTAAGTACTCAGTGTAATTTGGAACGCCTCTTCTCCAAATCACTCGGTCTTCCAGTATGCACTCCATGTCTTTGTCGAATGCGGTGACTACGGCAGTTGGCACCCATTTAGACTCTCCTCTAATTGGGTCTTCCATATCTGCATGGTATGGCTTGAGAAAACTCATATGAAAGACCATATGGATTTTGAGTCTTGGTGGGAGTTGGAATTGGTAGGAGACTTTGCCTACCTGTTTGATGACGGGAAATGGGCGTTTATATTTCTCACCAACCCCTTGTGCCCTCGACGTAGTGACTTGAACTGTTGGGGTAGAAGTTTAATGAGCACCAAGTCCCTTTCATTGAACTCCAAGTGTCGTCTTCTTGTATCCGCCCATTGCTTCATTTTTCAGAAGGCCTTATCTAGGCATGCTCTCGTGATATTGTCTTGCTCATGCCATTCCCTCGCGAGCTTGTGAGCCGCGGGGATCTTTCATCCATAGGTTGAGGCAATGGCTTTAGAAGTCATTGGTTGTTGTCCCATGACTATCTTGAATGGGCTCTTGCTATTAGTCTCGCTTCTTTGAAGGTTGAAAGATAACTGGGCAACATCAAGTAAATTTGCCCAATCTTGTTGATGACCGCTTACATAATGCCTCAAGTATAGCTCCAAAAGCCCATTGAAGTGCTTAGTCTGCCCATTGCTTTAAGGGTGGAAGCTAGTTAAGATGTTTAGATTCGTCCCCAACATCTTGAAGAGCACCGTCCAGAACCTCCCATGAATCGTGGGTCACGATCACTTACTACGCTTTATGGAACTCCTAAAGCTTCACAACATGTTTGAGGAAGAGGCGGGCAGCTTCCTCTGAAGGTGGCATACTTGCTGAATCGATCGATTACCATCGTGATGCTCCCACACCCATCGAATTTTGAAAGTGCAGAGATAAAATCCATCGAGACACTCTCCCAATGTCGTCCTGCTATGGGTAGAGGCTCAAGTAATCCAGCTGGACGTTGTTGCTCCACCTTATCTTGTTGGCAAACTAAGCAAATTCGTACGTAGGCGTCATCATCGTCCCGAATCTAAGGCCTATAGTAGGAGTTTTGAAGGAGTGCTAATATGCGTGTCATTCCTGGGTGACCGGCCCACTTGGAATCATGGCACTTCTTAATAATCTCTTTCCGTGAGTTTTTCCATTTGGGCACTTACATTAGGTCTCCGATGGTGAGGAGAACTCCATCGTCTAGCCAAAACTGCCTTGTCTTCCCTTCATTGGCTAGCTTGATCAAGTTCTTTGCTAGAGATTCTTATTGAAGCCCTTCCTTGATGCGGTTGATTAGGGTGCTTTGTGGTTGACTTGCACTCAATGTAGCAAGCTCTGCTTTCCGGCTAAGCGCACCAGCCACAACATATGCCTTGCCTGGCTTGTACTCTAGTAGGTAGTCGAACTCTGCCAAGAAATCTTACCATCGTGCTTGCTTGGGACTAAGCTTATTTTATGTCTGAAAGTAGCTTGTGGCAATATTGTCGGTCATTATAACGAAGGTGGCTTCAGGCAAGTAATGTTGCCAAACTTTGAGGCAATGGATGATAGCTGCCATCTCCTTTTCCCGGACACTGTATCACCGCTCCGTATCGCTCAACTTGTGGCTTTTGAAGGCAATCGGGTGGCCTTCTTGCATAAGGAATCCCACAATAGCGAAGTACGAGGCATCAGTGTGCACCTTAAATGCCTTTGTGTGGTCAGGGAGGACAAGTACCAGTTCTTCTGATATGGCCTTCTTTAACTCTTCGAACGTAAGTTAGAACTTATCGGACCATTGTCATGCCCTATCCTTCTTGAGCATGTTCGTCAGCGGGGTGACTTTGGCTGAATAACCCTGAATGAACTGCCGATAATAGTTAACTAGCCTCAGAAAAGATCTCAACCCCGACACTTTGGTGGGTGGTTCCCATTCTTGGACTGCTTTTACCTTGGCACCATCCATCATAAGCTTTCCATCCTGTATCCGATGACCAAGGAACTTCACCTCTCATTGGCAGAAAGAACACTTTTCCAACTTGACGTAGAGCTCGTTCTCCCGAAGTACTTGGAAGATTTGCTTAAGGTGTTGGACATGATCCTCGAGTGTCTGGCTATACACCACAATGTCATCCAAGTACACTACCACGAACCAATCTAGGAAAGGATGGAAGAATTTGTTCATGAGAGTACAGAACGTGGATGGTGCATTGGTGAGACCAAATGGCATGACTAGGAATTCGAAAGCATCGTATCTTGTCATACATGCCGTCTTGGGTTCGTCTCTGAACGCGATGTGCATCTGGTAGTACCTTGATTGAAGATCCATCTTGGAGAAGTAGCACGCCTTGCCTAGCTGGTCAAAGAGATCTCATATCAAAGGTATAGGGTACTTGTTCTTGATAGTAATCTTGTTCAAGGCTCGATAGTTGATGCACATACAGAGTGACCTGTCCTTCTTTTTCTGAAATAGAACTGGAGCACCATATGGGGCTTTGGAGGGCCGAATGTAGCCTGAGTAGAGCAAGTCATGGTGTTTCTTACGAAGCTCCTCCGATTCTGGTGGTGCCATGCAATAAGGTGCCATGGCAAGAGGCTTGGCATCAGGCTCTAACTCAATCTGATGATCCACCTCTAGCCTAGGTGGGAGCTTTTTTGGAAGCTGTTTTGGCATGACATCCTTGTATTCTTCAAGAATGTCTCGCACCTCGGCTGACATTGGGTCTGAGGAAGCGATTTGATCTTCTCCTTTGTTGAGCTCCTGAAGGGTGGCTAGGAAGTTATGATCCTTCTTCAATCCCCTATTGAACTGTAGGGCAGACGACACCTTGGACTCTGCCTTGGTTACGTGTTTCGCTAGGACCATGCAAGTCTTGCTCTCATCAAAGATGCTGAGGGAGTTCCGGGCTAGAAAAAGGAAGACATGCACCTGATTGAAGAACTCAATGCCTAACACCACTTGGAATTTGTCCATGGGTACGATAGAGAAATTAAGCTTTCCACTCCATGTCCCAAGGTCAACTGGGATAGTCTTGGCAATGCCTGCGATTGGTTTTTTTGGTGAGTTGACAACCTTGATTGTGCCTCCTCCACTGGTGATATTGAGGTTTAACTTCTTGGCATTGTCTATAGAAACAAAGTTATGAGTTGCCCCCTTATCTAGCATTGCACGGACAACTTTGCCATTGATTGAGGCATTTACGAACATGAGCCCTTTCTTGGCTATCTTCATGTTGAGACATTATGGCATTAAGGTTTTTCCGCTTGGGGCAATCTTTCACCTAATGCGGTCCATCACAAATGAAACAAGAAGACTTAGGCTTAGGAGCTTCAGACTTACCTCCGTTAGGCTTGTTACGTCTGTCTGTGTTGTAGAGCTTTCATTGTCCCTCGTCCTTGTGGCCTTGACTATTCTGCCCGGACTTGTCTCACCCACTTTTACCTTGGTTGGCCTTCTTTTCCTCTGCTTGGGTGGAGTAGTCAGTGAGTGCTTCGGCTTCAGCAATAACGGTGTTTAGGTCTTGCACATTTCTCCTCTCTAGCTCCACCCTAGCCCAATCCTTCTGACCATACATGAAGTAGAAGAGCGAGTCTTTCTCGGACATGTCTTTGATTTCGAGAGATAGGGTAGTGAACTCCTTAACTTAGTCTCTGATGCTACATGTCTGCTTAAGTCGATGAAGACGGCCCCGAGCCTCTTCTTCCACATTTGAAGGACAAAATTACCTTTTGAGTTCCTTATTAAACTCCTCTCATGTAGTGATGGGGTTAATGTATTTTCCTATGTCACCATGCTTACGTCTCCACCATAGTTGGGCGGCATCACGAAGAAATGTTGGTGCGTTTGTGATCTTGGTAGCATCATCACGAGCACCCTTGGCCTCAAAATATTGTTCAAGACCAAAAAGGAAGTTTTCAACCTCTGTTGCATTATGAGTACCATTGTATGTGTCTGGCTTGGGGACTTGGATGGCACTCAATGTGCTAGTGCTAGAGGTGGCATTAAGGTCAACAGTTGCGCTAGTTTTGTGTGAAGCCCATTCAGTGCGGACGTTGGTAACTTCCGCACGTATAACCCGTAACTCTTGTTCTATAAAGCTGCGAAGGTTGCGAATCTCAAGTGTGAAGTCCTCTTTGAAGCTCTTTTGGAACTCATGGATGGTGGACTTGGTTGCTTGAGTGATTTCATAATAGTCCGCCTTTATAAAAATCAAAAAGGTCGGCAACGTCGCTCAAGGTAGACTCCATCCCCAATACGGCTTCCTCCAAGCCAACTATTCGAGTTTCCAAGGCATCCGTGGACGGACCCTTGGACTTATTCCACTTGGCGTGGGTACGTTGTTCATCACGTTCATGCCCCTGCTCTTCTGCTCTAGCAGTAACTTCGTTGTCGGATGCCATTGCTTCACAAACTAGCTGTGGTTGCTTGACGAGGCTCTGATACCAACTGTCATGGGGTTAAAGTTTGCGCAGCTAACCTATGCGGCACTTAGACAATTTCTAGGTGATATTGCTAAGTAAGCCTTGGTTGATCACTCTCGAAGGTTAGAGAGACTAGAGAAGGACTAGAAGAGCTTGTGGGAAAATGAGGCAAAGTGTATTGCTATGAGAAAGCTTTACAATGCTTTGAGTATTCTTGGCTTGGATGCCTTACAAAGGAGAGGGGCTACCTATTTATAGTTGTTCACCTCCTCAATGAATGTTCTAGACTACTCTAGGTTAGTGGTGGAGATTAAGTCTCCAGAATGTTCTACATGTATCTAGGTTTCTCTACAAGTATTCACAATCCTAGATATTTACAAGAGAGTTCTAGAATGTTCCTAGAGTCTTCCAAGGATGGCCATGCTAGATGAGTGGAGAAGGCTCTAGAATCCTCCAAGAGCTTGTGCCTAATATTGGGATTTGTTTGGGCTCCTTGGATCAAAATTAGGCGAGCCGTGACAAGCTTCTGGGAAAATTATAAAAATTTCATTGTTTATTTTAATGGCAGGTATATATTAGAAGAGGTGAGAAGGTTGATTTAGTGATGAAATAGAGGTGGGTGGCTTCAGGAGTAGGGTGCTTCAAACTTAATGTAGATGTAGCTTTGAATGTGGACTATGGAAAGTTTGTTACTGGTTTGGTCTTTAGAAATGACTGCGGCGTAATTGTTCATGCTACAGCTTTGTAGTTTACCGGTACATGTTCTCTGTATGTGGCAAAAGCTAGAACCATTTTGAAGGTTTTTCTATAGCTATTGGAAAAGGTTTGCTATCTCTGGTTAATTAATCAGATTCACTGGGTGTGGTTAACTTGTTGTGTCTTAAAAGGTGTCTTCATTCTTCAAGGAATGATATTGTTAATAGGGCAACTTGCACTAACTTACCTTGATTATATGCATAATTATATTAAAACCAATGATTTTTACATAATAACACAAACATAGAGTTTACCCGTTTACTAACGGTTGACCAACGTTAGTCAACCATAAAAAATAAAAATGTCAGTTTTGCCATTTCCCTTGCCCTTGCATTTATAAGGGTAAATTACATTAACTTACCCTAATTTTATATATAATTACACTAAAACCCGTGAAAATATCAAAATAACACAAACATATCCTCTGACCCGTTGACTAACGTTGACCACCGTTAGTTAATCACAAATTAAAAGAATTGTCGTTGTCGCCCTTATAGAAATAGTACTTAATTATATAAAATCAGTTAATTAATTAAAAAGAAAAATATTATGAAATATAATATACAAAAAAGTATTGTTGTGGATGTTTAGAAAGATGATGATGTAAATAATAATAATAATTTATTTATTTTTTATGATGGTGATAATTTTTTAAATTAATATTTATTTCCCTTTTAATTAGATGTTTAGTTTTAAATTTTAATTAATATAAAATTCTTAAAGCAGCCACGTCTGTTTTAAATATTAAATCAGTAATGTCTGCTTTTAATAAATATTATTATACAAACTTCTAATTAGTTGTATAGTTTTAAATTTTAATTAATATAAAATCCTTGAAGCAACCACGTTTGCTTTAAATGTTAAAGAAGGCCTGCTTTAAATATAAAAAGTAATTTAAAACAGAAGTGGTTGCTTCAAAGATTTTATATTAATTGAAATTTAAAAATAAACAACTTATTAAAAGGAAAATAAATATTAATTTTAAAAATTATCATCATCATCATAAATAAATAATAATAACAATTAACATCATTATCCTCTCAAACATCCACATCAATACCTTATATATATATATTATTGTTAATAGTGAAATTTGGCCATGGGTCAAAGAGAAATTTTCCACCCATAATCAACAATCATAAAGCCCGAAAAGACCGTAAAGCCACCCCACAGGAGCAGGGATGGCCGGTTCGGCTTCAAAGCTACCAGAAGACAAGCAAGGCGCAACCAGGACAAGCCCCTGCAAGAGTACTACAACCCGGGCTTCTTCAGGCCAAATATCGGGAAACCTCGGCTCTAAGGTCAAGCTCCATAACCGCCCCGTGAATGCCAGGGGAAGTCTCCAAGCTCAAGAGACATTCGAAAGAAGCCCACCAACCTCTTCAGAAGCCTGTTGTTCTTACTGGACATAAAGGAAGAATCACGCCTAAATCTACACTACCCCGGCTACCTCATAGAAGGGTCTACAAGAGCACCTCAAGCCCCCAAGGGTCAGGGAAAATCCATCTTAAGCTTCTAAGAGCAGGGATCTACCTCGCTCTATGGGGCAACCGGCAGCTGGCAGGGTGACCTCTATGAAGATTCATGGCACGAGTGCACACAGGATCGTCTCCACGTAATATTTACATGCACGTCAAGAGTTTGATTCAAATAAGGGAACAAACTTATCTCCTTCAACGATATTATCAAATCCCGTAACAATTCAAATTCAAATAACGAATCCCACCCGATAAGGAGAGAACGGATTCAAGGGATCACGGTAAAGTATTTGCGAATTAAAAACCTACTTAGATGATATAAATATGTGAAGCCAAGCATGGAGAAAAGAGGACAGAAAAAAGAAAGAGGAAGAAAGACAGAGAACAACCTACAAGAATAGATATACGTACAAAAAGTATAGAGTCAGGAGGGAAAGCCTAAATTATGTATTCAGAACACGGTTACCTTCATTTCCACTATTGGACAGGCACCGAGTTGCCACCACCCTACCCCTTCGAGAGACTATGAGCATACAAGAGAGCGATTTGTACTTTAAAGCAATATATCAATAATAAAGCTCCCATTTACTAATCATCCTCTCGTCTATCTCTTAACTAGGTCGAGAACCAACGGTACCGACCCTGGCCACCACTTTCGTGGTAGTGGTCTCGAGGGTGTTAACAGGAATTTCTCATCTAGAGCAAATTTACTGTCAACAATTATATTTTCTAATATTTTTATTTTTAAATAATTAAATGATTTTATATAATTAAGTATTATTTATATAAGGACAAAAGCGATAATTCTTCTCATTTCTGATTAGGGGCGGGTACAAAAATATAAACCGAATTGAACCGAACGGAACCAAACCGAAAATGGTGTTTGGTTCATAGCTTATATTAAGTTCAAATCGATTTGAAAACTGAATTGAATTCGGTTCAGGTTCAGTTTTGGACATGTAAAACCGAAAAACCGAATTGTTTTAATTAATTATTTTGTAAGGTTCAATTTTATTATGTATTGTTTATTAATGATGTTTAATTTTTGGACTACATTATGCACTATATTTTTTTACTTCTATTTTAAAGAAGTTATGAAGATTTTATATCTTGATTGCATATGAAGATTGAATATGATTAAATTTTAGATTTGGATTGAAAATTGGGTTGTGTTTTGTTTAAATTGTTTTTTAAATACTATGTTATTTTAAAAAAAAAATTAACCCTAAATGCCAAAAATGCAACTCAAAGACCCAAAAAATTAAAAAAACATATATAAAAAACCGTCAAAGCCCAATAGGTCCAAAACCGAATTGAACCGAACCGAACCGAATCGAGATAAATGTGTTCGGTTCAATTCAGCTTTCAAGTTAAAAACGGTTCAAACCGATTCACATTTTTAAAAATCGAATATATGTCTGTTCAATACGATTTTGGCTAAAACCGAACCGAACCGAACCGAACCATGCCCACCCCTATTTGTGATTAACTAACATTGGTCAACGTTAGTCAACGGATTAGAGGGTATGTTTGTGTTATTTTGATATTTTCACGGGTTTTAGTACTATTAATAGTGAAATTTGGCCATGGGTCAAAGAGAAATTTTACACCCATAATTGACAATCGTGAAGCCCTGAATGACCGTAAAGCCACCCAGCAGAAGCAGGGAAGGCCGGCTAGGCTTCAAGACTACCAGAAAACAAGCCAGACGCGACCAAGACGAGCCCCCCACAAGAGTATTGAAACTCGGGCTTCAACAGGCCATCTATCGGGGAACCTCGGCTCTGAGGTCGAGCTCCACAACCACCCCATGAATGCCAGGGGAAGTCTCCAAGCTCAAGAGACATTCTAGAGAAGCCCGCCAACCTCTCCAGAAGCCCGTTGTCCTTGTTGGACATAAAGGAAGAATCACACCTAAATCTACACTACCCCAGCTACCTCCCAGAAAGGTCTACAAGAGCACTTCAAGCCCCCAAGGGTCAGGGAAAATCCATCTTAAGCTTTTAAGAACAGAGCCGGAGCACAAATCTACCTCGCACTATGAGGCAACATGCAGCTGGTAGGGAGACCTCTATGAAAATTCATGACACGAGTGCACACAGGATCATCTTCACGTAATATTTACATGCACGTCAAGAGTTTGATTCAAAAAAAGGAACAAACTTATATCCGTCAACGATATCATCAAATCCCGTAATAATTCAAATTCAAATAACGAATCCCGCCCGATAAGGAGGGAGCGGATTCATGGGATCACAGTGAAATATTTACCAACTAAAAATCTACTTGGACGATATAAATATGTGAGGTCAAGCATAGTAGAGATATACAAAAAAACAAAGAAAAACCTAGATAGACTGAGATTTAGACAGAAAAAGAGAGAAGAGAAAAAGAAAAGAAGAGGGGAAGGCCTAAATTCTTATTCAGAACGCGGCTACCTTCGTTTCCACTATTTGACTAGCACGGAGTTGCCACCACCCTATATCTTAGAGAGACTGATAGCACACGAGAGAGTGATTTGTATTTTAAAGCAATCTATCAATAATAAAAGCTCTCATTTACTGTTATTACGATCCAGTCTCTCGTCTATCTCTTGACAGGTCGAGAACCAACAGTACCGACCCCGGCCACCACTTTCGTGGTAGTGGTATCGAGGGTGTTAACAGGAATTTTTCATCCCGAACAAATTTCCCATCAACACTTTCTGTCGCCGTCTGTGGGAAACTTCTCACACCACCATCTTTTTACATTCAAAAAGTTTGTTATTTCATAGTAATCATGAGGCTCTGCTCCTCACAAGGGCAGAAGGGCACCTCGGGACAACCTTCTGCTACATCGACACCAAAGGTCCTGAGGAAAAGGAGAAAATCGGGCTCTATAGAAAAGTTCCTACCCAGCCAGTCACTGTGCGGACTCTGAATCCCCCTCTGGGAAGTCAGGTCGTGCTTGACCAACAAGCAGCGGCCTTCGTAGAAAACGTCCACCTACGACTACTCGCTGAGGGTATCACTATCCAACAAGCGGGTCTCTACAATCATGGGGAGTCAAGCAGGCCTGGGGTTAGGCAACCAGGCTTCGATCGCCTAAGACCTGCCCCTCGAGAATCATCTCGTAATCGAGCGGGGCTCACAACCTCAATCCGGGATAGGCTAGGGCCCATGCCCCACGCACTGCCATACTACCAACCAAGGCAAGTTAAATCTGTGGCAGATGTCCATCCCCGGGAACGGGGAGACCTTCTCCACCCAACGACTTCAATGAGAGAAGCCCGGGGTAGAGAAGAGGAAAGTCAACAAAGCCCACGAGCGGACCCCCTCCGAAGAAGGAACCAGGTAGAGATCGTCAGTTCATCAGAGGGGTTCGATGGTAAAGAATCCGAGCTCAACTCAAGGAAATCTGAAAGCAAACGTCTAAGGGACCAGTTGGCAGAGGTTCAGAAAGGGGCCCAATTGATAAAGAAGGGAAAGTACAAGGAGGACAAGAAAGATCCTCTAAGTGAAATGAACGCCCTCTTCACCAGAAGATCCTCTGAGCCACTTAGAGAGCTTCGTTCAACAGATGGAAGTCCAGAAAACAACCAGGGCCGCTATATGTCGAATGTTCCCCACTACCCTCACAGATTATGCTAAAACCTGGTTTAGGAAACTACCCCTTGGAAGCGTAGATTCCTTCACCAAGTTATTAACAGATTTCTGCTCATAATTCCAAGGAGTTAAGCCCCGATCGAAGGACCCGATCCACCTACAATACGTGATCCAGGAGAAAGGGAAAACCTTTCAGGCTTATTTCGAGCGTTTCCACAAGGAAGTCATTCAGATAGGGGTCTTCACCGAGAAGGAAACACTTGCCAACTTCAGAAGAAACCTGTGGGTGGGAAAGCTTTTCCGGTCTTTTGCTAAGAGACCTCTAGAAACTTACCAGGAAGCCTACGATCGGACTCTGGAGAAGATTGAGGTCGATGAGCAACTCAAGGTCAAGATGAAACATGACGACATGAGAGCCGTAAAGCGATAAAAGAAGGAAGCTCTCAGACTCAAGCAAGCTCAGAAAAGCCAAAACAAACCCCCTAATAAATCAACATACAGCTTCCCCCTTCCTCAGCTCAGATAGGAAAGGAATCCAGATAAGCGAGCTCCTCCTCAAGCTTTACCACCTCCTAGAATAGTGGCCCCTATAGCTGGCGATGAGAGGGGGTACGACCATTACACTCCCTTAAATGCATCCCGAGAAATAGTCTACCTCACCATTCGGGACAAGGGTTTGTTACAGAAGCCCGCTCCCATGAAAGCCCCGGTCGATAAGAGAAATCGTTATAAATATTATGACTTACATGAAGACGTAGGGCACAACACTTCAGAATAGTACAACCTGCGGAACCAGATTGAGGCTTTGATAAATGGAGGATGCTTGATAGAATTCTTACAACAAGTCAGGGAGAACATTCAAACTGGAAGGAGGTGCAAGCCGAGATCCGAGAACATATAGAGAAAAGGAAGGAGGAGCAGGCGGGCCTGATGCAACAGATCCAGATAATACATACTATCAGCGGGGGACCCATTCTGGCCGGCACCTCCAACAATTCCAGGAAAAACCATACGAGGAAGGTCCCTCGTATGAACGAGAGGCAGGATGTCTTCAAGGTCGACCAGAGACCGACCAATCCCTCTCATCTGTCACAGATCATCTTCACCGAAGCAGATGTCTATAACACCGTACAGCCTCATGATGACCTCATGGTCATCATGGTACAAATTACCAACTTCATGGTGCACCGAGTTCTTGTCGACACAGGTATCAACATCGACATCCTGTTCAAAGATACCCTAAAGAAGCTAAACTTGAAGCATTGGTGCTACAATAGTTGCACTACTCCATTATATGGGTTCACTAGGGACTCCATCACACCCGTAGGATCAAAAATCCTACCAGTGATCATTGGAGCCGCATCTCTCTAGTAAAACATCATGACCGACTTCGTGGTGGTAGATACCCCATTCCCCTACAATGCAATATTAGGGAGGCCATTTCTATCGTTCTTGAAAGGGGCTCTTTCTATTTACCACAATGTCCTGAAGTTCCCGGTAGGAGACAAAGTAGGGGAAGTTCGGGGTGATCAATAAGCAGCTAGGAAATGTTACGCAGTGTCAACCAACCATGTAGCTCTAGTTAAGCAACTCTCCCAGGTGACGATGATCAAAGGTAGGATAACTCTTACACTAAAACTGGAAGATACGGGCACACCGATTGCCTAGAAGAAGACCTCGTGGTACCCGACATGGAAGAACAAAGAAGGGAATGGGCCACCGACCATTCAGTGGATAAGTTAGAAGAGATTCATGTTCGAATAAGCGATCTCTCGAAGGTCGTCAAGATCGGAGCTACCCTTGACCAAGGATTGAAAGAAGGTTTGATTAGGCTCCTCACAGAGTTCAACGACATATTTTCTTAGAGTCATGCTGAGATGCCGGGGATACCAATCACATTAGCTACGCATCGACTGGCGGCGGATCTGACCTTTAAGCCCATCAAACAGGAAAAGCGCCACATCAACACTGAAAGAAATATGGCGGTTCAAGAAAAGGTGGATAAACTAACCCAGGCAGGCTTCATCCGAGAAGCCCGTTACCCCGAATGGATCGCCAACTTGGTCATGGTCACGAAGGTGAATGGGAAGTGACGCATGTGTGTAGACAACACCGATCTCAACCGGGCATGCCCGAAGGACAGTTTTCCTCTGCCAAAAATTGATCAGCAGGTCGATTCCACATCCGGGAACAAGCTCTTGAGCTTCATGGACGCATTCTCTGGCTACAATCAGATTATGATGCATCCCGCGGACCAAGAAAAGACCAGCTTCATCACCACGCAAGGCCTATACTGCTACAAGGTGATGCCTTTCGGGCTCAAGAACGCTGGAGCTACTTACCAGCGGTTAGTCAACCGGTTGTTCAAGCCTAAAATCGGAAGGTCGATAGAGGTGTACATCGACGACATGATCACCAAATCTTCAACCTCGGAAGGCCAACTAGACGACCTTCGTAGGACCTTCATGATCCTTAGGAAAAACTGGATGAGGTTGAACCTTTCCAAGTGCGCCTTTGGGGTAACTGCGGGGATGTTTCTGGGCTTCATGGTCCATGAGAGAGGTATAGAGGCTAACCTGGAAAAAGTCATGGTTATCCTGGATCTAGAATCCCCCGTATCTCTTAAACAGGTTCAAGCCTTGACCGGGCAGGTAGCAACGCTCATTAGGTTTATCTCCCGGTCCACCGATAAGTGCCTACTATTCTTCAAAGCATTCAAGCATGGAAGAAACATGAAGTGGGATCAGGAGAGCAAACAAGCTTTCCAAGCTTTGAAATGAAACTTAACAAGCCCTCTACTGCTGGTCAAGCTAAATCCGGAAGAAGAGCTCCAAATATACTTGGCGGTTTCAAAAACCGTCGTTAGCGGGGCCTTGGTCAAGGAATGCGGGGATAGGATCCAGCGACCTATCTACTATGTGAGTCACGCTCTAACCAATCCCGAAAAGAACTATACTCTAATGGAGAAGCTCGATTACACCTTGGTGACCTCAGTAAGGAAACTTCATCCTTACTTCCATGCTCATTCAATAGCAGTTGTGACGGACCAACCCCTCTGTCAGTTCTTACAAAGGCCGGATGTTTCGGGAAGGCAAGTTCTGTGGACCCTAAAGCTTACCTAGTTTGATTTAAAATATAAGCCCAGAACCGCGATAAAAGCTCAGGCACTGGCAGACTTTGTAACCGAGCTCTCAGTACCTTCAAATCAGGCAACCCCCACGGTAACAGACGTTACCCTTGAGAAGACTCCAGAGTCTAACAACTGGCAGGAGGACCGCGAATCATGGACTTTCTACACTGACAGAGCTTCCGGGCAATCTGGGGGAGGAGCGGGAATAGTTTTCATCGACCCGGAAGGAACTGAGTGCAGCAACTGTTTCTGGTTTGAATTTAAAGCCACAAACAATGAGGCAGAGAATGAAGCCCTGCTAGCTGGAATAAAGGCAGCCATAGAACTCGGGGTTGATTACCTGAATATCAAGAGCGACTATTCACTCGTGGTCAACCAAGTCTCCGGGGAATATTAGGCAAAGTGGGATAATATGGTCGCATACTTTAAATTGGTTCAGCAACCTAGAAGCAGATTTAAGTGATTCATAATCGAGCAGATACCTCAACAGCTAAATCATCGGGCTGACGTCCTTGCCAAGATAGCTGCATATGGTGGCCAGACCCTACCTCATGGAATCCTTCTTCAAATAATACCCCTACCTAGCATTATGACTAGTAAGAAAGCTTATACCTTGGACCGACAACCGTGTTGGATGGATCCAATAGTGGAGTATCTGTAAGATGGGAAACTCCCTGGGGAGCCCGACCATGCTAGGAGGGTTAAAAGGCTTTCGGTCCGGTATTGTATGGTGGATGAGTATTTATACCGAAGGAGAAAATCCATTCCCCAGCTCCGACGTCTACACCCTGAAGATGCCAAGTGGGCTTTGAAAGAGGTTCATTCCGTGGAATGCAGGAACCATATTGGTGGAGAGGCCTTGGCATATCAGGTTCTCCGCATGGGGTATTATTGGTTGACCATCTATCAAGATGCTAAGAACTTGGTACAAACCTGCGAGGCATGCCAGAAGACCGTAAACTAGAGTCACCTCCCTCCAGAGCACTTGTCGTCCCTTAGCTCACCGTACCCCTTTGCTATGTGGGGAGTCACTTTGATTGGACCACTTCCTATAGCTCCGAAACAATCCAAACACGATATCGTAGCTATTGACTACTTCACAAGGTGGGTTGAAGCCGGACTACTCTCCCAGATATCAGAAGAGAACACAACAAGGTTCATCAAGACCAATGTAGTTTATAGGTTCGGAACCCTTCTTGCCATCATAACCGACCTCGTAAAACAGTTTGATAATGGCCGATTCAGAGATTTCTGTGAAGGTTTAGGAATCGACCTTCCGTTTGCTTCGGTAGCCCACCCTTAGACCAATGGTTTGGTGGAATCCATGAACAAAACCATTAAGAAGTTGTTGAAGAAAAAGCTACAGTAGAAGAAAGGCAGATGGGTAGAGGAGCTTCCCGAGGTCGTCCGGGCTTACCGCACTACAAGGCGAACAGCTACCGGGGAAACGCCCTACTCCCTAGCATTCGAGGTTGAAGCAGTCCTACTCATAGAGCACAAGCTGACGTCCTTTAGAATCCAATGATTCGAACCGATGAGCAATGAAAGCAAGCTTCGAGAAAGCTTGGACCTCACCGAGGAGAAGCAAGATCGAATAGCTGAGAAGGTAGCGATCTACCAAAACTGGATTGCCAGGTACTTCAACAGGAGGGTTAAAGCCCGAAGCTTTAAAGAAGGAGATCTAGTCCTCAGGAAAGTGATGTCGAACAGCAGGAAGAAATCAGACGAGGTCCTAGGGCCCAACTGGGAAAGACCATACCTAATAAAGATGGTGATCCGTAATGGGGCGTACAAGCTCGAGGATATAAATGGCCGACTCATCGACCATAGTTGGAATGCATATCACCTAAGGAAATTCTACCCTTGAACCGGGGACTCAGGAGCAGGCGACTTCCGACTAGCTTCTTTTATTTTTTTTCACAATAATGTACTCCACCCTCCATATCAATAAAGCCTGCTTTTCTTGTTTACTCATTCTTTAACTATGTCCTACAATGATTTGGGTATACATGGAAAGTTTGACATTATCACCTCAAGACCGGGAGTAAGTCAGGGAAGCTCCCCCAACCCCCCTCCCCCGCCACTCCTGATGTCTCGACCGGACACTATCCCCCGTCAAGAAGGATCTGAGTGTAAGGGCATAGTTGCCATCCAGATCTCAAGACCAAGAAATAGCTAGATAGCCCTCATGATGCCTTGGTAGGGCTACCACCCCCAATAAGGATCTGTGTGTAAGGGCATAGTTGCCATCCAGATCTCAAGACTAGGAAATAGCTAGATAGCCCTCCTGATGCCTTGGTCGGGCTACCACTCCCAAGGAGGATCTGAGTGTAAGGGCATAGTTGCCATCCAGATCTCAAGACCAGGAAATAGCTAGATAGCCCTCATGATGCCTTGGTCAAGCTACCACCCCCAAGAAAGATCTGAGTGTAAGGGCATAGTTGCCATCCAGATCTCAAGACCAGGAAATAGCTAGATAGCCCTCCTTATGCCTTGGTCGGGCTACCACCCCCAAGAAGGATCTGAGTGTAAGGGTATAGTTGCCATATAGATCTCAAGACTAGGAAATAGCTAGATAGCCCTCCTGATGCCTTGGTCGGGCTACCACCCCCAAGAAGGATCTGAGTGTAAGGACATAGTTGCCATCCAGGTCTCGAGACCAGGAAATAGCTAGATAGCCCTCCTGAGGCCCTGCTTGGGCTACCACCCTTAAGAAAGATTCGAGCTTAAAGGATAAACCCTTCACTAAATACCTCACTCGGGTTTACAGCCCCCTAGAGGGACTCAAAAATAGAGGGCTTGACTTCCTTAAAATCTAAATATGCTAGTAAATTCAGGTTACTAGCTCTCCTTGATACGAGGTTACTTACTACAGCAGACCGACTTTCTTAAATTCTAAATATGCCAGTAAGTTCAGGTTACTAGCTCTCCTTGATACGAGGTTGCTTACTACAACAGATCTACAACCAAACAAGGGGACTGTCAGCTGAAGAAGTTGAGCTAGGAGTTTCATTAATATGAGGACTCAATGCCAATAGTTTATTTTTCCTATTTTGTTTTTCCCCAAAGATAGCTCGTTTCGATATAAAAGCTGGACCTAGAGGGAGATCAAGCAAGTACATGCAAGCCAGAGTTAGATCTGAGATTAAAATTTTATTATCAAGTAAGGAAGTCTATCCCCCAACAAGGGTACAACAAGCAAGGGGGGCCCAATCCCTGGTTCCGGTCTATAAAAGCAATAGTAAAATGGCAAGGGTCAAACACGATTAGAGATGGAATGCCCACCCCCCTTTCCGAGCATTCAAAATAAGTCATAAAAAAAGATTCAAATTTCTTCATCTTCTTGTTGGCTTTCAACCTCTCCCTCTATAGAAAGAACCTCACCCCATGCTCCCCTCTCTAGCGGTAGCTCATCTTGAACAGCTGTGTTTACCACCTCAGCCACCTCCTCATGGGGATCTTCCTCAACTGTTTCGGGGCCAACATGATCCTCTTCCACAACTTCATTAATCACCGCCATAACTGCAGACGGTATGGCTGCGTCAAGAAGGTTGGCCACAGAGTCAGGCATAATCCCACCTTCATTTGATTCCGCTCCTAGGAGCATTATGGGGGAATTCTGGGCTTCAGCAAGGCCTCCTTCTAGCTCCTCGGTTTGGACCCCCCTCAAAGATTCACCAAGACCAGATGCTAGGAAGGCTGGAACAAGAGGAGGCAGATCTAACACCTCCAACCGCTTCCTAGCTCTCTCCCCCAAAAGACCAGCTCCATCATTTTTGGGGCGAGACATTTCTGCAGCCCGTGACATGACCTCCTCCTTATCCCAGCCGATAATTTAAAAAGAGATCGAATGGGGGAGGAAGAGCCTCTGAAACCTGATAGGAGGCATAGAAGTACCCCTCGTTAAAATAGGCTTCCACCTCGGCCTGGAGCTAGGTAACTTGTGCCTGTAAATTCTGGTTCTCAAATCCAGAGCCTTCGCCTCTCCCTTCCAGTCATCCCGCTGGCTAGCCCACCATTTTGATCGGAGAGTTTCCTGATCAAAGCCCGCACTAAAGCTCAGCCAGCTGTGTCTCTATTCCCTGTTGGCTGGAGGTCATCTCCTGGACCAGGGTTTGAGCCCTCGCAAGCAACCCCATGGTTCGCTCGGCTTCAGCCTCAGCCTTGGCTACCCGATCACGGAGGAAGGTTACCTGATGCCCCATGGCCACCTAAAACTTGAAAGCCTGCAAAAGAAAATCATGTTAGAAAATGACAAATCAAGCAGCTGAATGAAGAAGTAAAAGCGATGATTATCTCGGCTAGAAGGGCAGACTTTTTGGTAATCATGATGTCCACGGGCATCACGGTCATCCTAGAAAGCCTGCCGCATGGACAGGATGCAACATATTACTTCAGGACCTCGTCCTGACCAGCCGAGCTCGATTGTTAGTAGGAGCGAGAGGGGGCGACCTCAGGAATATCGGTATCGGACTCCTCCGGAACCTTGACTGCCCGGGATACAACCGGATCAGTAGAGAGGGATAATGTAACTCGGGGAGCATCGGTTGAAGCAGAGACTACTGGAGAGGGAGCAGGAGCGGACTTATTGATGACTTGGGAGGTAGACCCTCATCGACCTAGAGCCTTTGCCATCCGAGATGCAAAAAGTGCCATCTTGGACTTCACTTCGAAAGGTGAGGGGGAAGAAACGAGCGGGGCAACTGTCTTAGTGGTTGACCCCCCCCCCCCCCCCCCCCTTTTCAGAACAGCCGAGAGTGCTCCCGGGAACGGTCTGGAATGAGAAGGAAGGATCCCAGCTTACCAGGCTTCACGAGAAGCTGGAGCAATAACAAACACTTTTAAAAAAAAAGGATCAAGATCATCAGAACTGAACCATCCAACAAGTTAAAGACAGAATAGAGCTAGATACTTACGATGATTGGCATAGGAAATCCGCAGGTACTTGTTCACCCTGAGGGGATCGAAGGGGTCAGCGATTGGAAACTTCAAATTTAAGTAATTTTTAGTCATGATGGTCTTCAGCACGGCTTCAGACTCAGCGGGCAAGGAATCTCGACCCTATGAGGGTTTGTCACTAAAGGCGGTGGAAACCTCAAGCTCATGCCCACCGACGAATACAGAGCTCCCCCAGTCTCCCCATGCCAGTACCCATTCCTCTTTCCAAGCGGTGTCCTTCTTTGTAGCCCCGGGAATGATAAAGTTGAGCCTATTCTTGGCCTCGGCATAAAATTGGCCTCTTGGAATCCCAGCCAGGCTACCTATCTGGAAAATAAAGGCGAGCTCCTCAACTCCAGGCTCTCTGGTTACATTGCTCATCTCGCACTGCTCCCTCTATAGCATGAGGAAGCTGACCAGATGCCTCAAGAAGCCAGACGTTAATTGGAGTGGAGCCAGCTGTAAGGCATTGAGGGCCCGCTGGAGGGTAAGGTGGAGAGGAAGCCTCACCCTGCTCTCGAAAACTGCAATGTGGATAGGAAGATTGTTCTTGGGCAGGTTAAAAACGTCATAGTTCCTGTGGGGGACAGTGAGGGAAACGGTGTCAAAGATACCGTATCTGTTTAGAAGACGGCTGATCGACTGAGAGTCGACGGTGGAATCGGGGATGACCCTGGGTTCGAAAATAGGGATAACAACTTAAGGAAGCTCTGCTACTGTGACTTGAGCCCTTCCCGACTGCGGAGCGTGGATGATTCCTCATTGCTCAAAATTCCTCCCATCCACTTACGAGGAGCTAGGTTAAGGCCTCCGGTGCCCTCAACCAAGGCATCAACACTATCTGTGGAAGTCGACATTAATGGGTAAGAGAGGTGTGAAAACAAGCAGGGAAATCGGCAGAGAAAGCAGGGAAGAAGAAATTTGAAATTTTGAGATTTGAGAAAGTATGAAGAAAGTAACGGTAAGGCCGGGTTTAAATAGAGGATTATCGACGATATCCTTGGAAAGATCACCTGGAGCGTATTGCAGCCATCTTTCTTCAAATAACACACAGTTTCAAATCCAAATATTGGGTAATTAATGAGAAGATTTCGCTCTCATTAATTATCTTTATGGCAGAAAACTTTTTCAATTAAACAAGGAATCTGACTTCAACCCCAACTCTACCACCGGTGTTCAAGTCAGAGGGGACTTCTGTTAATAGTGAAATTTTACCAGAGGTCAAAGAAAATTTTCCACCCACAATCGACAATCGCGAAACCTGAAAAGACCGTAAAGCCACCCCGCAGGAGCAAGGAAGGCCGGCTAGGCTTCAAAACTACCAGAAAACAAGCCAAGCGTGACCAGGATGAGCCCCCATAGAGTACTGGAACCCGAGCTTCTCCAGCCATCTATCGGGGAACCTCGGCTCTGAGGTCGAGCTCCACAACAACCCCGTGAATGCCAGGGGAAGTCTCAAAGCTCAAGAGACATTCGAGAGAAGTCCGCCAACCTCTCCAGAAGCCCACTGTCCTTGTTAGACATAAAGGAAGAATCACACCTAAATCTACACTACCCCAACTACCTCCCAGGAAGGTCTACAAGAGCACCTCAAGCCCCCAAGGGTCAGGAAAAATCCATCTTAAGCTTCTAAGAACAGAGCCGGAGCACGGATCTACCTCGCATTATAGGGCAACAGGCAGCTGGTAGGGTGACATCCATGAAAATTCATGACACGAGTGCACACAGGATCATCTCCACGTAATATTTACATGCACGTCAAGAGTTAGATTTAAAAAGGGAACAAACTTATCTTCGTCAACGATATCATCAAATCCCGTAACAATTCAAATTCAAAAGATGAATCCCGCCCGATAAGGAGGGAGCGGTTTCATGGGATCACGGTGAAATATTTGCCAACTAAAAACCTACTTGAACGATATAAATATGTGAGGTCATGCATAGTAGAGATATACAAAAAAACAGAGAAAAACCTAGATAGACTGAGATTTAGATAGAAAAATAAAGAAAAGAAAAATAAAGAAAAGAAAAATAAAAGAAGAGGGGAAGGCCTAAATTCTGTATTCAGAACACGGCCACCTTCATTTCCACTATTCGACCAGCACGGAGTTGCCACCACCCTATATCTTAGAGAGACTGATAGCACACGAGAGAGTGATTTGTGTTTTATAGCAATCTATCAATAATAAAGGCTCTCATTTACTGTTATTACAATACAGTCTCTCGTCTATCTCTTGACAGGTCGGGAAACAATGGTACCGACCCCGGCCACCACTTTCGTGGTAGTGGTCTCGAGGGTGTTAACAGGAATTTTTCATCCCGAGCAAATTTCCCATCAACAAGTACAATTATACATAAAATTGGGATAAGCTAGTATAATTAGCCCTTATAAATACAAGAGCAAGGGAAAGGACAAAAATGGTATTTTCCATTTTTGTGGTTAACTAACAGTGGTCTACCGTTAGTAAACGGGTCAAATGTATGTTTGTGTTATTATGTAATGATCACTGATTTTAATGCAAATACGCAATTATGTATATAATCAGGGCGAGTTAGTGCAATTTGATGGTGGCACATAGGGGTGGGCATAAAAACCGGAACCGAACCGAACCGAACCGAACCGAAAAAGGGTGTTTGGTTCGGTTTTATACATCAATTCGGTTCGAACCGAATGAACCGTATTGATGTCGGTTCAGTTTTGGTTTTATGTCTTCAAAACCGACCCAAACAGTTTGAACCGACATATATAATAAAAAAAATCCCTAATTTTTCTCATTCTTTCAACCTCTATCTCACAGAATCACAGCCCACCCCTCTGGCTCTCTCTATCGCTCGACTGCTCAAGCCTCAACGCACAACTCTCTCTCTTCCACCATTTCTTCAAACAATCAACCCATCAGAAATCTCTCTTCCGCCTGCAATCGTCCCTTCCACGGCTCCGTACTTCCCCCGCTTCGTCCTTTAGAGTCCCGACTTCCGCTGGCAATCACCTGTTTAAGGTATTTTTCTTTTTTCTGATCTAGATTTTTTCTCTAATTGTTTTCCCTCTTTCTTATCTATTTTGATTTGATGAGTGATGACTTCGATTATTTATATGTATATTTTAATTTTTTTTGTAATGAGTCGTCTTTTGACTCTCTTCCATGGTTCGACTATGCGAGCTTAATCTGTTTTAATGACACTGACATGATGAATGTTGGTGATTTCGGTTGTGAATTTGGATTTAGTGGATTCCAACTTTGATTTTGAGCTTGCTCTATTCGAGCTTGGTATGCATGATTCAGTGGATTCCAACTTTGATTTCGAGCTTGCTCTGTTCGAGCTTGGTATGTATGATTTAGTGGATTCCAACTTTGGTTTTTATTGTTGTTGTTGCTGCACCGAGGTCCCATCCATGTATAATTTTGCATAATTGTAAAATGCAACTGATGTGCATCTCTTGTTATTATACTTTGTGATTTGGTCATATATGAGAATATGAGATAATTGTATACCCACAAAGATAATTGTATAATTCTGCTAAGTTTCTCTGCTCTGTCTGTTGCCAGGGGGCTTGGTTGGTGTTTGGGTTTTTTTTTTTGGTTTCTCTGCTCTGTCTGTATACCCACAACAACTTTGGTTTTTGTTGTTGTTGTGTTTGTCAGTTTGTGTGGTGCAGCTGGTGCTTATGTTTTTTGTTTCACATTGTTGTTTTTTTTCTGGTTTTTTAATGTGTTGGTGTTGGTGTTGTTGTGTTTGTGTGGTGCAGCTATTGTAGTAATGAATTTTATGTTATTGTGTTTTGATTATTGGTTTTGTTGTTTAATTTATTATTTTCTTGCTTTTATAGTTTTATGTGTGTTTGGATTTTAGAATGTCAATGATCTAATTTAGTTATTTACTTTGATTTTAAAGGATGGAAATTGGCCATAATACGACCTATTCATCAGAGGAGAATTCAGGTTCACAATCTGATGAAGAATTAGATAATTCTAGCTCTGTTGCAAAAGAAAAGAGTGGAAAGAAGGGTGTACGGGTATGTGGTAGGAAAGGCCAAAAAAAATCAAAATGTTGGTTGCATTTTCAAGAATACCACACTAAAGATGGAAGAAAGAGGGCTAGATGCAAACATTGTGGTGATACGTATGCATGTGGGTCGGGTTCCAATGGGACAACAAACATGAATACTCATATTGAGAAAAGGTGTAAAAAATATCGGCCACCTAGTAATGATTCAAGACAAACATTTTTGGTTAAACAACCAAATGTGGAGGGTAGCGGTAGTACCTTAGCCACCTCTAGATTTAGTGCCGAAGAATGTAGAAGGGCTTTGGCATAGATGCTCATTCTAGATGAATTGCCATTTAGATTCGTTGAGAATAGAGGGTTCCGTAAGTTTTGTTTTGCGATGAATCCTAGGTTTGATGTTCCATCTAGGAGAACAATTGTAAGAGATCTGTATAAGTTATATGTAGAAGAGAGAATTAAGTTGAAGAAGTAATTTAAATCTAGTCAAGTAAGGGTATGTTTAACCACAGATACTTGGACATCGATCCAAAATATAAACTATATGGTTGTGACAGCCCATTTTATTGATTGTGATTGGCAGCTGCAAAAGAGGATCTTGAGTTTTAGTCAAATAACTGATCATAGGGGGGATTCGATTGGAAGGTGTATTGAGAAAGTTTTGTTAGATTGGGGCATTGATAAAATATTCACAATAACCGTGGATAATGCAACAGCAAATGCAAATGCCATTGGTTATATGAATAGAAAATTGAATAGTTGGCGTGTGGATGGAGCAATTTTAGAGGGAAAGTACTTGCATTTACGATGTTGTGCACATACCCTAAACTTAATAGTGAGTGATGGGTTGAAAGATTTGCATAAATCGGTTGTAGCCATACGCAATGCAGTCAAATATGTTAAATCTTCTCCTAGTAGACTAGCTCAATTTAAAAAATGTGTTGAACATGAGAAGATGGGGAATAATGGTTTCGTGGTGTTAGATGTTCCTACACGATGGAATTCCACTTATTTGATGTTGGAAAGTACAGTGAAACTTAGAAAAGCATTTGAGCGAATGGAGGAAGAAGATGGTCACTATATCAACTACTTTAGGGAGAGTGATAATGAAAAGAAGCGGATAGGACCACCTCTTTTGAATGATTGGGAGAATGCCAAGGTATTTATTCATTTTTTATCAACTTTTTATGATATTACCTTGGATTTTAGTGCTTCGTTGCATGTGACTTCTAATATATATTTTAAGAGTTGGTGCACTATTTTTAATCAATTAACATCATTGAGCACTGAGAGGGATCCGCTTGTGAGTAGAATGGCTGTGAGTATGAAACTGAAATTTGACAAGTATTGGGGGGGTTTAGATAAAACTAACAACTTGTTGATAATTGCGGTTGTCCTTGACCCAAGGTACAAATTAGCTTATGTGAAGTGGCGTTTTGATGCATTTTTTGGTGTACAACAATCTCAATTGATGCTTTCTAGTTTGAAAGATGTGTTGGTAGATTTGTATGAGTGTTATGTTAAACTTTATGGTGGTGTGGGTGTAAAGTCAAATGATGGTGTGTCATCTTTTGGGAGTGGTGTGCTTGAAACCTTTTGTGAAAAGGAAAAGTTTAGAGAGGATAGCTTATGGGGCCAAAAACAACAGGAGGAAGATGTTAGTATGGGGAAAAGTGAGGTGGAGTTGTATTTGTTAGAAGCTTGTGAGAAACTGAATGACAAGTTCGATCTTTTGGCTTGGTGGAAGAATAGTTCAATCAAATTTCCTATTTTGTCAATGATTGCAAAAGATGTTTTTTCAATGCCGATTTCAACTGTGGCTTCTGAGTCCGCATTTAGCACTGGAGGACGTATACTTGATCCATTTAGGAGTTCATTGACTCCTAAAATAGTTGAGGGCTTAATTTTGACTGGAAATTGGTTGTCGGCTTCTTGCCCTATTGCTGAACCGTGTGTTGCAGAAGAGCATGCTAAAAATGATGATAATTCGGTTCAAATGTTAGAACATTATACCAATGTTGAAACCGGTAAGTAATGATAATAATTTATCAAGTTTTTTTTAAAATCAAATATATTAAGTATTATTTAATAAGTAAGCTAATTACTTTTTTGTTGCCTTCATTTAGAGCATGAAAGTGGACTAACAAATAAGACAATGGATGAAGATTGAGGATAAATGAAGGTAAGAATTTAATGTGGTATTTGTTTGTTTAGTTTTACATTTTCTCTATTTATAATTTTTTTTTCCTTTTATTAGTTAATCATATTTTCTCTATTTACAGCTGAAGATTTGAAGTGGAAGAAATACATGGATTACATTTGAATTATTTTTTTATGTTTTATTATATTGCGGATTGTATTTGAAGTTTAATTAATTTATGGATTGTATGTTGGATCATGTTTGTGATCATATTTTATTTTGGATTGTATTTTGGACAACTATGTAATTGGACTGATATTTTATTTTATTAACTATGTAATTGGATTGATATTTTGGACAGCTATGTATAATTGGATTGTATGTTGGATTATGTGTGAATTGTGATTATATTTTATTTTAGATTGTATTTTGGACAACTATGTGATTGGACTGATATGTCATATGTTATTCTATTACAATTATGTAATTGGATTGTTATTTTGGACAACACTGTATTTGTATTGCATTTTGGACTGATGTCTTACTCTATGTAATTGAAGTTATCTACTTATCTGGATTCAATTTCTGGATAGCTATTTTTAATACTTTTGAATTTTGATTGATTTGAACTGTATTTATATATGTATTTATGCTTATTATGGACAAAATTTGATTATGTAAACAATATTTCAGTTAAATTTGGACTAAAACAATTGTCTAAAGGTCCAACACGATAAGTGAATAGTAGCCGGTAAAAGGTAAAAATGAAATGAAGATTTTTTTTTGTAAAAAAAACAGAAGCCCAATAAGCCCAAAACCGAACCGAACCGAACCGAACCGAACTGAGAAAAGGGTGTTCGGTTCAATTCGGTTTTGGGGTTCAATATGGTTCAAACCGATTCACATATTTAAAAACCGAATTTAATTCAGTTCAATACGGTTTTTGTCAAAACCGAACCGAACCGAACTGCGCCCACCCCTAGTAGCACATATAAAAGTTTGTTAATATTGCCCAAAACATTCAGTTTCTCTTGAATAGATACCGGGATGTATCGATTTCTTTTGTTCCAAGAACTTGTAACATGGTGGCGCGTTTTGATGCCAAACATACTGTGTTTAGATCGTCATGTTTTATGGGATTTTGATTTTCCTTATTGGTTAGTTGATTTGGCTTGTAAAGATGTTTCTTTTCCCTCTAATGGGGTCCGAATAAAATTCACTCTTCCCTTAAAAAAACAAAAATTAATGTAAAGAATAAGGTCAATTCAAGTCTACCTATGGGTACAATAATATGTGACCAACAGGATTTGTGACCCATCACCTACTGCTGCACACAACTTGAACCTACCCTTCCCTCCATATTTGAACTCAAGCATTTTATTGGGTTAGTTGTTACGTAAAGATATAATCAGATAAAATTGTTTTCTTATATATAATATTATTTACCCACATTAAGTTTAATCATAAGTTTATTTTATTTTTGAATATTGTTAAGTCATTATTAAATTGTTTGTCTTATAACTTTTGGCTCCAATAATATAATTAAACTCTAATTTAGAACTTGAGATCTCGGTTGACTGGTTTTATTATCAACTTTGAAGTTTGAACATGTTACTTTAAGTTGAAAATTCAATTTGAGTAAATTCATATATAATCCTTTTTTCTTATGTAATAAAATTCAAATATAACGAGATGAGGTTGATCCGATAGTAAACCCTTCATACCTGTACCATGAGATTATGTGTTCGAATACTCCTCGTTTCTTAAAAAACAACCCCAAATTGATATAATACTTTAAAAAATAAATTCATATATAATCCTAAAAATTCTAATTAAACGTATTGTTGATGAAATTAGTTCAAGATCACATGTCTTAGCAGAGATAAGCCCCAAATGCAACAAATATTTAAAGATGGCCTTTAGAAAGCAATATGTACTTGTTAGGCATCCGTACGGCCTCAAAAAAGGCTACAATTTTTAGGTGTGGGCCGATTGGGCCTTCATTGGCCCTTTTGATTGTTTAAATGAGTAAATGGTCCCTTCATGTAAATTTTATGATTGTTTATTCTCATTTAATTATAATTCTCAAGAGGTTGAATATGATCTTAATTAAGAAGGTTGAGACCATATTAATTATAAATTGAAAATTTGGTCTCAAGAAGGTTGAATATGCATGATCTGCTCATTGGCTGTGCAGTTGAATAATTTCACTTGCTCAATCCAGAATTTGATTCAGGGCTTTGTCCAACTGATCGAACCACCAATATTTACCGGTAAAGCTCCCACGTACGGATCCAAAAAGAACCATTAATTAATTTCTTTGAAATTCCATTACTTGTGAAAATCTTCACTATCAGGACTCAAATCATCTACTTTTGATTTGAAGTGATACCATTATAGAAATTATCATGTCTCGACGTCCTCCTCCCCATCTTTTTGGAACATGGTTAGAGGCAAAGCCAACTTCAATAAATTTGAGGGATCGGGGATATGACAAAAAATTGAGATAAAATTAAATAATATTTAATTACTTTAAAAAAAAACATGGGCCGTGAGGACATGGCTTCACATGACAAGGAAAATGCCAAGGCTTGATATTTCAATTGAAAAAAAAAATTATTTGATATGGGATCGTTTTTTTCCATCACGATCGATTTGAGAATCTGCGTACTAGTTGAATATATTGAAAGGATGGAGATAAAAACACGAAGTTTTTTCACCTATCTACTATCATAAGAAGAAGAAGAAGAAACAAGATTGAGGGCTTTAAGAGAGAGGATGGAAGTTGGATGGAGGATATTGGGGAGTTAAAGATGGAAAGGTATTTCCACAATCTTTTTTTTTTTTTTGAAACTGCAAAGATATTATAAGGCCAAAGCCAAAGCAATAAGCAAACCCAGGAAGAAAACAGCACTAACGGAAAGGAACAATCAACCCAAGCACAGCCAAGCAGGCAAACAAAGCAAAAAGAACAACATAGACAAACACTCCTGAAAACAGAGCGCCCCCACACTACATACAAGGAAACACAAACAAGACTAGAGCAAACACCCAATCAACCAGAAACAACAGACACCCCAATCAGAAAAAACCTTGCACACTGGACGTCAACAAGCCAAAAAACATAACAAAGGCCCCCCCACTGAAGTCTATCACCCTGATTAGCTGACCCCTTTTTTGCAAGAGAATCAGCCAAGGAATTTGAAGCTCTTGGCTTGAACATAATCTCTAGCTCGACCATGTCTTGAATGAAGTTCCTGATGTCGTACACCAGATGGGCCACTAGAAGATGACCGAAATCTTCACCTTTGATCCATTCCACAGCAGATTTCGAATCGGTAATAATAGAAATGTCGTGCATCAGTAAAGACCTGTTATAATAGACCAACTGATACACCTTAACAATGGCGTTCACTTCAGCCGAACAAGAATCCATGATCCCTAAATAATAAGAAAACAGCATAAGAATTTGCCTAGTCGCGTCTCTTAGAGAGCCCCTGATGCCAGCTTCTCCCGAGCAACCCCTAGCTGAGCCATCAACATTAAAAAATAGGGCATTTCCCATGGGAGGAGTCCACTCCTTGTGCTTAACAACTCTAAAATTTTCCTTATCAACGCACCTATCACTGATATCCAACAGAAGCAGAGTTAAATCAACTTCTGAACCACAACCATGGTTCTTGAACCACCAACAAATGTCAAATATGACTGAGTCCGAAGCAATGCCTAAATTAGCTTGGGTATCCCAAAACACCACATTGTTACGAACCTCCCAAATCGTCAATATAAAAGCAACAAACAGAGTGTTCCAGGCTCTGTTCCTATTGGCCGATTGACAAAAGCCACCCCAAGCATTTAGCCAATCATTGATGGAAAGGTTTGAGCAGCTTGAGACACCCCACCATCGCATGCACGCCGACCATAATTTCTAGGACCATCCATACAGAAGGAAGAGATGATATACCGATTCAACTTCTTCACCGTAAAAAGGACAAGAAAGATCCACCACCTGACCACCACCCAATTTATGAATGACTTCTTTCACCAAGGTTCAACCCCTAAGTAATTGCCATAAAAAGATATCAACCTTTGGAGGGCATAAAATTTTCCTCTGAGCTGTCTTGAGCACTACCTCCAAGTTGTCCTGAGCATTACCTCTTTCAAGACAACTCCTAAACGACCTCACAGAGAAAAGGCCGTTTGAGCAATGCGTCCAAGCCAAGGTATCATGAAATCTCTTCCTTATAATAATGCTATCCAAAGACAAAACAAAGCAGTTCCACAGATCTCTTTCCCACTCAAAAGGCTGTCTTCTTAACTTTACATCCCAAACCCATTTGGAGCCCTCCTAACATCCAAACTCCTTAATAACACCCTCTTTATTTGAAGACAACGTGAAAATCCTAGGAAATGCTTCCTTCAACAGGACTGAATCCCAAACAATGTCGCGCCACAACCTAAGCCTCTCACCATTACCTCAAACCGCTTGAAAGCCATTTTTAATAATATTGAAAGCACGGTGATCAACATGAAGCAGAGAACTGACAGCCTTGAAAAAATGGGACCCATTCTTGACTCCTTGGCCATCTCAAAAAATTGAACTCGGATTAAGACCGTATTTCGCACTTAAGACTATCTTCCATAGAGACCGATCTTTTCTCCCAAAACTCCATAACCATTTAGCAATGAAGCTCAACCCTTTATCTGTCATTCTACCAATGCCAATACTGCCTTGCTTATTACTTTTGCAAAGAGAAACCCAATTCACGGCATGCATTTTCTTCTTAACAAGACCATCATTCCAAAAGAACTCTCTCTGACGTTTTTCAATCCTTTTTGTCACACCTCCAGGAATTCTAAAAACAGACATGAAGTAAGTAGGAAGACTAGAGAGAACCGTTTTTATAAGTACTAATCTGTCTTCTTTAGATAAAAAAAAACCCCTCTTCCAATGAGCCAATCTATTCTCCACCTTAGCAATGATAGGATGCAAAAAAATTTCCCTCATAGGATTTCCACCTAAAGGAAGACCCAAGTATGACAAAGCAGGGATGCCAACGAGCATCGAAAAGACTTGGCCCACTCCCTGTCATTCAGACATTTTTTTTCCAACTTTGACAAGGCAGCTCTTAAGGAAGTTAACTTTCAAACCAGAGACTAATTCAAAACACCTCAAGATTCTCTTAGCATTTAAAATATAATCCAAATTTGGTTCTAGAAAAAGAACTGTATCATCGGCAAACTGAAGATGTGTAATATGGATGGAGTCATTTCCGAAACCTATACCTTTAATCAAACCCAAGTCTTTCGCTTTGTCTATCATATTGCTGAGAACTTCAACCACCAGATTAAACAAGAAAGGGGATAACGGATCACCCGATCGAAGACCCCTTTTTAGAGGAAATTGCATTGTTGGGCTTCCAATGACCAACACAAACATGGTAGGCGAGCTAATATACCACATAATCCAGTCTTGCCATTTCTGCCCGAAACCCATTTTAGCCAACACTTCAAGTAAAAATGAGTGGTCGACACAATCATACGCTTTTTCGAAATCCAGCTTCAGGAGAATCACCCATTTACCCTGTTTCTTCCAAGAGTGAATTATCTTATCGGCTATAACAAAATTGTCAACCAATTGCCTACCTTTCACAAAGGCCATTTAGGTAGGACCAATAACTGAATTCATCACAAGCTTTAGTCTGTTGGCTAAAACCTTCACTAACACTTTATAAAGAGAACCAATCAAGCTAATGGGCATGTAGTCATGTAAAGACTCTAGATTCTTGGTCTTCGAAATAAGCGCTAAGAACGTGTGATTCAAATTCTTCACCACCACACCGTTACTAGAAAATTCATGCAGAAAATTATTGCAATCATCTTTAATGATCTCCCAGTTCTTCTTAATAAAGTTTAAATTGAAATCGTCCGGTCTAAGAGCCTTATTTCGATCACAATTATTCAAGGCAATCCAAACTTCCTTGTATGAAAAGGCTGCTTCAAGAGAAAAATTATCCTGGTCCAAAATCTGCTTGAGAAAAATACCGTTAATAGTTGGTCTAAGTTGTCTCCCCTTCTTGAAATGATTGTTGAAAAAAAAAACATACAATCTTTAACTTGTGCCAGCCCAAGACACCAACTGCTAGAGATATTCAAAGAACCAATGTCATTTACCTTCCTTCTAACATTGGACACTATGTGGAAAAACCTAGTATTTCTATCACCTTCCTTAATCCATTTAACCCTCGAATTTTGATTCCAAATTCGTTCTTCCAAACGTAAAAGTTTCCATAAATTGATAAGACACCGCGATCTCTCCTGACGTAACTCCATCGACCATCCTCGAATTAACGTTTTCTTATCAATCTCGATCAGATCCTCTTCCAAGGACTTTATCTGTTTATCATGAGGGACACTCTGTTTCGAATTAGCTTTCATATATATTTTTGCAGCTCTAGCCTTCTTGAACAACTTCGAACCAAAAGAAACACCCTCTTTGCACTCTTTTCAGCTAAAACCAGCGGCCTCTATCAGTTGTTTGTCATCTAACTAAGCATTCAAAAATCTAAACGGTTTTGGGCCCCAATCTTTGAAAGGTTCTCTGATCAGAATGAAGTTATGATCGGAAAAGTTCTTACTCATTCCTCTTTGAACCAGCTTCGGAAACCAAGAAAGGAATTCAGGATCGCAAAGAAAATGATCTAGTCTGGCCCAAGATCCACTTTCCCTATTGTTAGACCAAGTAAAAGTTAAACCTTGCAAGGGTCTGTCAACCACACTCGCCAGCTGAGAAAACGATAAAAGTTTTCCATCGATTTCGAGTTACCAGCACCACCTCTCATCTTGCTCGATGACAAAACCATATTGAAATCACCACCAACTACCCACGGCCCAGGAAGAGAAACCTGAGCATTCAAAATAAAATTCCAGAGCTCTACTCTGTCATTTTCTGTGTTAACAGTGTAAACATTGCAAAAAACCACACACTTCTTAATTTCCAAAAGCACACCTGAGACAATAACACAATGATCGTTGGTTATGCAGTCTTTGGCCTCCAACAAATCATCATTCCATAAGGTAATAATACCGCCAGCCGAACCCCTTGCCGCCATTCCCATACCTTTTGTTAACAGAGATCCCCCCAAAGATTTAATCACTTTCGAATCAAAAATGCTAAGCTTTGATTTCTAAACGAAGAGTAAACCAGGTTTGAAATTATAGACAAGCTTTCTCACTGCTCTCATTTTCTCAACCCTACCCAAACCCCTAACATTCTAAGATAAAACTAACATAAAAACACAAAACAATCCGCACACACAAGCATAACGAAGAATCATTTCTGTATCTGATACCTTTCCTCATCCTCCTTTTATCTCCTAGCTATTTCCTTTGCAGCTGAATCCTCTATATCGTTAAAATTAAGCCTTAATGCAACACCTTCTCGATAATCTTCGCTACCTCTGTGCTCAAACTCCACTCACCAGCCTTAGATCCCTCTTCCTCAAACCCCTTGTCATTGTTCTTGCCTGGTCGGTTTAAACATCCCAGGGACACTCTTTTTTCAATAACCTTTGCCACTTCAACCTCTAAATTCCAACTTCCCACTGAATTCCCTATCAAATTCGTTACACTGTCTCTTTCCTCCACAACTGTGATGGCCTGGCATCTGGCTTTGCGGGTTGTCATGCCATGAATTTTGGTTGACCCAACCCTCTTGCTCGTTCTTAAAGGGGTGTCTCTCTTCTTTTCCTTTTCCCCACCATTGAAACTATCAACTTCCTCTGTAGATACAATTTGGAATTGAGTGTCTGAAATATGAGAAACCGACTTACCAGACAAGGAGTCCTCATCCTTAGATTGGGTTTTATAAATGAGTATTTCTTTATGTGCCTCTATAATTAGGCCTTTGTGCGCGTTCCTTACCTCACCCATTGGGCCTACTGGTTTGTCCATATCATTACTTAAATCAATAATTATGTTACCACCCACCTATTGGCCTAAATCCACACCTGAAGTATCACCTCTGTAGTAACCATTATGCCCCTCTTCACTTCCTTCTGTCGAAGTAAATCCATCCTCTTCTCTGGCCATTTCTCTGACAGTTGATGCCTTATTTTTCTTATCTAAAATCAGCTTTCCATTAGGAATTGAGTGGAAAGTTGGTATTTGTCTCACCTTACTTTGAAAAACTCCCTTTCCTTTAGTGTGAAACCTCTGAGCATTCCCACTTGCTAGCCTGACATCCTCACCGTCAGAAGACCCTACACCCTTATTGAAATCCGATCTTTTCATGATTTGACTACCATCTCTAGCTTCGTCTCTTCTCACCAAAGATTGACAATGAGACAACAAGTTGAAACCCCTCCCACCCCTTACCTTCTGAGCCAATCTATCAGAGCCTAGGCCTGGTTGATTGTTCAAAGGCTTCTTTCCTAAACCCAGATGCCTTGAAATCCACTCCATTTCTACCTGTGCTGAATCTTCACGAGCTATAATGGAGAAGGAGTTCCTCCCTGTAACTACTTTAATGGTTTCAGGACAAGGATGACCGTTAGGAATAAGAACTAGAACTTTGCCTCTATTTAACGTATCTTTATTGATCGTCTCCTCTTCTACCAAGAGTGGCTCCCCCACCGCCCATCCCAATCTCATAAAAAAGTCCTCACACCAGCAATGCGATGGTATTCCCCTGAACTCAATCCAAGAGAGTTTATTTTGAGGCGTTAAGGATTTATTTTAGGCTCTAACAAATGAAAAGTAATCCTCCCAAACCAATTTGCTACTAATAAAACCATCATTGTCTATGTTCAAAACGAATTAAATAATATAATTTTATCTCCCAGATAATGCGATGAAACATAGTTCTTCCTCTGTAAAAGATCCACTACCGTTGAAGACACTTTTGAAAAGGACTTAAGAACCCCTACTGCACATTGCTCTAAGTAGCTCCCATCGTTCGACTCTTCATTCCATTTCATATACAAGACCTTCTGTTTACCTTTGTTCTCTAAACCTGCAACTGTGGTATTCTCCCTCACCACCTTTGCATACGACGATCCTATATAACTCCTCATATTTCTATGGACATCCTTATTTTGCTCAAAATAAAACTTTCCTCCTAAGTCCTTTTTCTGCTTGTTCCGATCCAAAGAAGCTACCTTCGAGCTTATTATCCATCCATAAACGTGCATACCATTCGATAATTGAGCTACCCATTCTGCTTCTTCTCTCCTACCAAACCGAACAAAAGCAAAAGAGCTTCTTCTAGACTTGGTAGTTAACGACAGATAGAGATCTCTCACCCTCCCAAAAGCTTTGAAAAATTCCCCATAAGCCTTTTTGATCCACCACCAGATTCAAGTTGTCCACAAAAACTGACACCTGGTTGGACCTAAAATCTCTATTTCCTTCAAAAACTATGTGGCTGGAATGTTTTACTTTCTCATTCTCTCTCATTCCACAATCTCTTTATGGCAACACAGTGTAATGGCAGGTACTCTCATTTGCCGATGTATTTTCCTTGTTTGGTCGAAATGGATATCCTTCATTTGTCTTCCCCTATTTATGAAAATGAAATCAAAGCAAGTTTGTTTAATATTGGTGGGATTAAAGCACCTGGTCATGACCGTTTTCCTGCTATTTTCTTTCAAAAATTCTAGAACTCCTGTAAAGCCAACTTGATTATGATGGTTTCTGATTGCTTCGCTCAGGGTAGTGTGCCTAATGATATTAATCAAACACTCATTTCCCTTATTCCTAAAGTCTCTAACCCTACTAGTATGTTGCATTTCAGACCCATCAATTTATGTAACACTACCTACAAGATTGTGAGAAAAGTTCTTGTTCAAAGACTTCGTGGTTTGTTACCAGATCTTGTTAGTCCTAATCAGGTAGCCTTTGTCTCTGGTAGGCAAATACAAGATAATATTGTGATCGCCCAGGAAGTTCTCCATAAGTTTAAGAGTGTTAAAGGCAAGTCGGGGCTCATCGCGTGGAAAATTGATTTCGCTATGGCATATGATAAGATGCAATGGGGATTTATCAAGCATGTTCTAGAGGAAGTTGGCATTGTTGGGAGAATGAATAAGCTTATTATGAGCTGTATCACTACTGTTCGATTTCAGGTGGTTGTGAATGGTGAGTTGTCTGAGAGTTTCAACAGGGAGATCCTCTATCTCCTTATATCTTTGTGCTTTGTATGGAGAAACTCTCTCATATTATTACATAAAACTCCTTGATAAGTCTTGGAAACCGGTAAAGTTCTCTAGAGATGGTCCTGAAATTTCTCATCTATTTTTTGTTGATGACCTTATCCTTTTTAGCAAGCCTCTCCTCAACAAGCTCAAATCATGAAAAATTGTCTCGATATTTTAAGTGATATTTCGGCTCAACAAGTGAGCTTCCCTAAGTCGAGAGTGCTCTAGTAACATCAGTGACCGTAAAGCTTTTATTCTAGCGAATATATGCGGGTCTCTTATCACGAAGAATCTGGGTTCTTATCTCGGTGTTCCTCTCATTCATGGACGTATCAAGAAAGATACATATAGAGAACTCCTTGAGAAGACTCAAAAGAGACTTTCTACTTGGAAGAGTGCTTCTCTGTCATTTGCTGGTAGATGCACTTTTATTAAATCAATTACTTCTGCCATCCCTATTTATGCCATGCAATCCATTAAGTTACCGTAGGAAATTTCTACAAGCCTTGATAAAATTAATAGAAATTTTGTGTGGGCTAGTTCTGTTGACAGGAAGAAAGTGCACCTTGTGAAGTGGGACACTGTTTTCTTGCCTAAAAATCTAGGGGGCTTAGGAATAAAAAAAATGAAAGCGATGAATCAAGCGCTTCTTGCCTGTTGGCGTCTGCTGCATAATAATACAGGCTTATGAGGTAGATTACTCAAGGATAAATACCATAAGGGTGGTAATATGTTTGACTGTGGGAACCTGACAAATAATAATTGCTCTATTACGTGGAGAGGGGTTCTTTTTGGGGCAAAGCAGTTACTGAATGGTATGAAATGGAGGGTTGGAAATGGCAATAGAATCAATTTATGGGTGGACAATTGGGTTCCTACTGAAGGCCAGCTTTACAACCACGCCTCTTGTTATATCTCTGATGATCGGATGAAAGAAAAAGTTTGTGATTATTTTATTGATAATTAGTGGGATGTGCAAAAACTCTCTTCTGTCCTCCCCTGGCATATTGTGTCATACATTGTTAGTATTCATTTTGATAACATCAATGATGCCGTGGATACTCCTATATGTGGGCTGTCTAATGATGGTGTTTTTAGTGTTAAGAATGCTTATATTGGTCATTTCAAGTATGAAATTTCTGGGCCCTTGAGATGGGATTTTATATGGAAATTTAAGCTTCCGCCTTGAGTTGCTTATTTCCTATGGACTTTACTTCATGGGAAACTTTTGACCAATTGTAATAGAGCGGCCATGGGCATCTCTTCTGATGTTACTTGTATGAGATGTATGGTGGGTTATGAAGATACCGAACATATTTTTAGAGGTTGCTCTGTTTCTGTTGGCATTTGGGAGAATATCAGCAAATGTGTGACAAGAACTGGCGATTTCTTGGCTGGTTGGTATGATTGGTTGTACGATAATCTCAAATGTTCCAGATTAATCATGGGAAAAATCCCAAACTATCTCCTATTTGCTGTGTCTCTCTGGTTTATATGGAAATGGAGATGTAATGCAGTGTTCAATCCCTCGGCCAAGCCCATTTTTTGCCCTGGGAGACTCATTTGGAAGTTTGTGGTGGATTGGGTGGAGGCTAATACTGATTCTGATAAAGATACTGTTATGAAGACCGGCTTTGTTTCTTAGAGCCCCCAGGTATTGACTGGATTAAGATTAATGATGATGGCATTATGAATCCCAATCTGGGTACCATTGCTGCTAGAGGTGTTGTTAGGGATCATAAAAAAAATTGGATGGTTGGATTTGCTCTGAATAAGGGGACGGGAAGTGTCCTAGAAGCCAAACTCTGGGGGATCTTGGAGGGGCTAAAATTTGTGTGGAAGAAAGGGTTTAAAAAGGTAAATGTTGAATCTGACTCTCATGTTGCTGTGGCTCTCATCAACAACAATGCTCCTCTTTGCCACCCTTTTTTTAGTATCACTGAAGCCTGCGAGGTTCTGTTGAATAACGATTGGAGCTGCAATATCCAGCACGTTTACAGGGAAAGTAACAGAGTAGTGGATAGCCTTGCTAATCTTGGCCACTCTCTCGGCCTGGGGATTACTGTTTTTGAAAAACCCCATCCTCTGGTTTTTGACATATTGGAGGATGATTTCAAAGGTGTCACTTATTCTAGGCTGATTCCTAGCCTTAAGGCTCAGTTTGATGTTGTTGTGCTGTGGGGAGAAGTGTTTTTGAAATTGTTGTGAGGGGAAATTTCTTTTGGAATTGCTGTGGAAAGAATCGGCTGAGTGTTTGGTAAACTGATTTTCAAAAGTACTGTGAGAACTAAAAACAATTTCAATGTGTTTGGTAAACTGAAATAAAAAGTGTTGTGAGTGTGTAAAATTACTAAAAGAACATAGACATCTAAATGGTACTAATGTGCTATACTTTACATTTTTCTTGTTTATTTGTGTTTAGTGTTAAGTGTTATATAATTATGATACTTTATTGAATTAATTAGTCCCATTTTTTATTCTACTTTATTTAATTAATTAGCTTCATTTCTTTATTTCTTTATTTTATTCTACTTTATTTTTTATTTCATTTTTATTCTATTTTATTGAATTAATTATCCCAATTTTTTTTATACACTTATGACAACATTTGTTTTTTTTTTTTTTACAGAAATATAAGTCCAATTTTTTTTGTTAAATTTCGTTAAAGGCACGGACAAAGTTGGAAAGTTAGTAAAATTTCATTTAATATCACTGTAACACGTTTTCTAAAAGCAGAAGCCAAAATCCAAACGTATGTATTCGTAGCTTATCAAAAACTCAGTTGGGAGAAGCTAAAAGTGACCAAAATCACTTTCCCGCGATTTTACCAAACACACTGTCTTAGGTCCAGAATCACTTTTGACCTCAAAAGCAGTTGGGAAAGCAATGTCAAACTGAGTCTTAGTCTCTTTATCCCCTTTTTTACCAAAATATATATATATATAGTGATATATTGGAGTCATAAATCAGACTACTTAATGAGTACTTAGTACTGACCGTACTAATTTAACTAATTGGACATGCTTGAAATATCTCATGCAAGATAATATAACTATAGAATTTGATAATTTGATTGCCAATGTTTCTATTCAAGATTGTTACCAGCAACCTGGAGTAACCTTTACAAGTAATTGCAGTGTTTAGCTCGATTCATGAAGGGCACTCAAGTTCTTATGGTTCGATCGAATGACTACTTGATGTATATAGGAGAACGGAGAACCGAGAGAACCGATTTCAAATTTTCTTTGATGCAACTTCTATCTTGTTTGACTTTATTCATTAAAAAAATAAAAAATAACAGAGCAGATCATTTTCATGCAAGCTCATGATTAATTAATCTATACAGTACTATAGAATTATGGTACATATCTACCAGACTGCCACTTATTGAAACACTTAAAATTTTATGTCTGAAGAGCAATATTACGTCGTATTCGAGATCCATTGAATGGAAGGTGAGAAATGGAGATAGAGAAAATTGTCAATTTTAACCTTATAAAATTACGAAAATTTATTTTTAGCCATTTCATTGTTACTGACACATTTGAGGAAAAAAAGAATTTTGAAATTGACTAAAAAAAAAAGAGGGGTAAATGTAGCCATTTTTGTTCCACGTATAAATTTTTTAGCCTAATTGCATTATTTATTTGTTACATTATTTGACTTGATGAGTCTTGATTAGAAATAATCACAATTTGGTTCGAATAATTGAACCGAACTGTAACTGTTCCTTAAGACATCGGATCCAAACCGATATTTTTAAAGTTTTGATTCCGATCTTCAGATATAAAAACCATGAGTGAAACCAACAGTTTCACTTTATTTATTTATATATATTTTTCATAAAACATTTTTTTTAATTTTTTTTTTTTTTAAACCGTCGAAGATTTGGAGGCCCCAATGATCAGCTGATGTCAGCTAACAGCTGTTGGCTGACGTATATGATGATCAACGCAAAGTACAGACAATAACCTTATCAAACCGGATTTATATAAATTTTGCATTGTTATTTAAATATCTTTTAGGGCATGCTTAGTATATCAGATTGGATTAGGATCGAATAATTTTAATCTCAATCCAGTATTTGATATTTTATTAACCCCATGAGAAAATTTAGTCTCATATTATGCGAACTAAATAAACTCACCACCCACCCTAGGTTTATTTATCCTGGGATTATTTTCATCAACCCACACTATTTCATTTGATCACCGGTTGCCCATCATCATTCAACAAGCAACCCAGATCTTCAAGACCATCACCGCCACCCAGTAACATTGCCGTTGCCGTTGCCGCTGCCACCGTCACCACCAAAAATTTAAACAAAAATTACAAACAAGAAAAATACAAAAAAAAAAATGCAAAGAAATTGAACAAGACCACCCTATCTTCACAAAACCCATATTTATCAAAGAAACTAGAACAAATCGTGAAAAGAAAAAAAGAGAAAAAAGAAAGTTAGAAAAAAAAAACAAAGAATTGAGCATATCGTGTGTTAGTGTTTGGTTACCTAGAATATGAAAGAAAATGAAATGAAAGAAGAGGAATGGAGAGAAAACGAAGTGCAGAACAGAGGAGAGAAAGAAAGGAGTTTGATGAGTGAAAAAATTAAGTCAACGGAGAGATGATTAGAATTAATGGAGGAGAGAAAGAGATGAATGGAGAGAAATGAGAATTAAAATAATGAATTTTCTTTTATAAAATTATTATATTTAATCCAATCGTATGTCCTATCCAAATAAAATATGGTATTAATTCAATCTAGTCTCATGTTTCTCCAAACATAGTATAATATTAATTTAATCAATCCAGTCCAATTCAATCCATATAATTTCAATCCCATCTTAATCCAATCTCATTACCAAATGGACCCTTAAGAAGTAAATAAATAAAAAATCCAACAATATCAAATTTCAAGTATTATAGTTTTACATATATATATATATATATACGAAAATTATCACATAAGTACGTACCGATATAATTATATAAGAATATTGAATATGAATCATTCATTTTACATACTTTGATTTGGTATGTATGTACTTTTCAAAACTCTTTTATAAATGAATGACTTACATTTAATGTTCTAATATAATTTCATCAGTACACACGGATAGGAAAATGACTATATATATATATATATATATATATATATATATATATTAATTTTTAATATTAAAAATACCTCTCACCTTTAAACTATTATTGAATATCTAGATAAAAATATTTTTATTTCATAAATATACATTGTTAGCTAACTAACGATGTTTTTATTTGGTAAAAATAAAAGAATAAAAGGGTATAATATTCGATTTATATAATTAAAATTTAAATATATATATTTTAAATTTTTTAACATTAAAATTTAATCAATTGAACCATTTAATGTTAGTTCAAATAAGATGTTCTTAAAATTAAAGTATTTTTATTGAGATATCTAATAATAGTTCGAATGAAAACCACGTCTTTAATATTAACCTTTATTTAATGAAATTTTTTACTGAACAGACAGGGTGCACAAACTTTCCAATCAAATTCGAGGAAACATTTCGTGTTACCCTAGGTTTGTGGTCCAGTATCTTATCATTATGAGATTACCATCAACGGTGGGAAATGGAAAAAAGCCGGCACTGTTTTGTTTTTTCACCGATAAAATGGCCAGGTTCATTGTGTGTCGACATATATCATATATGTTACATGTAGCAATAAATTTTGATGCAGAAGGATATCAACAGAAGGTCATGGGAATATGTGATTGAAAATTAATTTGACCATTACGCTTATAAGATTGCCACTGGGCATGTCCATTTATGCTTTTTTTTTTTTTTTACAATTACATATGCATAATGCCATAATGGGTGGATGGCAAAAAAATACCTTTATAATTATAAATTAAATTTACTTTCTACGTCAATTTATTGAATATCCAATCTATCATAAACCCTAATAATATATATTTAATAAATTCAATATTAATCAAGAAATATAATTTTTCTTTCATACATATTCAAGGAATGAATGAATAAAGAATTGATTACATAGATTCCGAATGTATTTGAGAATGTTTAATATAATTTTTAATATTATTTTATAATTGAATAAAAAACTATTACAGTTTTAGTTCAGTAGAACTCTTTATTTAAAGAGTTTTAGAATCAGATCAAGTCTACATGAATATCAAATACAACTCACACACTTTATTTAATTCAACTACGAATAGTAATTTTAAAAAATAGTCTTTGTTAAAAAAAAAATAACCAAAAGAAGCTGCAAATGTAGAAAGGTAAAAAAATACAGTAATTGAAACAAATGAAGATAAATAGTAAAGCAAATATAACTGATTAACTTCAATTGCAGATATATTTGGAAGAGATGGTGTGCCACAAGGGTATTGTTGCAGCGAACTTGCTTCTACAACTAACAGCTTTCAAGGCCTCTCCAATTCTCTTCAAAATTAAAAGCACGCTTTTTTTTTCATTGTTTGATTATATGATTTTTTTTTATGTTGAATTAAATGTTTAAAATAATGTTGAATAAAAAAAAGAACGGTAAGAACATTCTACAAAATCTAAACCTTGTACTTACAAATTCTAAAACTATAAGTGTAACGAGAAAAATGGTTAAAATGAGAAAAATGAGTATAATGAGAAAAAAAAAAATGTTACACAAAAAAAATTTAAAGGATAATTTTGGTATTTTAAAGTGTGTATGGAATAAAATTAATAATTTTAATTTTTTAATATGGTTGTAGAAAGAACAAGGGATATAGGAAGATATTTTGTTGGTGGCAATAGAGCATTTCACGAGGTATCACTTATTTTAATTTTGGTAAGAACCATAATTAAAACATATCAATTTCAATAAATTTTAATATGATTTTTTTGTGTGGATGACGAGTTCAACGAAATCGATATATGAATTTTTTTTTATGAATTTTCCGAGCATTAGAACTATTTATCCAGAATTTATTTATTATGAATGCATCGAAAAATAGATGAAATATAGAAAAATTCAAGAAAAGTAGTTCTAAAATAAGAAAAATTATCAAATTTTATTCATAAGTAGATTTCAATGAACTCATAATCACAAAAAAATTCAGATTAAAATTCATTAAAATCGATTTATTTTTATCAAGGTTCTTACTAAAATTAAAATAAAAGATCTTTATGAGACTCTCTCTCTATTTTTTTTGAAGCAACTATAATATTATTAAAGAGAGCAAAAACTGCATAAACCAGAACAGAAACCTGGAGCCACCATCAACACAAAAAACAATCCAAGCAAAGAACCGAAACAGCTGGCCAAAAACAGCACAACAGAGAACAAAAAAACCAACACCAAACAAGCAGACGAGGCTAGAGAGGGAATAAAATTGACTCCCCAAAACCATAGCAGAACTTGTTATAACCAAGAAAAAAACTCTCGCCAAGAACACCTGAGAAAAAAATGAAAGAAGACTAACGCGGCCGCCCAAAAAAGACTAACCTAGACTTGACAAAAGGAACCCACAAATTCTTGAAGAAACAAAGCCACTGCACAAAATCTTCTGCTCCAAAACTGAACAACTACAAACCAGCCAAACCCAGGCTTCATCCGAAAACAATAGGTACCAACAACAAAACCATAACCATGGAAGCAAGGCTACACAAAACCGTCCCACTGAAGTTTGTCCCCATGGCAGCTGGAGGCGTCTTTTGCGAGACGATCCGCACAAGAATTCATCTCCCTTAGAAGAAATTTGATCTCTAAACGTTTCCACAAATGAAGAAACTATCTAATATCATGCACCAATAGTACCAAATTAAAGTTTCCAAACTCCTCACCATTGCACCAGTCCACTACAGACGACGAGTCACTGAAGATGATAATGTTACTGTCCAAAGATGCCATTTTATCAATTAGCAACTGACATGCCCTGTGAATGACATAAATTTCGACAGACATAGCACCCAACACCCCCACGTAATACGAGAACATACCTAATATCTTACCGTTGTCATCCCGAAGAACACCCCCGATTCCAGCCTCCCCAGGATTTCCTCTCGACGACCCATCCACATAGAAACAAAATTTAGAAGCATGAGAAATCACCTTTGTTTTAGACCTTATAACCTTGGTTGAATTAGAATCGACACATCTCTCTTTTACATCCAACATGAGCAGTGTTAAATCCACATCAGAGCCACAACCAAAATTTTTGAACCAAAGAGCCACACAAAATTTAATCGTGTTCAACGCCTTTTGATGACTAGCAACTAATCCGTGAAAGACCACCTCATTACGACTCTCCCAAATAGTCCATACAATAGCAAAAAAGAGAATATTCCATGTTCTATTAACTGATTTAGATGGACACAAAGCATTCCAAACCATCACCCAATCCTTTATCGACGAAGAAGAGCATGAAAAAATGTTCCACCAACCCATACATTCCCTCCATACCTTATTAGCCCAGTTGCAAACCAGGAAAACGTGGTCAATTGATTCAATGTCACCTTCACACATCGGGCAGCCAGAGGTGGTGATATGACCAACACCAAATTTTGCAAGCACTTCCTTAACCAACGTCCTTCCTTTCAATAGTTGCCATACGAAAATTTCAAATTTCAGTGGACATAATCCTTGCCAAGTAAAGTCAGAAAATGGGTCAACAACTAACATATTGTCGTCTAAGTGTTTCCGAAAAGATATAACCGTAAATAATCCATTTGATTCATGAGACCATGCCAAGGTATCCGAGACCCCGTGCCTTAATTTAATGTTGTCCACAAATAGCAAAAAACTATTCCACTGATCATTTTCCCAACCAAACGTTGGTCTCCTCAAACTCACATTCCACACCCACTCTGACTCCACCCAGTTGCCAAAATCATCTACAACGCCTTACTTGTTAGTAACCAGAGCATAGATCCTCAGAAAAGCTCTCATGAGAGGCACTGAGCCCTATACTCTCTCTCTCTCTCTCTCTCTCAATATATATATAGCCTTAAGGCTTGTTGAAGAAGATCTATAGTTAATTATTTCTAGGTGCAAAAGTCAGTAGATCTAAGGGTGTTTTCCGTTTGCTAATGTGCTGTAGGTTGTTGTCCCGTTGATCAGGCTGTGAGTCAAAACCTAGGATTTTTTATTATTCATTTTCTTTATCATGTCTGAAAGTAGTTCTCGACCCGAGATTGAGCCCGATGACATTAATAGTTGCACTGGACAATCTGTAGCCAATTTTGAGACAAACAAGGATGACAAAGATTTGATTAATTGACAATTACCCAACATTCAACAAAACAGTATTTATAAAAAGAAACTTTTAGATTTTAGAACATTGTTGGGACAAAAGACGAAAGAAATTAATATTAAATTTCAAAATAATACTTTTTCGACAAATCTTTTAAACAAGAACAGTCTGACTCATTACAACAAAATTGGTTTTAATGATCTACATATTGGCAGTGTCCAAGTAGGTGTTAAACCCCTTTCAAAAATTGGTTTAAATAATTCTTTATTAATTGTTTTAAGAAACAAAAGAATTACTGACTATAAAGAATCCATTCTTGGAATGGCAGAAACATCCTTGACTTATGGACCTATCTATTTTCAAGTCTATCCAAATTTTACTATTGCCTTAAACAGAGATGAACACAAAGAAAAATGTTTGGTTATTGACATTCAAACCCATAACTATAAATTACTTGAAAAATCAAGCCCTTATAAACTAGTTTATAGAGTCCATTATCGTGTTTTAACTTCTGGACTTATACCTAGTTATATACCCCCTTCTTGCCAGCTGGCAAGACTATATGTTCTAATGCTTCACCATATGTTAATGTTCTTGTTCCTGTACCTGTTAAATGGGAAAACATTGAATTTTCAGATGATTGGGTTAAGGAAAAAGTGGACCAACCCTCCTATAAACCACCTATGAAGAACCTCCATGACTGTGTTACTGAACAAGATGGAACACTTAAAATATCTTTTAGAAGAAGCATGTCCATTAGAGATAATGACAGTGACCATTCCAGATCTTTAAACGATTTCCAATCAGCTGGAAATTCCCTTTCCAGATTATCCAGACAAAATATTGCTTGGCAAATACCTAGTCTGGCTCCTAGACAAACCAGACAAATAACCAACTTATTTCCTAGCCCAATTTATGAACCAGATGATGAATCTAAAGAACCTATTAACCTAACACAAAGAAGAAGGAGGCCTAGACCCAGACCTGAAAGTCTTACACATTTGACCCATGTTCAAAAAACCCCAGAACAGATAGCCCAACCTATTCACTCATATGACCACGGCCGACTTCGCCAACCCCTTCTCAGGTTTTAACTGAGATCTTAGAACCAGAACCTCCTGTCAGGACCATCAATGTCATAACCAAAAATAATTTTGATTTCCTTACTGCTGATTACTATTCTCCCCAGAACCAATCTCTAAGAGAAAAATATGAAAAGAATTATTCCCAAAATAAAAGAGACCAATTCCATAAAAGATGGATTGAAAGCCTTAACCATCTAGATCAGAATATTCCTTTCTTTGATTGGTATATTAATAGAAAAAACTTTGAACAAAACTGTTCTGTGATTAACCGACAAAATCTTAGGACATACAAAACAAAAAAGGAGAAGAAAAACAATTGCACCCTCCTCCAAGAGATTTTGAAATTAATATGTCTAATGATGACATTCCAGCAGGAGTAAATACTACAAAATGCACACCTTTTATCCTTTTTGATGAACCCATGTCCCAAACCACACCTTCATCATCTCACCAGATTGGATTGGTTATGAGACAAGTTAACTATACAAACTTCTTTCTTAATTCCATTGGAGAACAGTTAGAAAAAATTGATCTTAATCTTTCCCAAACTAGTGTTTCACCTACTAAAGAAATCATACCCCCACAAGTTTTTATTCCTTATGAGACTTCAACTTCTTCCAAAAAACGCACAAAGAAAATCGTTAAATCAGAACCTATATTATTTCCTGACCATATTGGTATTGAAAAATGTTTTGATAATATTATTGATGAAACAGAACTCCTTAAAGCCTTAGAAGAAAGACTAGGAAGGTTGACAGGTGTCAACATTCAAACTATTGACAAAAATATCCCTTCTTCTGACTCGTCGAACAGTGACAATGAAACCCCTAATTTTGAAGATTATATACAGAAAGTTACAACCAATGAAAAAACTGACAGCTATAACAGAACAAAATATTTTCATAACACTAAACCCTATTATCCAAAACCTACTCCTCCTGATTTACAATATGAAGAAACCGTCCCATATAGGGCATATGCTGGAAATGCTTGTTACCAATTTAATATTGATGGACTTTCCGAATATCAGATTATTACTGTTTTATAACAAATGCATACCATTGGTTATATATATATATATATCAAAAAACAAAATATGACTCATTCTGATGCTGTTACTTCATTAATCACTAATTTTGAGGTTCAGCTATTCGGTTGGTGGACCCATACCTTAAGTAGTCTAGCTAAAAGATCTATAATAGGACACACCAAGACCATAACAATTTCTACTCCTGTCCAGACTAATGATCCAACTACTTTTGAGTCAACTTCCACCCAAACACAGACTACTACTACTACTTCTGAGCCTGATGGCATTGATGTATTATGTTATACCATTTTGAAGCATTTTGTAGGAAATCCCAATATTAACCAAGGAAAAGAATTTTCGAAGATTCAAAATTTAAAGTGTAAAAAGTTAAGCGATTTCAAATGGTATAAAGATATTTTCTTAACAAGAGTTTTTCAAAGACCTGACAATACCAACTCAAATTAGAAGGAAAAATTTATATCAGGACTTCCAAAACTATTTTCTAATAAAGTTAGAAATGAAATGGTTAGACAAATAGGATGGTCTGACTGGTCCCAGATTGATTTAAATACATGGACCTATGGTGAAATTATTGCTGCTATTAATATTGTTGCCCTCTAATTATGTAATGACCTTAGATTAAAGAGTCAGCTTAAACAACAAAAATTAACAACTAGAAAGGAGCTAGGTTCCTGGTGTGAACAATTTGGTTTTGACAAATTACCTTCCCATAAAAAGAAAAATAAGAAGCATCTTAAGATCAATTACAATTGGGCAAAAAGTTATCCTTATAGAATTGATAGAAATCGCAAAGCCAATAAAAAGGGAGATATTATATGGTCCCTTAAGAAATCCAAAAAGTTTTCCTCTAAAAATAAAACTTATTAAAAAAAGACAAACAAATGTTTCAAATGTGGAAAAGAATATCATTATGCTAACAAATGTCCTGACCAGAAAAAGAAGATTAATAGCTTAGACTTAGGTGACCAAGTTAAAGAGAAAATTTTACAAATTTTACAAATTTTATATATGGATTCCAATCCTTCATCATCATCCTCCTCTGACAATGAAATTCTAATTATTAATGAATCTTCCTCAGACTCAGAAACCTCTTCATCTTCCTCTGAATCTGAACCTGGAACCTAGCCCTGTTTTTGTAAGGAAATAAATGTCATTGACAAACAAGATTACTCTTTAATGATTAGCATGATTGATAGTATTGAAGACCCCATCCAGAAAGCCCAATACATCAGACAATTACAACAAAAAATCACTAACGAACCTTCTTCTAGCAACAACAATAAACCTTTAAATGAAGCAAAACCCTTCAAAAATGCCCCTTTTGAAACCCCAGATTTTGAAAAAAATGTTTTAGGAAAATTTCATACTAAATCTAGAAAAGTTACCATTCCTGACCTACAAAAAGAAATCATTAGTATCAAAGAAGAAATAAAAATTTGCAAGATCCAAATACAAGAATTACAAGTCATGAATGCCCTTGATAAACAATTCCCTAAAAGAGCTCTCGAAAAACAAACTACCGACTTTAACAGTTCTGACGAGTCTGACAAAGAACCTGAAAATGACGACCACCAAAATCTTTTAAGTCTAGACCAGATTAATACCATCCAAGAAGTAAAAATACAGAAATGGTTTGTTGAAATTGACATTAGAATTGCCTCCAATTACAACATTCGTGCTACTGCTCTTATTGACACAGGAGCTGACTTAAATTGTATTATAGAATCTTTAGTTCCTACTAAATACCTTGAAGCCACCACTGAAACTTTATATGAGGCTAACAAAATTAAACTAGATATCAAATATAAACTTGCTAATGCTAAAGTGTGCAACAATGGAGTTTGTAACAATAATGATTTTATTGTGGTTAAGACCCTTTCTCAGAATGTAATTCTAGGATTGCCTTTTTTATACCTAATTTCTCTCTTTAAAGTTATAACTGAGGAATTGTGACTGAATATTTGGGAAAAGAAATTTTATTCCCTTTCATTTTCCCTGTTCTTGTAAGAGACCTAAATGTCCTAAGGGATAATAATATTTTCTCTGAAAACCCTAAAACTGTTGACTATTACATTGCCACTTTGACCAGAAAACAGAACCAATTAACTTTTTTAAAAGATGACTTGAATTTTCAAAGACATGATGAAAAATTAAAAGAACCTTTTCTCCAAGAAAAGATAAAAACCTTTAAAGAAATGTTAGAAAGAGAGGTTTGTTCGTCTATACCAAATGCCTTTTGGGATAGAAAAAAGCATATTATAACCCTCCCTTACACCAAAGATTTTAATGAAAAAGGTATTCCAACCAAAGCTAGACCCATACAGATGTCTGCTGATCTGATCGACCATTGCAAAAAGGAAATACATGATTTAATTGAGAAAAAAATAATTAGATCCTCAAAATCATCATGGAGTTGCCCTGCTTTCTATGTTCAGAAAAATGCAGAAATAGAATGAGGAGTTCCCAGGCTTGTTATTAATTATAAATCTTTAAATGATGCTTTACAATAGATCAGGTATCCTATGCCTAATAAATCAAACCTAGTAAAAAGGCTTTATGATTCTATTATTTTCTCAAAATTTGACATGAAGTCAGGATTCTATCAAATCCAGATTGCTGAAAAGGACCGTTATAAGACAGTTTTTACTATTCCATTTAGGCAGTATGAATGGAATGTTATGCCATTTGGCCTAAAGAATGCCCCTAGTGAATTTCAATGTATTATGAATAATATTTTTAATCCTTATTCTGGATTCTCCATTGTCTATATCGACGATGTATTTATATTTTCAAAAACCATTGACCAACATTGGAAACATTTAGAAACCTTTTTTAAAACTGTTAAACATCATGGGTTAGTTATTTCTGCCCCTAAAATCACCCTTTTCCAGACTAGCATCAGATTTTTAGGTCATAATATCAAAAGAGGAACAATTGTTCCCATTCAAAGGAGTCTAGAGTTTGCTGACAAATTTCCAGATGAAATAAAAGACAAAAAACAATTACAAAGATTTTTGGGATGTTTGAATTACATTTCAAATTTTTATAAAGAGCTTAGTATTATCTGTAAACCCCTTTTCCAAAGATTAAAAACAAACCCTCTTCCATGGACTGATGAACATACTAAGGCAGTTTTACGTGTAAAAAATTATGTCAAAAAACTACCATGCTTGACAATTTGTCACCCTACGGCCTCAAAAACTGTTGAAACTGATGCATCAGATGTTGGGTATGGTGGTGTTTTAAAACAAACAATTAATGACAAAGAATGTCTTGTCAGGTATGTTTCAGGATCCTAGAACGACACCCAAAAGAAATATTCGACTGTAAAAAGGGAAATATTAGCAATTGTTTTGACAATTCAGAAATTGCAAGTTGATTTAATAAATCAAAAAATTGTTTTGAGAGTTGACTGTCAGTCAGCAAAATTTATTTTGAAAAAAGATGTAAAAAACATTGCCTCTAAACAAATCTTTGCTAGATGGCAAGCACTTTTATCTGTTTTTGATTTTGACATTGAATATATTAAAGGATCAGAAAATAGTTTCCTTGATTTTCTGACCAGGGAATTTTTACAGAGAGAAAAATGACCAGTACAAACAAAAGTAGTGGTGGTGACCGAAGCCCTGGTGGCAGAAGCTCCACAAGATCTGACTTATTAGACAAGAATTCAGACTTATCGACTTATCGTACTTCCCCTAGAGGAAGTCATAATGACAAATATGTTATTTCACTCATATTTCAGCCCAGATCCCCACATAACCTACCTATTCATTTTCCCCTATTACCTCTTTCTAGGCCTTCCTCTAGCCGAAGCCAAAGCCAAAGCCCAATCCGTACGACAAACACCTTCTCACCCTTAGCAATTGACAGTAGCCCTTTTAAGGCTGTTGTGTCTTCAAAAGTGAGCCCACACTAAAAAAAAAACAAGACAAGATTTTAGCCCAAGCTTCACAGACAGCCCTCCCTAAAATCAACCAGCCAACATATTCCTATGTCAATAAACCCTTCTTTGACCGATTCTTTGCCATGGAAGAGCCTTTTCTGCATGACCATTATTTTAGGGAACCTAAAAAACTGGCGGATGATATTATCAACCCCCTGTTTGGAAGGATTCCAGAAGATTTGACAAAAAGACATATTTTCTATGAGTTCATTCTCGTAGATACAGACACAATTTTTATTTCAGATGTTTTTGACAAAATCGACAAGGAAAAATTGATTTTTAGGAAAATAAAAATTTACAAAATTATTACTTTGGAACAATGAGGTGGTGACCCTAATTCAAAAAGAAATTTCAGCAGGATTTTTTCATGTATCAGACTTTTCTTATTGGGATTATAGAGATGTTTGGACAAAATTATTTTATGGATAAAACCCAGGAAATTCCCTTTCTTAGTTCATCTATTTTGGCAAAAAAATTCTCATTGATTTACCATTCTGGTTCCTTGAATGGTGGGACAAATTTGGACCTATCATTGACTTCCTTCCTCCTCAAGTCAAAGAAAGTTTTTCTTTCTGGATCTCAAATGTTGACAGACCAGATACATGGGAATTCTACCCAGACTTATTTTTGTTCTTCGTCCAATTCAATTTAACATGGATTCTCATGCTTGAGTATTCCATCCAAGACAAGCTCATTGAGAATGTAAATGTCTCCTATTTTGGTAGACAAGTGAAGATCAAATGGTGGAGTGGCATGAACCTTGTCAATCTTAGGAAAGACAGAGTTTCCAAATGGTTCTCTGACAATTTTACTTTTTGTTCCAAGGCCACTGACCAATCTAGCTTTCTGATGGTAAAATCCCAAAACCAGGCCAGAATTGCAGCCGACTGCACTCCTGACGAGCTCATGAGAATTGCCGAAGAAATGAAAAATACCATGGCAAGCATGTCTCAAGCTGGTTCTAACAAAAGTGAAGAAAATGACGACTCAGACAACTATGCTTTTGACAGCGAGGACCCATCAAATTATTTTGGACATGATCCTTGACTTAGTCCAATCTTTGAAGATAAGATCAAGTGGCCGACAAAAGACAGCTCACCAACAGATGTGACAAAAGACAGCTCACAAAGTATCCGACAAAAGACAACTCATCATCAAAGTTAAAGATAGAAAGTAACCCAACCAAGGTCTACTGACCATGGTTTACCGACACTTTTATTTTAACCAGAGTTAGTTGAACTCTCTATAAATATGTTTGTGTGTTTCAAGAAAGTTCAGTTTTTCTAAGTTTCTTTGTCTTGAAGAAAGCTCTGCGAAGCTTACTATTCATTATCTTCCTCCTCTTGTAAATTTCTGAACTACATAAATAAAGTGTGTGACTTATTTTGCATATCAATTTTGCTATCATTGCTGTCAGACTTATTTGTTTAAACCCACTGTAAGAATCTATCTCTTTTATCTCCATTTTTATTTCTATGATCTATTACATTGTTCTGGTCTAGTATATCGGCTGGAAACCAGGACATATCCGCTTAATCAGTTGTACTGAAAAGGATAGACTCAGGTAGAACAAAGCCACGTACTGACCAATTATTATTATTATTTTGAACAGTGACTCTTACCCGGATTGTTGCTGGTAGAGTTAAATTTTTGTTTTCACTGTTATGTTTCTAGAATTGCTATATCTTGTACTGTGCTTTCTATTTTATATATTGACATAGATAGACAATGTATTTTTTAAAGCTTTTTGTCATTGGTATGATCTGAGCCACTGACTTGGAAGTCATTTACTCAAACTCTAACCTCGTCCATCTACCAGCAAAATTAAATTATAGTTATCCCTTTAAAAATTATATTAAAGTCTAATTAAAGTTATAAATGGTAATCTTCTAAAAAAAGGTTATACATGATAATTGTCGGTCATATGATCACATCCCATTTTGATTGCGTATTCTTATTTCTAGTACTGTTTTCTAGATCTCTTATAAAAACTTACTATAATTGATCAGGCCAGATAGAAACCAACCTTATTAACATTTCTTTTAAAAATTCAACTACTGTCGGGATTTGGTGAGACTAATCAGGCTCTACAAGAACATACCAGAATACAACTCTCATAATCGGAGAGAGGACTGCTCCTATAATTATTAACTTAAGTGTTTGAGTTGAATAATAATTAAATTGACATACATGCTAATCTTTATTAATTAAGAAGTACTGCTGCAGCTTATAATTAACTATAACATACAATAAAATAGAAATAATGCTACTTTGTCCAAATTTAGTACTTAAATGATGTGACAACACTTCAGTCAATTCATTTAAATTTAATTAGAATTGTATGATTTAAATGAATGGACTGGAGTGTTGCCACATCATTTGGATATAAGATTTGGACACCAAATTTATGTAAAGTAGCATTACTCATTAAATACATATGTGTACAGAATCAATTTAACAAATCTATCTACTTACCTAAAAAAAAAATCAAATCTATCTACTATATGTCCAACTTTATATGTGAGGGATGTTTTTTTTTTCCTTTCCTTCATGAACTATTTGAAATTTAATAGTTTGGAGGAGCATATGTTGATCATATGATTTGAATCACATTGATAATGGATGTTAAACTCTAAATTTTTGTAATAAATCTCTAAAGAGGATGGTTGTTATGGTTAGGCAGTTAGGCTTGTATTTTGACTGCTTTGAGTACACCCAATGTTGATGTGGCAACTGTGGCTAAAAGCATAATATAAAAAAGTTTTTTTTTTTTTTAAATGAGTTTTTTAAATTTAACAAGAGCTTGAGTTTTAAGAGCATAAAAAATTGTGTCTGACAAAAATATTATTCGGTCATAAACACAAATATAAATTGTATTTTTTTTTTCAAGCATTTGATCGTGAATGTGGAAGACTTATTTTCTTTGATTGTGATTTATTCAATCGTAATTTATTTTCTAAAAATTGTTTCTGATTGGTGGTCTTTGTTTTTTTTTCCTCAGCCCTTCGATTCCTCTTGTTCGTCTTAATCACCACATGAGAGATAAAATCTCGATTCCTTTTCAATTTTCTGAAGAGAATCTTTGTTTTTCTTAAGAGAAAGAGAAGGAAAAACCAAAAGTACTGAAATCCATAGATATTTTTATGAATTATTTTACCTAAATCATTAAATTAATGGTAGTTCATCAAATCACAGGGAGAAAGTTCTACATCCATAATACCTGCCCCAGGTGCAACATTTACCAAATAGTCAAACTTGGCAGCTATGTGATATATCCGCATATTCACCCTAACAATATCATCGTACTCATGTTGATATGGTCCACCCAAAAAAGAAATCTGATCTTATATAGGGTAACGCATGTTTAAAAATAAATGGTAATTACTAGTAAAAACGATGGAATTACAGTCATTATAAGAGCCATTGGTCCATTATAAAAGGGGACACAATTGCTCTAGTTTTGCACACCCATCTATCAATACCCTCAAATATGTCCAAGACACACTTGTTATTGCTCGCATTATTGTTCCTGGGTGTGGTCCGGCTCACCACTCCTGTTGTTGCTGATCAGGACTTTGACTCACAAAGCTTATTGGGTGGTGATGAACCACCTAGTGGCAAGGAATACAAGCCACCAATCTCAGTTGACGGATACAAGCCACCACCCCCAAAACACAAGCCACCAATCTCAGTTGACGGATACAAACCACCACCCCCAAAATACAAGCCACCACCACCCCCAAAGCACAAGCCACCAACAACCCAAGCCACCCCACGAACACTTCCCTAACTACCCTCCAGTAGAGGATATCGACGTCTAGCGCAAGCCACCCAAGAAGCCACCAGTACACAAACCTTCATCATCCAACTGAATCACTGCCTGAGGTTAATGGATCTATGAATATATGTATATATTGTACTAGAAATAAGAGCATCCACTGATGATGCTATCTTTAATAATATTGTATGTTCATGAATCATGCTTGCATGTGCATGTTCATTATGTTTATCAGTGTGGTGGATAGTATACTAGTTCGCTTGGAGCTAATTAATTATTTCCCCAGTCTCTTTTATTATACATTCAACTATATATTTGCTATTTTTAATTAGAAATTATCACATAACAGTATCATTCTGATTTTTAAAAAAATTATTAGTCTCAAGATCAATTATGTAAAAGTCCTGATGAAAGTTTTCATAAACTAAAAGAAGTAGGTTTTCATCATATATATATATATATTTTTATCAAGATTAAGCTGATTTTGATAAAAATCAAGAGTCAAGACAATTTGACTAGGTAAGGTACTGTTTTTTTTCTTTCTAATTTACAAATAATTATAAATATGATTTACAATTAATATCGGTTGGTAGATGATCAGAAAAATACTATCATAAATACCTTCTATAAATTGGCCTAAAAATCAAGATGAATACAATTTTTGATGTTTGAGAACAAATCAAATTAATTTGATTATCTTAATAGTAAGTAACATTACTGACAATCAACCACTTGTCATATGATCGATGGTCTATATATAGGTATGCCTTGTTTAGAAAATTAGAGCATAATTACATGGACTAAAGTTTATCTAATCCATATGTGACAACAAATATAGATATGCCATAAAATGACATATTTATATGGCCAGAAATTAAGTTGATAAAATTGAAAAATATATAGTTGAAACTTATACACTTGACTCTTTTTTTAAAATTTATCTAACTGTTTGTTGAAAACTTGAAATTAATAGAATTTAATCACCTAATAACCATCCATTTACTTTTACTCTGATGGTAATAAAGAATAAATAAATTGAAATTAAATTGATGTTATAACCCAGTAATTTTCTCAATTATTGGGCTAAAACTATATATATAGTTGGACCTCTTAATCGTATTTCACAAATTAAAGTTGACAATATTATCCATTAAAATTATATTCAGAAATACAATTAGTATTTAATAAAAAATGATTTTCAAAAAACTTAATAGTGGTAAATACATTTAAATTGCTAATTATTATAAATGGTTATGGACCCCAGCTGGTGTGTAATTATTAAGTTACAGTAGAAGTTGTGTGTTATGTACTTATGTACATATTTGGATGAAAAGCCTTATGACCCAAAATATTAATTTGGTCGGGTTGTGATATGCATCCATATTATTTATATATATATACCATTCATTTGCATTTTATCTTATAATGTGAGATTTATTCTCATTTTTTTATATCTTTTTTAGCTTTACAGGTGAGTTTTCTAACCTAATGAAAATAAGAGACTCCACTTATAGTTTGAGATTGGATTATGAGTGTGCTTATAATAAAATGGTCTGTGGCCTAGTGGATGTGTAATGTGTTGCAGTTCGTTTGAATTACAAAACAATGGTATACTGTCGGCAGCAAAAGAACATAATAGTACTACTTGGTTCATAAAAATAGCAAGTCATTTGCTAAAGAGCCATTTTTTTTTGTTAAGAAACAATTAGTAAGTTTGAGATACGATCGTGTTTTTATTTTTGTTTTTGAAAGTATTAGGTTCGTTTTTTTTTTTTTTGACATATTAACTATACATTTATATTTTGAAAAATAAGCATATTTGTTTCTAAATTTCTTTTTAATGGATCAAACTACTTCAATTTTATTTTGCGACATAGATATTGTAACATTCAATAGAGAGGAAGGGGTTAACTTTACGTCTTTACCCCTTGATATTGCAAGGAAAAAAAATGAACTAACTTTCAGATGGATCTAAACCTACCACCATTATATTAGAGAACCCACATGAGAAGTTAAAGAAAATGGGATGAATCTCACGTTGAAAATATATATAACAAGAGAATGACATATATACACACTATAAGAAAAAAGGGTTATTGTGATGATTTTTTTTCATCCCAATAGCCCAAAATTTATCCCAAATTACGAAACCTTAAATGGATCACAATAGGTTCTTTAAGACGAAAATTGAAATTCGTTTCCAAAAACTATCTACAGATACAAATCTTTTTTTATCCCCTTTGATAGTATATAGGGATGAAACTTATTGTCCCTATAGACAACCTCTAGGAGATTTTGTCTACATAAATAATTTTTCAACCTGTTAGATATCGTATAGGACGAAATATCATTTTTTTTTTGTTGAAAAAGATAAAAGAAAAAGTGGTTCGGCCTCGAAGGAACACCCCTTTCCATCCCCACATACAAGCTACATCGCACCAAACCCTAGTCCCACACTACCAGCTATATTACTATATCTCACCAAACCCTAGTCCCAATTAATCCTTTGATCACAAAGAGTGTCGCGAACCTGATACACAGTTTGTATGTAAAGCTTATACACTTTGCTACAGTGGTGAACTTGGTAACTAAAGCATAATTTTTGTATATAACATCCATATGTTATTAATTTTTTTACTAATTATTTCCACAATCAAAATTTTATTTGTGTATTAATTCCAATAATTTAAATTTAATTTTTCTATGATAAACAAATTGTTATTAAAAAACGTGGATAGAAAGACTTTCTTTAGTTTTTCAATTTAATAGAAAAAAGTAAGATTTAAATCCCTATCATAAAAGGGATGGAGAAATGTATAACAACTACATTCTAGGTTCTCATTATCATATTTATAAAAATATTATTGTTATTTTTATTCGTAATAATTACTCAAATCTCAAACTTTTTTCTTTTCTTTGAAAAAAAATCTCAAACTTTTAGGGACGAATAATTTATTCTTCCCAATAGACATTTTATTGGGATGAATAATTCATTTTGTCCTGATACACATCCTATTGGTATAAATTTTTCTCATCCCTAAAAGTCTAGTCAATTTTACACTTTTTAGGGATGATTAATTTTTTTCATCCCAATAGATGTATTATTGAGACAAATATTGTTCGTCCTTGAAAGTCTCATCAAGCTTGCCATTTTTAGGGACGAATAATTTGTTTCGTCCCAATAGATGCTTTAATAAGACAAATTTTTTCACCCTTAAAGGTTTATTCAGGTTTGTAGTTTTTAGGGACGAATATGTTATTGTGTCCCAATAGACATTCTATTGAGATAAATTTTATTCGTCCCAATTTTTTTTTTGTCCCTATAGTCCAATTTTCTTGTAGTGACTAGTGAATGTCAAAACTCAATAGATTTGCCTTATGAAATACATGGATGCTAACTTAAATGAAATTTACTAAACAAAATTTGGATTTCAAAGGGAACCCTTAATAGTGAACCACTCATATATATAACCTTGATGAAATCACATCCCTTTGACATTAATATAAGAGATCTCTTACTAGAACTATTTATCCCGATTTTGTTATATAAGAAGGCATTGGAAAAATTCAGATCAAAATTAATAAAAATTGACTTGATGATTAAGTTAATTACCAAAATTAAAGTAAGGGATTCGAAATTTATATATATATATATATATATATATGCATACATATACATATACAATGGCTTTCCAGTCAGTACGTATTGATATAAGTTATATCAGTGCGTTGCATGTGAACAATTGATTATGAAAAAGTTTTGACAAATGCATACACTTGGAGTCAAAGTATGTAAATCTAATGGTCTACATCCAACGCACTGATAAAATATATCAGTGAGCAATGATTTGAAAATTTCCTCGAACTGATATTTAACCAATATAAGAAATATCAGTTCCTTGCATGTGGGCTGTATGATTTAAATGATTTGATTTGGATGTATGCACTTGTCAAAGCATTACAACATTCACTACAAAAAAATGTCTATTAGTGACAAACTATTTCCGACGGCGTTAGTTGCCGTCGAAAATAGTACCTTTTCCGACGGCCATATTAGAGCCGTCGGAAATGAGTCAAAATATAATACCAAAGTTTCGACGGTCGAATAACCGTCGGAAATAGTCTTTATGCCGTCGGAAATATGGAAAAAGTAATAAAATATTTCCGACGGTATTTTTGTGCCGTCGGAAATAGTCTACATTTCCGACAGTATTTTTTGTGCCGTCGGAAATAGTCCACATTTCCGACGGTATTTTTTATGCTGTTGGAAATGATAAAATTTAATTTAAATTAATTTTAAGGGTAATTACGCTATCGAAAATGTAGCACTATTTTCTATATTATTTGTTATGGCATTGTCATTGAAAAAAAAAATTAATTTGTTATTATAATATTAATTAATAAATTATAATGGAATTTATTTGATAATTTATTCACTACAAAAAAATGTGACTTGTAGATCAATATTTTAAATGTATCACTATATATGTTATTTTTTATTTATCACTATTTTTTTAGCGAAATCATTCTGTCAAAATTTTTGTCAAATTTTTTTTATTTAATTTTAAAGTTTTCAAATAATATGTCATAGATAATGTAAAAATAAAAATAAAATTTATGGTGATCACTGTAAGAAAATTAGATAATAGGGACCAGACTTTAGGAACAAAACAATGTGATTAATAAGAAGACTACTTTATGTGTATATCTAACTAAATTAAATAAATATAAAATATAGCAAAATTATTAGTAATTACAAGAATATTTAGTTATTTATAATTATGTTTTAATGACACTACTATATCATATTTTTTGAAAAAAAAAACTCTAATAATTTTATTTAATATCTATTTGTTTATTATACAAAGTAATTATAAATTTTACTGAAATAAGTTTAAATTATTAATTTTTTAAGTAAAATGTTGATTATAAAAAATAAAACCAACAATGATATAATATACGTATCCTATTTCAAGATAAAGTAGGAAAATGTAATTTTCTATCAGATAAGGAAAATATTTTATTAAAAAAATTATTTTCTAAAATAATATCATTATTTATATTTAAATATTGTACAAAAAAATATATTTAATTAACATATCAATATCTTATATATAAATAGTATGCAAAAAATATCAGATATAAGTTATAGCAAAACGGTAAGAATAACATTTACTATCTATCATTAAGGTCACACGTTCAAGCTACATGAAATGTCGCTAGGCGACAGAAATGGTCATATTTGTGACAGCTCATCGGTAAATTGTTATTTGTGACGGCCTTTGAGTATTTCTGAAGGGCAAATTGTCTTTTCTGACGAAATTTATCCGTCGAAAAAGACCATTTTTTTGTAGTGATTGTCAAAGCATCTTTTAAATCCAATGGTTCACATGCAAATAACTGATATATTTTATTCAGTTCGAACTGACAATAAGTGACTATATATATACATACATACATATATATATATATATATATATATATATATATATATATATTATAAGATATATAAGTTCCTTGTATGTGAGCCATTGGATTTAAATTCTGTTAATAGTGAAATTTGGCCAGGGGTCAAAGAGAAGTTTTACACTTTCCCGCCACAAGTCGAAACCCATAATCGACGATCGTGAAGCCCGGATAGACCATAAAGCCACCTAGCAGGAGCAGGGAAGGTCGGCTAGGCTTCAGAACTACCAGAAAACAAGCCAAGCACAACCAGAACGAGCCCCCACACGAATACTGGAACCCGGGCTTCTCCAGGCCATCTATCAGGGAACCTCGACTCTGAGGTCGAGCTTCTCAACCGCCTCGTGAATGCCAGGAGAAGTCTCCAAGCTCAAGAGACATTCGAGAGAAGCTCGCCAACCTCTCTAAAAGCCTGTTATCCTTACTAGACATAAAGGAAGAATCACGCCTAAATCTACACTACTCCGGCTAACTCCCATAAATGTCTACAGGAACACCTCAAGCCCCCAAGGGTCAGGGAAAAACCATCTCAAGCTTCTAAAAATAGAGTCGGAGCAGGGATCTACCCCGCTCTACGGGACGACAGGCAGCTAGCTGGGTGACCTTTTTGAAAAACCATGTCGCGATAACATACAAGATCATATCTAAGAGATAACCATTATTAATCCCGTATACGTGCGAGCCAAGAGTTTGATTCCAAAAAGGAAACAAGCTTATTCACGTTAATCATTTCCGCTATTTACTCGGGGTCAACAACTTTTAAATAAAGGATCCCGCCTGATAAGGAGGAAACAGATTCGAACGATCGTGGCGGGATATCAACAAATTCAAACCTACTTGGACCATATATAAAGAGGGCCAAGCATGACACACAGGGGGAGACAGATAGACAGAAAAACAGAGAGGAAGATAATAAAAAAAAAAGAGAAAAGACGAGGGGGAGGCCTAAATTCTGTACTCAGAACACGACCACATTTTGTTTCCACTATTCGATAAGCACAGAGTTGACACCTTCCTAGATCCTAGAGAGGTTGCGAGCATATAAGAGAGTGATTTGTATTTCGAAGCAATTACCAATAATAAAAGTTCTCATTTACTGTTATTACGATCCAGCCTCTCGTTCAACTCTTAAACAGGTCAGGCCACCACTCTCGTGGTAGTGGTCTCGAGGGTGTTAGCAGAAATTTCTCATCCCGAGCAAATTTCCCGCCAATAAATTCTTTGATTTGGCTGTATTCACTTGTCAAAACATCTTTTAAATCCAATGGTCCACATACAACGAATTGATATATTTTATATCGGTTCGAACCGATAATGGAAAAACTATATATATATATAATCAAAATTGTAAATGACCGGGCTCATTGTTCTTTGAATTACCAAACACAGATATTGTCGTCATTAAAGAGTCCCTTGTAAAGAGCTAGCCGTATCCTTATTTTCTTACACTATCTTTTGAAGCCTTTTATCACTAATAAGATTCGAGCCGCTGATTTGTGTTGTCATTTGTTCAAACTCCAAACTTATTTATTTATGATTTTGATATATGTAATCAAATTTGTAAATGAGTGGGTGTTAACGGGAAATTTTCTTAGGATGAGAAATTCCTATTAACACCCTCAAGACCACTACCACGAAAGTGGTGGCCGGGGTCGATACCGTTGATACCTGACCTGTTAAGAGGTAAACGAGAGGCTGGATTGCAATAACAATATACGGGAGCTTTTATTATTGTTTGCTTGCTTCGAAATACAAATCACTCTCATATATGCTCACAGTCTCTCTAGGATATAGGAAGATGGCAACTTTGTGCTTTTCGAATAGTGGAAACAAAGCACAAAGTTTTCCCACCCACAAGTTCCTTCTGAAGTTGGTGAAGGTTTCTTTCTCCGTGAAGGTTTCTTTCTCGGTGAAGACCCCTATTTGAATGACTTCCTTACGAAAATGCTCGACATAAGCCTGGAGGGTTTCCTCTCTCTCTTGGATCATGTACTGCAGATGGATCAGGTCCTTCAATCAAGGCTTAACTCCCTGGAATTATGAGCAGAAATCGATTGATAACTTGGTAAAGGAATCCACGCTACCAGCAAGTAGTTTCCTAAACAAGGTTTTAGCGTAATCCGTGAGTGTAGTGGGGAACATTCGACACATAGCGGCCCTGGTTGTGTTCTGGACCTTCATCTGTTTAACGAAGCTCTCTAAGTGGCTCAGAGAATTTTCAGTCTCGGAGAACCTGTCAGTTGGCATTTTGAACTTAGGCGGGAGCTTTGCCTCCCGGACGTTTCTGGTGAAGGGGGCATTCATTTCACTTAGAGGATCTTTCTTGTCCTTCTTGTATTTTTCCTTCTTCATTAATTAGACCTCCTTCTGAAGTTCTGCCAACTGGTCCTTTAGACGTTTGCTTTCAGATTTCCTTGAGTTGATCTCGGATCCCTCTCCATCTGATCCCTCTGACGAACTGGCGATCTCTACCCGGTTTCTTCTTTTGAGAGGGTTTGCTTGGGGGCTTTGCTAAATTTCTTCTTCCCTTCCCCGGGCTTCTCTCTTTGAAGTTGTTGGGTGGAGAATCTCTCCCCATTTTCGGGAGAGGACATCTGCCGCGGATTTGACTTGTCTTGGTTGGTAGCGTGGCAGGGCTTTAGGGATAGGGGGCATGGGCCCTAGCCTATCTCGGATAGAGGTTGGGAGCCCCCTTATATTACGAGCTGATTCCCGAGGGGTAGGTCCCAGGCGATCGAAGGTGGGTTGCCTAACCCCAGGCCTGCTTGACTCCCCCTGATTGTGAAGATCCGTTGGTTGGGTAGCAATACCCTTAGCGATTAGTCGAAGGCGGACGTTTTCTACAAAAGCCGCCGCTTGTTTGTCAAGCTCGACCTGACTTCCCAGAGGGGGATCCAGAGCCCCGTGCAGTGGCTGACTGGGTGGGAACTTGGCTATAAAGCCTGGATTTTTTCCCTTTCTGTGAGATCTTTCATGTCAACGTAGCAGAAAGTTGTCCCGATATGCCCTGCTACCCCTGTGAGGAGCGGAGCCTCATGATTATTGTGAAATAACAAACTTTCGAATGTAAAGGTGGTGGTGTGAGAGTTTCCCACAGATGACGCTAGAAAGTGTTGACGGAAAATTTACTCAGGATGAGAAATTCCTGCTAACACACTCAAGACCACTGCCATGAAAGTGGTGGCCAGGGTCGGTACCGTTGGTACCTGACCTGTTAAGAGGTAAATGAGAGGCTGGATCATGATTAACAGCAAAATAGGAGCTTTTATTGTTAATATATTATTGATACTTTCTTTGAAATACAAATCACTCTATTATATGTTCGCACCCTCTCTAAGATCTAGGAAAGTGGTAACTCTGTATTTGTCGAATAGTGGAAACAAAGGTGACAGTGTTCTGAGTACAGAATTTAGGCCTTCCCCTATTCTCTTCTCTTCTCTTCTTTTCTATCTTTTTTCTTTTGTTTCTGTATGCTTATTTATATTTGATCCAAGTAGGTTTGAATTTACTGATATCCCGCCAAGATCTTATCAATCCGTTCCCGTTATCGGGCGGGATCTCTTATTTAAAAAATGTTTACCCCGAGTGAATAGCGGAAATGATGATACCGTTAACAAGAAAAGAGTAGGTTTCCTTTTAGGGATCAAACACCTGGCTCACACGTATACGGAATTAATTGTTGGTTACCTACATAGATATGATCTTGTATGTTATCGCGGCATGTTGCGTCATGGAGGCTACCCAATTAGTTGCCTGTCGTCCCATAGAGCGAGGTAGATCCATGCTTCGGCTTTGTTTTTTGAAGCTTGAGATGAATTTTCCTTGACCCTTGGAGGCTTGCGGTGTCTCTGCAAACATTTTTGGGAAGTAGCCGAGGTAGTATAGGTTCAGACGTGATTCCTTCTTCATGTCCAGCAAGAACAACTGGTTTTTGGAGAGGTTGGTGAGCTTCTCTTGAATGTCTCTTGAGCTCGGAGACCCCTCATGGCATTCACGGGGCAGCTGTGGAGCTCGACCTCAAAGCCGAGGTTCCCCGATAGGTGGCCTGGAGAAGCCCGGGCTCCAGTATTCGTGTGGGGGCTCGTCCTGGTTGCGCCTAGTTTGTTTTCTGGTAGTTGTGAAACCGAGCTGGCCTTCCCTGCTCCTGCGGGGTGGCTTTATGGTCTATCCGGGCTTCATGAATGTCGATTATGGGTTTCGACTCTTGGCGGGAAAGTGGAAAATTTCTTTTTTACCCCTGGCTAAATTTTACTATTAACAGTCTCCTAGTTTGATCGTAGGCCTGTTATAGTAAGCAACCACATATCAAGGAAATTTAGTAACCAACAATAACTGGAATATTTAGAGTTTAAGTAAATCGAGCCCTCCATCCCCGAGCCCCTTTAGAGGGCCGTAAACTGAGTAAGGCATCAAGTAAAGAACTGTTTAGCCCCCTCTTAGGCTAGGGATCAGGAGGGCTTTCGCACTCTTAAACTCGAATCTTTCTTGGGGGTGGTAGCCCGACTAAAGCATTAAGAGGGCTATCTTGCCATTTCTTGGTCTCGAGATCTGGATGGAAACTATGCTCTTATACTCAGACCCTTCTTGGGGGTGGTAGCCCGACCAAGATATCAGGAAGGCTATATAGCTATTTCCTGGTCTCGAGGTCTAGATGACAACTATGCTCTTACACTCAGACCATTCTTGGGGGTGGTAGCCCGACCAAGACATCAGGAAGGCTAGCTAGCTATTTCCTTGTCTTGAAAACTGGATGGTAACTATGCTCTTACACTCAGATTCTTCTTGGGGGCGGTAGTCCGACCAAGGCAACAGGAGGGCTGTCTAGCTATTTCCTGGTCTCGAGATCTGGATGGCAACTATGCTTTTATACTCAGACCCTTCTTGGGGGTGGTAGCCCGACCAAGGCATCATGAAGACTATCTAGCTATTTCCTGGTCTCGAGGTCTGGATGGCAACTATGCTCTTATACTCAGACCCTTCTTAGGGGTGGTAGCCTGACCAAGGCATCATGAGGGCTAGCTAGCTATTTCCTGGTCTTGAGATCTGGATGATAACTATGCTCTTACACTTAGACCCTTCTTGGGGGTGGTAGCCCTACCAAGACATCAGGAGGGCTAGCTAGCTATTTCCTGGTCTTAAGATCTTGATGGCAACTATGCTCTTACACTCAGATCCTTCTTGAGGGTGGTAGCCCGACCAAGGCATCAGGAGGGCCAACTAGCTATTTCATGGTCTTGAGATCTGGATGGTAACTATGCTCTTACACTCAGATCCTTCTTGGGGGTGGTAGCCCGACCAAGGCATCATGAGGGCTGTCTAGATATTTCCTAGTCTTGAGATCTGGATGGCAACTATGCTCTTACACTCAGACCCTTTTTAGTGGTAGTGCCCCGCCGAGGCATCAGGAGTGGCGGAGGGGCTTCCCTAGCTTACCCCTGGTCTTGAGGTGATAATGTCGAATTTTTCATGTAGGCCCAAATCATTGTAGGACATAGTTGAATATGGAGAAAATAAGAAAAACAGGCTTTATTGATACGAAGGATGGAGTACATTATTGTCCGCGATAATAAGAAAACTAGGTGGAGGATGCCTGCTCACGAGTCCCCTGTTTAAGGGTAGAACTTCTTTAAGTGAACTGCATTCCAAGTATGATTGTTGAGTCGGTCATTCATATCCTCAAGTTTGTATGCCCCATTGCGAACCACCATTTTAACTAGGTATGGTCCTTCCCAGTTGGGCCCTAAGACCCCGTCTGACCTCCTCCTGGTATTCAATGTTACTTTCCTGAGAACTAGGTCCTCTTCTTTGAAGTTTCAAGCTTTTAACCTTCTATTGAAGTACCTGGCAATCCTGCTCTGGTAGACGACCACATTTTCGGCTATTCGATCTTATTTCTTTTCCAGAAGTTCCAAGCTAGCTCGGAGCTTATTTTCATTGCTCCCTGGTTCGAACTGTTGGACTCTAAAGGAAGTCAATTTGTGCTCGATAGGTAAGACTGCTTCAACCCTAAAGGCTAGAGAGTGGGGCGTTTCCCCGATAGCTATTCTCATTGTAGTGCGGTAAGCCCAGAGTACCTCGGGGAGCTCTTCTGCTCATATACCTTTCTTTTGTTGTAGCTTTTTCTTCAACAGCTTCTTAATGGTTTTGTTTGTGGATTCCACCATTCCGTTGGTCTGGGGGTGGGCTACCGAAGCAAATCGAAGGTCGATTCCCAAGTCTTCATAAAAATCTTTGAATCGGCAATTGTCAAACTTTTTTCCGAGGTCAGTTATAATGGCAAGAGGGGTTCCAAGCCTGTAGACTACATTAGTCTTGATGAACCTCGTTATGTTTTCTTCTGATATCTGGGAGAGCGGTCCGGCCTCGACCCATCTTGTGAAATAATAGATTGCCCTGATAGCATGTTTGGCTTAACCCAGAGCAGTAGGAAGCGGCCCGATCAAGTCGACTCCCCTCATAGCAAAGGGGTATGGCGAGCTAAGGGATGACAACCGCACCAGAGGGAGGTGACTCAAGTTTGTGGTCTATTGGCATGCCTCACAGTCTTGCACTAAGCTCTTTGAGTCTTGATGGATGGTTGGCCACTAATATCCCATGCGAAGAACCTGATATGCCAACGCCTCATCACTAGTATGGCTCCCACATTCCCCGGAATGAACCTCTCTCAAAGCCCACTTGGCGTCTTCAAGGTGCAAACATAGGAGCAAGGGAAGGGATCTTCCCCTCCGGTATAGGTGTCCATCCACCAATCAATATCAGACCGAGAGCCTTTTGACTCTCTTAGTTTGGTCAGACTCCCCGGGATGTTTCCCATCCTGTAGATAACCCACTATCGGATCCATCCAGCATGGCTGTCGATCCAAGGTATAAGTTTTCCTACCTGTCATTGTGCTAGGTAGGGGAACCACTTTGAGAAAGACTTCATGGGGTTAGGTCTGGCCTCCATATGTAGCTATCTTTGCAAGTACGTCAGCGCGACGATTTAGTTGTCGAGGTATCTGCTTGATTTTGAATCCTTTAAATCTGCTCTTAAGTTGTTGAACCAATTTCAGGTAGGCGATCATATTATCCTTTTTTACTTGGTAATCCCCGGAGACTTGGTTGACCACGAGCGAAGAGTCGCTCTTAACACTCAAGTAATCAACCCCGAGCTCTACGGTTGCCCTTATTCCGGCTAAAAGGGCTTCGTATTCTGCTTCATTGTTCATGACTTTAAATTCAAACCTGAAACAGTGGCAGTACTCAGCTCCTTCTGGGTCCATTAGGACTATGCCCGCTCCTCCCCCAGCTTGCCCGGAAGCTCCATCAGTGTAGAGAATCCACGGCTCGTAACCCTCTGGCCAGCTGCCAGATTTTGGAATCCTCTTAGAGGCTACATTTGTTACCGCGGAGGTTGTTTAGCCTGAAGGTGTTGAGAGCTCTGCCACATAGTCTGCTAATGCCTGAGCTTTTATTACGGTTCTACAATTGTACCTTAAATCAAACTGGGTAAGCTCCAGGGCCCATTAAACCAGCCTTCCGAAAACATCTGGCCTTTGTAAGAATTGACGGAGGGGTTGATCCGTCACCACTGTATTGAATGGGCGTGGAAGTAGGGGCAAAGCTTCTTTACTGAAGTCACCAAAGCATAATCGAGCTTCTCCAACATGGTATAGTTCTTTTCGGGCTTGGTTAGAGCGTGACTTACGTAGTAAATAGGCCACTGGACCCTATCCCAGCATTCCTTGACCAAGGCTCTGCTCACGGTGGTTTCTGAAATGGCAAAGTAGATTTGAAGCTCTTCTCCAGGACTTGGCTTTACCAGCAGTAGAGGGCTTGATAGGTATTTTTTCAAGGCTTGAAAAGCTTGTTCACTTTCCTGATCCCATTTCATGTTTCTCCCCTGTTTGATGGCTTTGAAGAACGGTAGACACTTGTCGGTAGACCAAGAGATGAATCTATTGAGTGTTGTTACTTGTCTGGTCAAGGCTTGAACCTGTTTAAGATACGTGGGGGATTCTAGATCCAGGATAGCCATGATCTTTTCCGGGTTGGCCTCTATGCCTCTCTCATGGACCTTGAAGCCCAGAAACTTCCCTGCAGTTACCTTGAAGGCGTATTTGGAAGGGTTCAACCTCATATGGTTCTTCCTTAGGATCGTGAAAGTCCTACGAAGGTCGTCCAGGTGGTCTTCTGAGGTTGAAGACTTGGTGACCATGTCATCGATATACACCTCCATTGACCTCCCGATTTCAGGCTTGAACAACCGATTGACTAGCCGCTGATAAGTAGCTCCAGTATTTTTAAGCCCGAATGGCATTACCTTGTAGCAGTACAAGCCTTGCGCTGTGATGAAATTGGTTTTTTCCTGGTCCGCCGGGTGCATCATAATCTGATTGTACCCAGAAAATGCATTCATGAAGCTCAGGAGCTTGTTTCTGGAGGTAGAATCGACCAGCTGATCAATTTTTGGCAAAGGGAAGCTATTCTTCGGGCATGCCCAGTTGAGGTCGGTGTAGTGTACACAGATGCACCACTTTCTATTAACCTTTGTGACCATGACCACGTTGTCTATCCACTCGGGATAACGTGCTTCTCGAATGAAGCCCGTCCAGGTTAGTTTGTCCACCTCTTTCTGAACCGCAACATTTCTTTCGGTGTTAAAATGGTGTCTTTTCTGTTTAATGGGTTTGAAGGTTGGATCTACTGCCAATCGATGAGTAGCTAATGTCATCGGAATTCCTGGCATCTCAGCATGACTCCAAGCAAAAATGTCATTAAACTCTGTGAGGAGCCTGATCAAACCCTCTTTCACTCCCGGCTCTAGGGTGGCTCCTATTTTGACAACCCTCAATGGATCACCCACTCGGACAGAGATCTTTTCTAGCTTATCTACTGGATGGCCGTTGGCCCATTCCCTTCTCTATTCCTCCATGTCAGGCATTATGAAGTCCTCTTCAGGGTGATCGGTGGACCCTGCATCTCCTAGGTTTAGTGCAGGGGTTGCCCTGTCTTGGATTGTTGCCACCTGGGCGAGTTGTTTAGCTAGAGCTGCTGGGTTGGCCGACACTGCGTAGCATCTCCTTGCTGCTTGCTGATCACCCCGAACTTCCCCCACCTTATCTTCTACCGGAAACTTCAGAACGTTGTGGTAAATAGAAATGACCCCTTTCAAGGATGATAAAAATGGCCTCCCTAATATTGCATTATAGGCCGATGGGGTATCCACCACTACGAAGTCGGTCATGATATTCTGCTGGAGAGGTGTGGCTCCAATGATCACTGGTAGGATTTTTGTTCCCATAGGTGTGATTAAGTCACCAGTGAACCCATATAGCGGGGTAGTGCAGCTATTGTAACACCACTATTTCAAGTTTAGCTTTTCCAAGGTATCTTTAAATAGGACGTCAACGCTGCTACCTGTGTCGACGAGCACACGGTGTACCATGCAGTTGGCAATTTGTATCGTGACCACCATAGGGTTATCATGAGGCTGCACAGTGTTGTAGACATCTGCTTCGGTGAAAATGATCTGTGACAGCTGGAAGGGGTTGGTCGGTCGGTCTCTGGTCGACCTTAAAGATATCCCGCTTTTTGTCCGTACAAGGGACTTTCCTCGCATGATTTTTCCTGGAACTGTTAGAGGTGCCGACCAGAGTAGGCCCCCTGCTGATGGTATGTATTATCTAAATCTGTTGCATCAGGTCCGCTTGTTCCCCCTTCCTTTTCTCGGTATGTTCTCGGATCTCAGCTTGCACCTCTCTTCCAGTTTGAATGTTTTCCCTAACTTGCTGTAGGAATTCCACCAGGCATCATCCTCTTATCAAAGCTTCAATCTGGTTTCGCAGGTTGTAGCATTCTGAAGTGTTGTGCCCCACGTCCCCATGAAAGTTATATATTTATAGCGATTTCTATTATCGACCGAGGCTTTCATGGGAGCGGGCTTCTGTAGCAAACCCTTGTCCTGAATGGCGAGGTAGACTATCTCTCGGGACGCATTTAAGGGAGTGTAATGATCGTACCTCTCATCGTGAGCTATTGAGGCCACTGTTCTGGGTGGTGATAAAGCTTGCGGGGGAGTTCGTTTCCCTGGATACCTTTCCGATCTGGGTTGAGGAAGGGGAAAACAGTATGTTGATTTATTGGGGGTTTTTTTCTGACTTTTCTGAGCTTGCTCGGGTCTGGGAGCTTCCTTCTTATGTCGCTTTACGGCTCTCATGTCATCGTGTTCCATCTTGACCTTAAGTTGTTCGTCGACCTCAATCTGCTCCAGAGCCCGATCATAGGCTTCTTGGTAAGTTTCTGAAGGTCTCTTAGTGAAAGACCGGAAAAGCTTTCCCGCCCATAGGTTCCTCCTGAAATTGGTGAGAGTTTCTTTCTCGGTAAAGACCCCTATCTGGATGACTTCCTTGTGGAAACGCTTGACATAAGCCCGGAGGGTTTCCCCTCTCTCTTGGATCACGTACAGTAGATGGATTGGGTCCTTTAATCGGGGTTTAACTCCCTGGAATTGTGAGCAAAAATAGGTTGATAGCTTGGTGAAGGAATCCACACTACCGGCAGGTAGTTTCCTAAACCAAGTTTTAGCTTAATCCGTCAGCGTAGTGGGGAACATTCGACACATAGCGGCCCTGGTCGTGTTCTGGACCTCTATCTGTTGAACGAAGCTCTCTAAGTGGCTCAGGAGATCCCCAGTCCCTGAAAATCTGTCAGTTGGCATTTTGAACTTAGGCAGGAGCTCCGCCTCCCGAATCCTTCTGGTGAAGGATGCATTCACTTCACTTAGGGGATCTTTCTTGTCCTCCTTGTACTTTCCCCTCTTCATCAATTGGACCTCCTTTTGAAGCTCCGCCAATTGGTCTTTTAGACATTTGCTTTCGGATTTTCTTTAGTTGATCTCAGTTTCCTCACCATCGGATCCTTCTGACAAATTGGCGACCTCTACCCAGTTCCTTCTTCGGAGGGGGTCTGCTCGGGGGCTTTGTTGACTTTCTTCTTCCCTACTCCGGGCTTTCTTCCTTGAAGTAGTTAGGAGGAGAAACTCTCCCCGCTCTTGGGGAAGGATGTCCGCCGTGGACTTGACCTGCCTTGGTTGGTAGCGTGGCAGCTATTCGGGAACATGGGGTATGGGCCCTAGCCTATCCTGATCGAGGTTGGGAGTCCTGTTCTATTATGAGCTGGTTCCCGAGAGGTAGGTCCTAAGCGATCAAAAACTGGTTGCCTAGCCCCGGGCCTGCTCAAATCCCTCCGATTGCAAAGGTCCGCTTGCTATATAGCAATACCTTCTGCGAGCAGTCGAAGACGGATGTTTTCTACGAAGGCTGTCGCTTGTTGGTCAAGCTTGACCTGACTTCCCAGAGGGGGATCCATAGCCATCACAGTGGCTGGCTGGGTTGGAACCTGGCTATGGAGCCTAGATTTTCTCCCTTTCTTCAGGACCTTTCGTGTTGACGTAGCAGAAGGTTGTCCCGATACTTCCGACTGTCCTTGTGAGGAGCGGAGCCTCAGGATTCCTGTAAAATGACAAACTTTTGAATACAAAGATGGTGGTGTAAGAGTTTCCCACAGACGGCGCCAGAAAGTGTTAACGGGAAATTTGCTTAGGATGAGAAATTCCTATTAACACCCTCAAGACCACTACCACGAAAGTGGTGGTCGGGGTCGGTACCATTGATACCTGACCTGTTAAGAGGTAAACGAGAGGCTGGATCGCAATAACAGTAAACGAGAGTTTTTATTATTGATTACTTGCTTCGAAAAACAAATCACTCTCTTATATGCTCACAGTCTCTCTAGGATCTAGGAATATGGAAACTTTGTGCTTGTCGAATAGTGGAAACTGTTGGGGTTTATGCCCTAAAGATGTAATTTTTAAATGGATTTATGAAATAAAAAAAAGAAAAAGTTCAATTCATTCATGTTGTGCTGTTTGTTTCATAACTTGTGCATAAATTTAACATCCAAGATTGCCGGATGTAATCTTGAACTGTGTATATGTGTGTCATATACAGATGGATACAGTAAGAGACGTATAATATAAAGAGTCCATAGATAGCAAATAAAGCTGGGTACTTTATTTGTGGTTAATCTATAGTTACGGTCCATTCCGCAATGTACGGTGATTCTATCATGAATCATTCATATGGAGATATGAGAATGGACGCACCTTGTATGATGTGATCATATAGGACTGGGCCATGATCTATATGAATCTCTCACCAAGATCCGTTTATCGATGAGATTCATATATATCAACTAATGATGGCTATATGTGGGTGATCTTAATCCTGAGTGACTTATCGACTCCTTCAGGTTAGATCGTGGTCTTTGATATACCATGGGTGAGGTCGGATGCAGTTCTCGATCAATATGCTCCGTATGTTGGGATTACGATTTGGCTTGTGGCTGAGAAGGTTTGTACACAATAGTGGAATCCACTCTTTCTTGTGAGAAGTAGATGGTAGTTCCCTTAAGGGTTGATTCGGGGCTTGGACAATATGAGCGCTCTCCTAATTCCGTAAGAAATTAGAATTTATTGTTCATTATAGAATCAACGGTGCTTAAAGGATATATATAATTATAGGGGTATAACGGACATTATGACCCAGCTCTAATTATGAACTACTGTGGAGGATCACACTATGTGTAACAGCTATATCGATGGACACCGAGTTGTATCGGTCTGTGTAAAAGCGTCTACAGTTGAGAGAGTGCAGCTTCGGGTTTTTAGTGGAATAACACCGGAGTTAATAATCAAGAAATATTAATTAAAGAGTTTAATTAATGATTCCGAGGATTATTGGAGCTCAAAATACTGTGGGTCCATTAGGTCCCCTTACTAGCCCGATCGATTTAGGTAACAAGGGTCACGATTAATTAATTGGATTGTCCAATTAATTGTGTTACAAAAGTGACACGTATATATTCGGGAATTAATTGAATAATGAGATTATTTAATTAATGAATGTTAATAGTTAAATTAATTAAATAATTAGATTATTTAATTATATTGATAATTATGAATTATTTATTAACTATTAATTGGAGGGTGTTAGTTGATATATAGATTTAGGTGAAGATAAAATAATATGATTATTTTATTTTACTAAATCATTTATCTAAGTATTTGAATTTAAGTTTAAATTTAAAATACTTATTATCACTCTTTTAATATATTAGATATATTTAAAAAAGATAAATAAAAGATATATATCAATAAATAAAACAAGAGATTGCATTGGATATAAATTGATGTGTACATGAAACAATAATCAAAAGAAGAATTGATATATGGTATATATATATATATATGTAAAGCAAGCAGTGGCGTGTATAAGATATATATAGATTTGTGATAAAAACCAAGTTTTAGAAAGCATCGTGATATATATACAAAGTCAAATTGAGAGCTGCAGTCTGTGAACAATTATATATATATAAAGCGAGCAAGCAGTGGCGTGAGAGAGTCATATTTTTTTGACATAAAAAAATTGTGAGCAGGCGTAGATTTTTTGTGCAAATAAAACGAGAACAGCAGTTTTGATAGATATATTGTTTCATGTTTTGTGTGTTTTTGAAACACATAGAAGAAAGAGTTTCTTCAATTCTCTCTACATCTTCCGTTCAAGTTCTTGAGACCGTGACGCTTCCACACACAGTTACCAGATCCGGGAGATAATGAGGAAGATCGAGTGGTTCAGACAGAAGCACATAGTATTTCAGACAGGAGCATATCGTAAAGTGAAGGAGCCTTCAAACGTTGGTATGTTCTTCTTCTGATTTTATCGATTACAATTTCCTGTGTTTACATATTGTATATATCGGTTCCGAAAAATAATTACGATCAAAAGTTCACTGGTCCCAGATACAGATATGATATGTATAAAAAATTTAAAACCTATTTCCACTGCGTGACCGGTGAACGGGGTTCCAACAGAAACAAGGGCGGCCGTGTTCTGAGTACAGAATTTAGGCATTCCCCTTTTCTTTTCTTCCTTTCTTCTATCTGTCATTTTCCTTCTCTTTTTTTCGTCTCTCTCTGTGCCTTATGCTTGGCCTTATTTATATTTGATCCAAGTAGGTTTGAATTTGCTAATATCCCGCCACGATCCTATCAATCCGTCTCCTCCTTATCGGGCGGGATCCCTTATTTAAAAGTAGTTGACCTCGAGTAAATAGCGGAAACGATGATATTGTTAACGAAAACGAGTCTGTTTTTTTTTAGGAATCAAACTCTTGACTCACACGTATACGGAATTAATTGTTGGTTACCACATAGATATGATCTTGTATGTTATCGCGGCATGGTGTTTCATGGAGGATATCGAGCTAGTTGCCTGTCATCTCGTAGAGCGAAGTAGATCCATGCTTCGACTCTGTTCTCATAAACTTGGGAAGGATTTTCCCTGACCCTTGGGAGCTTGAGGTGTCTCTGTAGACATTCATGGGTGGTAGCCTGGGTAGTGTAGATTTAGGCGTGATTCCTCTTTCATGTCCAGCAGGGACATCGGGCTTCTGGAGAGGTTGACGGGCTTCTCTCGAATGTCTCTTAACCTTAGAGACTCCTCCTGGCTTTCATAGGGCGGTTGAGGAGCTCGACCTCAGAGCCGAGGTTCAACGATAGGTGGTCTGGAGAAGCCCGGGTTCAAGTATTCGTGTGGGGGCTCGTCCTGGTCATGCCTAGCTTGTTTTCTGGTAGTTTTGAAGCCGGGTCGGCCTTCCCTGCTCCTGCGGGGTGGTATTATGGTCTATTCGGACTTCATGAACGTCGATTATGGGCTTTGACTTGTGGCGGGAAAGTGAAAAATTTCTCGTTGACCCCTGGCCAAATTTTACTATTAACAAGTCAGCTCGTTGTTCTTTTAATTATCAAAAACAAATATCGTCGACAGTAAAGACTCCCTTGTAAAGAAGCTAGTCTTATCTTTGACAAAAATGTGTAAATTGTGAAAGAGTCTCAAATTTGATAAGAGACAACATTGGATTAGATTGGATTGTTCCATGTTTTATATAAAAATGTAACATACATAGTGGGCATCACTTTAAACAATACACGAATCTAGTACCAAGTGATCACATGATAATATTAATATATGTGCACGATGTATTTGCTTTTCTGGGGACAGTTCATATTCATTTTTTTTACATTATCTATCCATCTATCTATTCCAGTTTTTTTTGTTGAAGTTTTTTGTCAATGATAAGATTCGAACCGCTAACTTGGAAGTCATTTACCCATGTCTCAAACTCGTCCATCTAAAGCAACACTCTTAAGGGTAGTTCATATTCACTTTCATAGAAGAAGAAATAACTTCAATTTTTTTATATAAAATTATTTATAAATACACACCACCATAGTTGTGGTGACTCGAACATGAAATATTGTTGTTAGACTAAATGAGATCATTTATCACCAAAATACATTAGGCAGCGGTCACTTTCTGCATCTCTTGATTATATCTATCCATCCACAGTCAGAAATAGATAAAAGTAGAAGAGACAAAGATCGAAGACGAATAACCCATATTTATATTGTTAAGGTCAAAAGTGCCGAGTCCACCGCCAAAAGTTGTGAACAATTTTCCGTCACTGAATATATGGAGGCTTTGGAAAGCTTGGGAGATATTGCTGGTGATACATTCAACAAGTTTATGGAGAGGATAGTACTATGTGTTGAATGGAGGAAGGCATTTCTTACTTTGAGTGAAGAAAGGAAACGATAAAGGCTAGGTGGTTTGTAGAATATGGCTCATGGGTAGATATGATGTTATTACGAACTTTTTTTTCATTTCAACTTTAGTGTTGTGAACTTTGTTTAAAGATGTTGTTATTAACTTCAATGTTTAAGGAGGTTGTGAATGTGATTTAATTTTCATGGTGGTTGTGAACTTTGTCTAAGGATCTTGTTGTGAACTTGATTTAATTTTCATGGTTGTTGTGAACTTTGTTTAAGGATGTTGTTATGAACTTGATTTAATTTTCATGATGGTTGTGAACTTGGTTTAATGTTTACTGATGTTATTGTGAATTTGGTTTAAATTTTAAGTCTCGTTTTTGATCTAGTGAACTCATATTAAATTTTAAGTTTGTTGTTTGTATTATCTAGTTTTGAATGTATTTCCAACTTAGGACAGTTTTTCTTTTTGTAAATAATTCAACATGAACAATAATAATCAGAGTGATAGTTCATATAAAGAATCTGATTTGGAGGTCGAACAACAAGAATTGAAGACACTCGAATTGCCAGTACATTGAGAATGATTGGATATTATCAACATATTTAAAAAAGGCCATGTTATACAAGTGGATTAACAGGGTATGCATTTGTACAAGAGTTGTTAAATGATCATCCCGATAGAATGTATAACGTGTTTCGTAATGATGCACATGTTTTTCTTAATTTATGTCAAACATTAAAGCAATCACAATTATTGAAAGATGATAGATATGTTACTGTTATAGAGGTGGTGGGAATTTGTTTATATATTTTATCTCATGGGGCAGTAATGCGAGTTGTTTCTACATTCGAATGATATGGTGTATACATAACTTAAACACATATTAAGAGGGCTATGTGGGCTTGCACCAATTATTATACGTGAACAAACTCGAGGACAACAACTGCCACCACTAGAGATTAGAGATAATCCAAAATTTTATTTGGATTTTAAGGTAATTATTCTATTTTAATGCATAATATTTTTTACACTTCCATTTTTACTTAACTATATTATGTTAATATATATTAATGCAAACCATGTTAACATAAATTATTGATTAATTATATTATGTATAAATGTATTAGTAAATGGGAGCTTTATTATTGATATATTGCTTTAAAGTACAAATCGCTCTTTTGTATGCTCATAGTCTCTCGAAGGTGTAGGGTGGTGGCAACTCTGTGCCTGTCGAATAGTGAAAATGAAGGTAACCGTGTTCTGAATACAGAATTTAGGCTTTCCCTCATGACTCTAAACTTTTTTGTACATATATCTATTCTTGTAGGTAATCAACCCCGAGCTCTATGGCAGCTTTTATCCTAGCTAGCAGGGCATCGTATTCCGTTTTTGTTCGTGGCATTAAATTCAAACTTGAAACAATGGCAGCACTCAGTTCCTTCTGGGTCGATGAGGACTATGCCCGCTCCTCCCCCGGACTGTCCGAAAGCTCCGTCAATGTAGAAAGTCCATGACTCGCAACCCTCTAGCCAGTTGTCAGATTTTGGAATCCTCTCAAGGGTGACATTTGTTACCGCGGGGGTTGCCTGATCTGAAGATGCTGAAAGCTTGGCTACAAAGTCTGCTAGTGCTTGAGATTTTATCGCGGTCGTAGGCTTATACTTTAAATCAAACTGGGCAAGCTCTAGGGCCTATCGAACCAGCCTTCCAGAAACATTCGGCCTTTACAAGAACTGACGGAGGGGTTGGTCCATCACCACTGCTATTGAATGAGCATGGAAGTGAGGACGGAGTTTCCTTACCGAGGTAACCAAGGCATAAACGAGCTTCTCCAACAGATTATAGTTCTTTTCGGGCTTTGTTAGAGTGTGACTCACATAGTAGATAGGTCGCTGGATCATATCCCCGCATTTCTTGACCAATGCCCCACTCACAACTATTTTTGAAACTGCCAAATATATTTGGAGCTCTTCTCCAGGATTTGGCTTGACCAGTAGTGGAGGGCTTGTTAGGTATCTTTTCAAAGCTTGGAAATCCTGTTCACTCTCCTGATCCCACTTCATGTTTCTTCCCTGCTTGATAGTTTTGAAGAATGGTAGGCACTTATTGGTAGACCGGGAGATGAACCTGTTGAGCGCTGCTACCTGACCGGTCAAGGCTTGAACCTGTTTAAGAGATGTGGGGGATTCTAGATCCAGGATAGCCATGATTTTTTTTGGGTTAGCCTCTATGCCTCTCTCGTGGACCATGAAGCCCAGAAACTTCCTCGTAGTTACCCCAAAGGCGTATTTGGAAAGGTTCAACCTCATCTAGTTTTTCCTTAGGATCATGAAGGTCCTAAGAAGGTCGTCCAGGTGGCCTTCCGAGGTTGAAGATTTAGTGATCATGTCATCGATGTACACCTCTATCTACCTTCCGATTTCGGGCTTGAACAAACGGTTAACTAGCCGTTGGTAAGTAGCTCCTGCATTTTTGAGCCCGAAGGGCATCACCTTGTAGCATTACAGGTCTTGCACGGTGATGAAGCTGGTCTTTTCTTGGTCCACGGGATGCATCGTAATCTGATTGTAGCTGGAAAATGCATCCATGAAGCTCGGGAGCTTGTTCCCAGAGGTGGAATCGACCAGCTGATCAATTTTTGGTAGAGGGAAACTGTCCTTCAGGCATTCCCGGTTGAGGTCAGTGTAGTCTACGCACATGCGCCACTTCCCATTCGCCTTTGTGACCATGACCACATTAGCGATCCATTCGGGGTAGCGGGCCTCTAGAATGAAGCCTGCCTGAGTTAGTTTTTTGACCTCTTCCTGAACCGCCAAATTTCTTTCCGTGTTGAAGTGGCACCTTTTCTATTTGACGGGCTTGAAGGTCAGATCCACCGTCAGTCGATGTGTAACTAATGTCATCGGAATCAACGGCATCCTCGCATGACTCCAGACGAAGATATCGTTGAACTCTGTGAGGAGCCTAATCAAGCCCTCTTTCATTCCTGGCTCAAGTGTAGCACCGATCTTGACGTCCTTCGACGGATCGCTTAGTCGAACATGATTCTCCTCTAAATTATCAACTGGATGGCCGTTGGCCCATTCCCTTCTATGTTATTCTATGTCGGGCACCACAAGGCCTTCTAGGGGACAATCGATGGAGCCCACGTCTCCCAGGTTTAGTGCTGGGGTTATCCTACCTTGGATAGTCGTCACTTGGGCGAGTTGTTTAGCTAGAGCAGATGGGTTGGCTGACACTGCGTAGCATTTCCTAGCTGCTTGCTGATCACCCTGAACTTCCCCCACCTTGTCTCCTACCGGGAACTTCAGGACATTATGGTAAATAGAGAGGACCTCTTTCAAGGATGACAGAAATGGCCTCCCTAATATTGCATTGTAGGTTTATGGGGTGTCCACCACCACCAAGTCGGTCATGATGTTTTGCTGAAGAGGTGCGGCTCCGATGATCACTGGTAGGATTTTTGATCATACAAGAGTGATGACAGCACCATTGCTTCAAGTTTAGTTTTTCCAAGGTATCTTTGAACAAAACTTCGATGCTGCTACCTGTGTCAAAGAGCACGCGGTGCACAATGAAGTTGGCAATTTTTACTGTGATGACCATGGAGTCATCATGTGGCTGCACGGTGTTATAGACATCTGTTTCGGTGAAGATGATCTGTGACAGCTGGGTGGGGTTGGTGGGTCTCTGGTCGACCTTGAAGATATCCCGCCCCTCGTCCGTACGAGGGACCTTCCTCGTATGGTTTTTCCTAGAATTGTTGGAGGTTTCGGTCAGAGTGGGACCTCTGTTGATAGTATGTATTATCTGAATCTGTTGCATCAGGTCTGCCCGCTGTCCCTTCCTCCTCTCAGCATGTTCTTGGATCTCGGCTTGAGCCTCCCTTCTAGTCTGAATGTTCTCCCTAACTTGTTGTAAGAACTCTATCAAGCATCCTTCCCTTATCAAAGCCTCAATCTGGTTCCGCAGGTTATACCAGTCTAAAGTGTTGTGCCCTACGTCCTCGTGAAAGTCACAATATTTATAACGATTTTTTTTATCGACCGGGGCTTTCATAGGAGCGGGCTTCTGTAACAAACCCTTATTCCGAATGGCGAGGTAGATTGTTTCTTGAGATGCATTTAAGGGAGTGTAATGGTCGTACCCTCTCTCATCACTGGCTATAGGAGCCACTGTCCTGGGAGGTGGTAAAGCTTGAGGAGGAGCCTGTTTATCTGGATACCTTTCTGATCTGGGCTGAGGAAGAGGGTAGCCATATGTTGTTTTATTAGGGGGTTTGTTCTGGCTTTTCTGAGCTTGCTTGGGTTTGGGAGCTTCCTTCTTTTATCGCTTCACGGCTCTAAAGTCGTCATGCTCCATCTTGACCTTGAGCTGTTCGTCGACCTCGATCTGTTCCAAAGCACCATCATAGGCTTCCTGGTAGGTTTCCGGAGGTCTCTTGGCAAAAGACCGGAATAGTTTTCCCACCCACAAGTTTCTTCTGAAGTTGGTAAGGGTTTCTTTCTCTGTGAAGACCTTCATCTGAATGACTTCCTTATGGAAACGCTCGATATAAGCCTGTAGAGTTTCCCTTCTCTCCTGGATCACGTATTGTAGATGAATCGGGTCCTTCAGTCAGGGCTTAACTCCCTAGAATTATGAGAAGAAATTGGTTGATAACTTAGTGAAGGAATCCACGCTCCCAGCGGGTAATTTCCTAAACCAGGTCTTAGCATAATCCGTGAATATAGTGGGGAACATTCGACATATAGCGGCCCTGGTTGTGTTCAGGACCTTCATCTGTTGAACGAAGCTCTCTAAGTGGCTCAGAGAATCTTTAGTCCCGGAGGACCTGTAAGCTGGCATTTTGAACTTAGGCGAGAGCTCTGCCTCCCGGATCCTTCTTGTGAAAGGGGCATTCATTTCACATAGAGGATCTTTCTTGCCCTCCTTGTACTTCCCCTTCTTCATCAATTGGACCTCTTTCTGTAGCTCTGTCAACTGGTCCCTTAGTCGCTTGCTTTCAGATTTCCTCGAGTCAATCTCAGATTCCTTACCATCAGATCCGTCTGATGAACTGGCGACCTCTACCCGGTTCCTTCCTCAGAGGGGGCTCGCTTGGGGGATTTGCTGACTTTCTTCTTCTCTACCCTGGGCTTCTCTCCTTGTAGTCTTTGGGTGGAGGAGCTCTTCCCGTCCCCGGGGAAGAACATCTACCGCGGATCTGACTTGTCTTGGTTGGTAGCATGGCAGCGCTTCGGGAACATGGGGCATGGGCCCTAGCCAATCCTGGATCGAGGTCAAGAGCCCCGCTCTGTTGCGAGTTGATTCCCGAGGGGCAGGTCCCAGGCGATCAAAGGCGGGTTGTCTAGCCCCAGGCCTGCTTGACTCCCCCTTTTTGCAGAGACCCGTTTGTTGGATAGCGATACCCTCAGCGAGTATTCGAAGGCGGATGTTCTCTACAAAGGCCGTCGCTTGTTGGTCAAGCTCGACCTGGCTTCCCAAGGGGGATCCAGAGCCCATACATAGCTGGCTGGGTGGGAATCTGGCTATGTAGCCCGAATTTTCTCCCTTTCCCGGGACTTTTCGTGTTAATGTAGCAGAAGGTTGCCCGGAGGTGCCCTGCTGCCCTTGTGAGGAGTGAAGCCTAATGATGACTTTGAAATAACGAACTTTTTTAATGTAAAAAGAGGGTGGTGTGGGAGGTTTCCCACAAACGGCGCCAGAAAGTGTTTACTGGAAATTTGCTCGAGATGTCAAATTCCTGTTAACAACCTCGAGACCACTACAACAAAAGTGGTGGCCGGGGTCGGTACCGTTGGTCCCCAACCTAGTTAAGAGATATGCGAGAGGCTAATTAGTAAATGGGAGCTTTATTATTGATATATTGCTTTAAAGTACAAATCACTCTCTTGTATGCTCATAGTCTCTCGAAGGTGTAGGGAGGTGGCAACTCGGTACCTGTCGAATAGTGGAAATGAAGGTAACCATGTTATGAATACAGAATTTAGGCTTTCCCTTCTGACTATATACTTTTTTATACGTATATCTATTCTTTTTGGTTGTTCTCTGTCTTTCTTCCTCTTTCTTTTTTTTGTCCTCTTTTCTCCATGCTTGGCTTCACATATTTATATCGTCCAAGTAGGTTTTTAATTCGTAAATACTTTACCGTGATCCCATGAATCCGTTCCCTCCTTATCGGGTGGGATTCGTTATTTGAATTTGAATTGTTACGGGATTTGATGATATCATTGACGGAGATAAGTTTGTTCCCTTATTTGAATCAAACTCTTGACGTGCATGCAAATATTACGTGGAGACGATCCTGTGTGCACTCGTGCCATAAATCTTCATGGAGGTCAACCTGCCAGCTGCCGGTTGCCCCGTAGAGTGAGGTAGATCCCTTCTCTGGCTCTGTTCTTAAAAGCTTAAGATGGATTTTCCCTAACCCTTGGGGACTTGAGGTGCTCTTGTAGACCCTCTTAGGAGGTAGCCGGGGTAGTGTAGATTTAGGCGTGATTCTTCCTTTATGTCCAGTAAGGATAGCGGGCTTCTTTCGAATGTCTCTTGAGCTTAGAGACTTCCCCTGGCATTCACGGGGCAGTTGTGGAGATCGACCTCAGAGTCGAGGTGTCCTGATATGTGGCCTGGAGTATCCCGGGTTCCAGTACTCTTGCAGGGGCTCGTCCTGGTTGCGCCTGGCTTATCTTCTGGTAGCTTTGAAGCCGAACCGACCTTCCCTGCTCATATGGGGTGGCTTTACGATCTTTTCGGGCTTCATGATTGTTGATTATGGGTGGAAAATTTCTCTTTGACCCCTGGCCAAATTTCACTATTAACATTGCTATTGATGGAACACACATTTCCGCATGCGCACTGACACATAAACAAAATTTGTATCGAGATGCAAAAGTCCAAGTTGCTCAAAATATTATGTGTGTTTGGTCGTTTGACATGATGTTCAAATTTGTTTACACAGGTTGAGAAGGAACCACTAACGATTCAAGGGTGTTTTTGGATGCAATTGGAAGACAAGAGGACAGTTTTCCCTATCCTAATGAAGGTATGTATACCATATAAGTATTTCACTATTTTGACTATTGTAAAGTATAATAATTATTTTTTATTCTTTCAAGATATTATTATTTTGTCGATTTGAGATACATAAACATGTTAGGATTTTTAACACTTTACAGAGGTGAAAGATATCATCTACATGATTATGAATGACAAGAAAGTACACCAAGAGGTCCAAAGGAGTTATTTAATTATATACATTCATCATTATGAAATGTAATTAAGTGGTGTTTCGGTGTTTTAAAGGGGCATTCAAAAGAAGCCCGCCAACCTCTCCAGAAGCCCGCTGTCCTTTCTGGGCATATGGGAAGAATCACGCCTGGATCTACACTACCCAGCTACCTCCCGGAGAGGTCAACAGGAGCAACCCAAGCCCCCACAGATCAGGGAAAATCCATCTTAAGCTTCAAAGAATAGAGCCAGAGCATGGAACCACCTCACTCCACGGGGTAATGGGCAGCTGGCAGGTTGACCTCTATGAAGATCGATGGAACGAGTGCACACAGGATCATCTCCATATGTTATCTACATGCACGTCAAGAGTTTAAATTCAAATAAGGGAACAAAATTATCTTTGTCAATGATATCATCGAATTCGGAAACAATTCAAATTTAAATAACAAATCCCGCCCAATAATGAGGGAACAGATTCATGAGATAACAGTAGAGTATTCGCAAACTAAAAAAACCTACTTTGACGATATATATATGTACAGCCAAGGACAAAGACAGAGAATCATAAACAACAGATATACACGTAGAACGAGGGCCTAAATTCTGATTTCAGAACACGGTCACCTTCATCTCCACTATTCGACAAGCATCGAGTTGCCACCACCCTACACCTCCGAGAGATTGTAAGCAAACAAGAGAGTTATTTGTATCTTAAAGTGGTATATTAATAATAGAGCTCCCATTTACTGTTATTACCACTCGTCTCTCTTTTAAACAGGTTGGGATCCAACAGTACCGACCCCGGCCACCGCTTTCGTGGTAGTGGTCTCGAGGGTGTTAACAGAAATTTCTCTTCTCGAGCAAATTTCTTGTCAACACTTTTTGGCGCCGTCTATGGGAAATTCTCACACCACCATCTTTTTACATTCAAAAATTTCCTTATTTCAAAATCATCATGAATTTTCGCTCCTCACAAAGGCAGCAGGGCACCTCGGGGCAACCTTCTGCTACATCGAAACCAAAGGTCCCGAGGAAAGGGAAGAAATCTGGGCTCCATAGCCAGATTCCCACCCAGCGAGCTACTGTGCTGGCTCTGGATCCCTCTCGGGAAAGCCAGGTCGAGCTTGACCAACAAGCGGCAGCCTTTGTAGAGAACGTTCACCTTTGATTACTTGCTGAGGGTATCACTATTCAACAAACGGGCCTCTTTAATCAGAGGGAATCAAGCAGGCATGGGGCTAGGCAACTCGCCTTTGATCGCTTGGAACCTGCCCCTCGGTAATCAACTCATAACAGAGTGGGGCTTCCAACCTCGATCCAGGATAGGCTAGGGCCCATGCCCCATGTTCCCAAAGCGCTGCCTCTCTACCAACCACGACAAGTCAGATCCGCTGTAGATGTTCTTCCCCGGGAATGGGAAGAGCTCCTCCACCCAACGACTACATGGAGGGAAGCCCGGGGTAGAGGATAAGAAAGTCAGCAAAGCCCCCGAGCAAGCCCTCTCCTAAGAAGGAACAGGGTAGAGGTCACCAGTTCATTAGAGGGATTTGATGGTGAGGAATCTGAGATCGACTCAAGGAAGTCCAAAAGCAAGCGACTAAGGGACCAGTTGGTAGAGCTACAGAAAGAGGTCCAATTGGTGAAGTAGGGAAAGTACAAGGAGGACAAGAAAGATCCTCTAAGTGAAATGAACGCCCCCTTCACCAGAAGTATCCGGGAGGCAGAGCTTCCGTCTAAGTTCAAAATGACAGCTGACAGGTTTTTCGGGACTGAAGATTTGTTGAGCCACTTGGAGAGCTTCGTTTAACAGATGGAGGTTCAAAACATAACCGGGGCCGCTATGTGTCGAATGTTCCCCACTACACTCACGGATTATGCTAAGACCTGATTTACGATGCTACCCACCGGGAGTGTAGATTCCTTCACCAAATTATCAACTGATTTCTGCTCACAGTTCCTAAGGGTTAAGCCCTGATTGAAGGACCCGATTCATCTACAATACGTGATCCAGGAGAGAGAGGAAACTCTCCGGGCTTATGTCGAGCGTTTCCACAAGGAAGTTATTCAGATGAGGGTCTTCACCGAGAGAGAAACCCTCGCCAACTTTAGAAGAAACTTGTGGGTGGGAAAACTATTTCGGTCTTTAACCAAGAGACCTCCAGAAACCTACCAGGAAGCCTATGATCAGGCTCTGGAATAGATCGAGGTCGATGAACAGCTTAAGGTTAAGATGGAGCATGATGACATGAGAGCTGAAAAGCGACAAAAGAAGGAAGCTCCCAAACCTGAGCAAGATCAGAAAAACTGGAATAAACCCCTTAATAAGTCAACATACGGGTTCCCTCTTCCTTAGCCCAGATCAGAGAGGTATCCAGAAAAACGGGCTCCTCCTCAAGCTTTACCACCTCCTAGGACAGTGGTCCCTATAGCCCGTGATGAGAGGGGGTACGACCATCACACTCCCTTGAATGTATCCCGAGAAACAGTCTACCTCGCCATTCGGGATAAGGGTTGTTACAGAAGCCTGCTTCTATGAAAGCCCCAATCGATAAAAGAATTCTTTATAAATATTATGACTTTCACGAGGACGTAGGGCACAATACTTCAGAAAGCTACAACCTGTGGAACCAGATTGAGGCTTTGATAAGGGGAGGATACTTGATAGAGTTCTTATAACAAGTCAGGGAGAACATTCAAACTGGAAGGGAAGTGCAAGCCGAAATCTGGGAACAAGCTGAGAAGAGGAAGGGAGAGCAGGCGAACCTGATGCAGCAGATTCAGGTGATACATACTATCAGCGGAGGTCCCACTCTGGTCGACACCTCTAACAATTCCAGGAAAAACCATACGAGGAAAGTCCCTCGTACCGACGAGGGCCGGGATATCTTCAAGGTCGACTAGAGATCGACTAACCCCTCCCGGCTGTCTCATATCATCTTCACTGATACAGATATCTTTAACACAGTGCAGCCACATGATGACCCCATGGTCATTACAGTACAAATTGCAAATTTTATAGTGCACCGCGTGTTCGTCGACACAGGTAGTAGCGTCGACGTTCTGTTCAAAGACGCTTTGGAAAAACTAAACTTGAAGCAATGGTGCTACAACAGTTGTACTACCCTATTATATGGGTTCACTGGGGATTCCATCATACCCATAGGATCAAAAATTCTACCGATGATCATCGGAGCCGCACCTCTCCAGCAAAACATCATGACTGACTTCGTGGTGGTGGATACCCCATCGGTCTACAATGTAATATTAGGGAGGCCATTCCTATCACCTATGAAGGGGGTCTTGTCCATTTACCACAATGTCTTGAAGTTCCCGGTAGGTGACAAGGTGGGAGAGGTTCCGAGCGATCAGCAAGCAGTTAGGAAATGCTACGTAGTGTCAGCTAATCCAACAGCTCTAGCTAAACAGCTCGCCCAGGTAACGACTATCCAAGGCGGGATAACCCCAGCACTAAACATAGAAGACGCGGGCTCCACCGATTATCCAGAGAAAAACATTATGGCGCCCGACGTGGAAGAACAGATAAGGGAATAGGCCAGCGGCCACCTGATCGATAAGTTAGAGGAGATTCCTGTTCGACTAAGTGATCCCTCAAAGGTCGTCAAGAACGAAGCTACCGTTGAGCTAGGAATGATAGAGGGCTTGATAAGGCTCATCACGCAATTCAATGATATTTTTGCCTGGAGTCATGTGGAGATACCGGGGATTCTGATGACATTAACTGCACATCGATTGGCAGTGGATCGGACCTTTAAGCCCGTCAAACAGAAAAGGAGCCACTTCAACACTGAAAGAAATGTGGCGGTTCAAAAAAAGGTGGATAAACTCACCATGGCAGGCTACATTCGAGAAGCCCGCTACCCCGAATTGCTCGCCAATGTGGTCATGGTCACGAAGGCGAATGGACGTGGTGCATGTGCGTGGACTACACTGACCTCAACTGGTCATGCCCGAAAGACAGTTTCCCTCTGCCAAAGATTAATCAGTTGGTCGATTCCACCTCCGGGAATAAGCTCCTGAGCTTCACGGACGTATTTTCAGGCTATAATCAGATTATGATGCATCCCGCGGACCAGGAAAAGACCAGTTTCATCACCGCGTAAGGCCTATACTTCTACAAGATGATGCCTTTTGGGCTCAAAAACGCTGGAGCTACTTACCAGCGGTTAGTCAACCGTTTGTTCAAGCCCAAAATTGGAAGATCAATGGAGGTGTATATCGACGATATGATCACTAAATCTTCGACCTCGAAAGGCCACCTGGACGACCTTTGAAGGACCTTCATGATCCTAAGGGAAAACCATATGAGGTTGAACCCTTCCAAATGCGCCTTTGGTGTAACTGCGGGGAAGTTTATGAGCTTTATGGTCCATGAAAGAGGCATAGAGGCTAACCCAGAAAAAATCATGGCTATCCTGGATCTGGAATCTCCCACATCTCTTAAGTAGGTTCAAGCCTTGACCAGACAGGTAACAGCGCTCAACAGGTTCATCTCCCGGTCTACCGATAAGTGTCTACCATTCTTCAAAGCTATCAAGCAGGGAAGAAACATGAACTGGGATCAGAAGAGCAAACAGGCTTTCCAAGCTTTAAAAAGATACCTAACAAGCCCTCCATTGCAGGTCAAGCCAAATCCTAGAGAAGAGCTCCAATTATACTTGGCAGTTACAGAAATCGTTGTGAGTGGGGCCTTGGTCAAGGAATGCTGGGATAGGATCCAGTGACCTATCTACTATGTGAGTCACGCTCTAACCAAGCCCGAAAAGAACTATACTCTGCTGGAGAAGCTCGCTTATGCCTTGGTGATCTCGGCAAGGAAGCTCCGTCCTTACTTTCATACTCATTCAATAGCAGTGGTGACGGACCAACCCTTCCGTCGGTTATTGCAAAGGCCGAATGTTTCTGGAAGGCTGATTCTATGGGCCCTAGAGCTTACCCAGTTCGATTTAAAGTATAAGCCTAGGACCAAGATAAAAGCTCAAGCACTAGCAAACTTTGTAGCCGAGCTTTTGGTACCTTTAGATCATGCAGCCCCCGCGGTAACAGATATCACCCTTGAGAGGATTCCAGAATCTAACAACCGGTCGGAGGGCTGCTAGTCATGGACTCTCTACACTGAAGGAGCTTCCAGACAGTCCGGGGGAAGAGTAGGCATAGTACTCATCGACCCAGAAGGAACTGAGTGCTGCCATTGTTTCAGGTTCGAATTTAAAGCTATGAACAGTAAAGCGGAATACGAAGCCCTACTAGCTGGGACAAAAGCTGCCATAGAGCTCGGGGTTGAATACTTGAATATCAAGAGCGACTCTTCACTCGTGGTTAACCAAGTTTCAAGGGATTATCAGGCCAAAGGGGATAACATGATCGCTTACCTGAAACTGGTGCAACAACTCCATACCAAATTTAGGGGATTCAGAATCGAGCAGATAACCCGACACCTAAACCATCAGGCTGACGTCTTAGCCAAGATATCTACCTATGGTGGCCAGAATCTACCTCACAGAGTCCCTCTTCAAGTAATCCCCCTACCTAGCACTGTGACTTGTAAGGAAACTTATACCTTGGACCGACAGCCATGCTGGATGGATCCAATAGCAGAATATCTACAGGACGGGAAACTCCCTGGGGAGCCCGACCAAGCTAGGAGGGTTAAAAGGCTCTCGGTCTGGTATTGTCTGGTGGATGGGAATTTGTTCGAAGGGGAAAATCCTTACCCCTGTTCCGATGTTTACACCCTAAAATTGCCAAGTAGGCTCTGAGAGAGGTCCATTCCGGGGAATGCGGGAACCATATTGGTAGAGAGGCCTTGGCATATCAAGTTCTCCGCATGAGGTATTATTGGCCCACAATCCATCAAGATGCTAAGGACATAGTGCAAACCTGTGAGGCATGCCAGAAGACCGCAAACTTGAGTCACCTCCCCCAGAGTGTTTATCATCTCTTAGCTTACCATACCCACTTGCTATGTGGGGAGTCGATTTGATTGGACCGCTTCCTAGAGCTCCGGGACAGGCCAAGCACGCTATCGTAGCGATTGATTACTTTACAAGATGGGTTGAAGACGGACTACTGTCCTAGATATCTGAAGAAAACATAACAAGGTTCATCAAGACCAATGTAGTTTGTAGGTTCGGAACCCCTCTGGTCATCATAACCGACCTCGGAAAACAGTTCGACAATGCCCAATTCAGAGATTTTTATCAAGGTTTGAGACCCTTCAGTTTGCTTCTGTAGCCCACCCTCAACCCAATGGTTTGGTGGAATCCATGAACAAAACCAATTGTTGAAGAAAAAGGTACAACAAAAGAAAGGCAGATGGGTAGAGGAGCTCCCTGAGGTCCTCTGGGCTTACCGCACTACAAGGAGAACAGTTACCGGGGGAACGCCCTACTTGCTGGCCTTCGGGGTTGAAGCAGTCCTACCTATAGAGCACAAGTTGACCATCTTTTTAGTCCAACGATTTGAACCTTGAAGCAATGAAAGCAAGCTCCGAGCTAGCTTGGACCTCCGAGAAGAAACCCGAGGGTTAAAACCCGAAGCTTCAAAGAACGGGATATGGTCCTCAAAAAAGTGACGTTGAACACCAAGAAGAGGTCAGACGGGGTCCTAGGGCCCAACTGGGAAGGTCCCTACCTAATAAAGATGGTGATCCGTAATGGGGCGTTCAAGCTCGAGGATATGGATGGCCGACTCATTGTCCATACTTGGAATGCTGATCACCTAAGGAAATTCTACTATTGAATAGGGACTCAGAAGTAGGCAACCTCCGACTAGCTTCTTTTGTTTTTTTCTTCTGACAGTATTGTACTCCATCGTCCATATCAATAAAGCATGCCTTTTCCTGTTTACTCCTTCTTTAACTATGTCCTACAATGATTTGGGTCTACATGGAAAGTTTCGACATTATCGCCTCAAGACCAGGGATAAGCCGGGGCACCACTCCCCCTGCCAAGAAGGGTCTGAGTGTAAGAGCATAGTTGCCATCCAGATCTCGAGACCAGAAAATAGCTAGATAGTGCTCCTGATGCCTTAGTCAGGCTACCACCCCACCACCCCCAAGAAGGATCTGAATGTAAAAGCATAGTTGCCATCCAGATCTCGAAACCAGGAAATAGCTAGATATTCCTCCTGATGCCTTGGTCGGGCTACCACCCCCAAGTAGGATCTGAGTGTAAGAGCATAGTTTCCATTCAGATCTCAAGGCCAGGAAATAGCTGGATAGTGCTCCTGATACCTTGGTCGGGCTACCGTTCCCCCCAAGAAGGGATCGAGCTTGAAAGCATGGAAGCCCTCCTGATCCCGAGCCTAAGAAGGGAGCTAAGCAGGTCTTTACTTAATATTCTACTTGGGCTACAGCCCCCCAAAGGAGCTCGGGGATAGAGGGCTCGAATTACCTAAACTCGTAATGCTCTTGTTATTACACTAGTTCTCCATGATACATGGTTGCTTACTATAACAGACCCACAATCAAGCAAGGGGACTATTAGCTGAAGAAGTCGAGCTAGGAGTTTCATTAGTACAGGGGCTCAATGCTAATAACCCTTTTTCTTATCTTATTTTTTCCCAAAGATAGCTCGTTTCGATATAGAAGCTGGACGATCAAGCAAGTACATGCAAGCCAGAGTTAGATCTGAGATTAAAATTTTATTATCAAGTAAGGGAGCCTATTTTCCAACAAGGCTACAACAAGCAAAAGGGGCCTTACACCCTGGTTACGGGCTACAAAAGAAAAATAATAAAAGATCAAACACAGTTGAAGGTTACAAAAGAGAGAACTCAAGCTTCTTCACCCTCCTTAGGACCTCCAGCCTCCTCCTCCAAATGATGAACCGAACCTCGCCTTCTGCTCTCTCTGGTTGCAGCTCATCATGGCCAGCTGCATCTACCTCATTCGTCGCCTCCTCCAAGGGATCAACCCCCGCTGCCTCGGGGTCAACAGGATCCTCCTCCATAATTTCATTGATCACCGCCATAACTTCAGGGGGTATAGCTGCATCGAGAAGGCTGGTCATCGATTCAGGCACGTTCCCGCTTTCTGTTGACTCCATTCTTGATAGCACTGTGGGGGGCTCTCGGGATTCAGCAAAGCCTCCTTCTAGCTCCTCATTGTAAACTCCCTTCGAGGATTCGCCAGAACCAGATACTGGAAAGGATGGAACAGGAGGAGGCAGATCCGGCACCTCAAACTACTTTCCAGCTCCCTACCCAGAAAGACCAACTCCATCAGTTTCAGGGTGAGACATCTCCGCAGCCTGTGACATGACCGCCGGTCTATCCCAGCCGATAATTTTGGAGAGATAGAATAGGGGAGGGAGAGCCTCTGCAACCTGATAGGAGGCATAGAAATACCCCTCGCTAAAAGAGGCTTCCACTTCGGCTTGGAGCTGGGTAATCTGTGCCTGCAAGTTTTGGTTCTTAACATCTAGGGTCTTCGCTTCTCCCCTCCTGTCATCCTGCTGGCTAGCCCACAAATTTGACCGTAAAGTCTCCTGATCAAGAGCCCGCTTCAGCCTCTCATGATCGTATTGGAGCTCAGCTAGCTGCGTCTCCATTCCTTATTGGCTGGAAGTCATCTCCTGGACCGGGGTCTGAGCCCGCGCAAGCAACCCTATGGCTCGCTCAGCTTCAGCCTCAGCCTTGGCTGCCCAAACATGGAGGAAGGCTACCTGATGCCCCATAGCCATCTGAAACTTGAAAGCCTACAAAGGAAAATCATGTTAAAAAAATGACATGTCAAGCACCTCAATGAAGAAGTAGAAGCGACAAATTTCTTTAAGACCTCATCATGATCTGCCGAGCTCGATTGATGGAAGGGGTGAGAATGGGCGACCTCAGAAAAATCAGTATCGGGCTCTCTGGGAACCTCGACTAACCGGGATATAACCGGATCTGCAGAGAAGGGTAGCGGGATTCGAGGGGCATCGTTTGGAGCAGTAACTTCTGGAGGAAGAGCAGGAACACACTTATTGACGACTTGGGAAGCAGACCCTCCTGGATTTAGAGCCTTCGCAGCCCGAGATGCCAGAAGAGCCATTTTGGACTTCACCTGGGAAGGAGAGGGGGAAGGAACGAACGGGGCAGCTACCTTAACGGTTGACCCCCCCCCCCCCCCCCCTCCCCCCCCATTCTTCGGAACAATCGGGAGAGCTCCCGTGGATGATCGAGAAGGAGGAGGAGGTATCCCAGCTTGTCAGGCTTCGCGAGAAGCTGGAGCAACAACAAACACGGTTAGAGAAAAGAATCAAGACCATCTGAACTGAACCATCCAATAAAAAAAAGGAAAAACAAGATAGATCAAGATACTTACGATGGGTAGCACCAGATATCCGTAGATACCTGTTTACCCTGCAAGGATCAAAGGGGTCGGCGGTCGAAAACTTTAAATTCAAATAGTTCCGAGCTAGGATGGTCTTCAGCACGTCTTCAGACTCATCGGGCAAGGAATCCTGACCCCAGGTGGGTTTGTCACTAAAGGCGGTGGGAACCTTGAGCTCGTGCCCACCGACAAAGATAAAGCTCCCCCAGTTTCCCCCCGCCAATACCCATTCTTCTTTCCAAGCGAGGTCCTTCTTTGAAGCCCTAGGGATGATAAAATTTAGCCTATTCTTAGCCTTGGCATAGAATTGGCCTCGTGAGACTCTTGTCAGTCTGCCGATCTTGAAAAGAAAAGCGAGCTCCTCAGCCCCGGGCTCCCTGGTGACACCGCTCAGCTAGCATTGCTCCCTCCATAATACCAGGAAGTCGATTAGATGCCTCCAAAAGTAGGGCGTCAGTTATAGCGGAGCCAGCTGAAGAGCATTGAGAGCCCGCCGTGGGGTGGGGTGGGGTGGGGTGGAAAGGAAGCCTCACCCCACTCTCAAAAGCCGCCACAAGGATAGGAAGCATGCCTTTACGCGGGCTAAAAGCATCGTAGTTCCGATGGGGGACGGTTAAAGAAACGGTATCAGGAATACCATACTTGTCCCGTAGACGGCCGATAGACTGAGGGTCGACAGTAGAGTCAGGGATGACCCTGGGTTCGAAAAGAAGGGTTAACACTGGAGGAAACTCCGCCGCCTTGACTTGAGTCCTCCCAACAGCATCTAATCTCTCCCAGACGTCAGAGTCTTCGTCGACTAAGTTCAAAGGGTTGTCAGGCCGGTTCGAGAAGCCAGAGCCGATAGAAGCGTTCCTGTTTGAATGACGGCGCTGGCAGAGGGGGGAAGATTCCTCGTCGCTTGAAATCCCTCGCACCCGCTTAAGAGGAGCTAGGTTAGGGCCCCCGGAGCCCTCCACCAAGGCATCAACACTATCCGTGGAAGTTGACAATAATGGAAAAGAGAGGTGAGAAAGCAAGTGGAAGATTTCGGCAAAGAAAACAGGGAAGAAGAAATTTGAAAGCTTATGATTTGAGGAAGTATGAAGAAGGTAACGGTCAGACCGTGCTTAAATAGCGGTCTATGGGCAATATCCTCGGGAAGATCACCACTGTATTACAGCCATTTTTCTTCGAATAACACTCATTTTCAAAGTCAAAATATTGAGTAATTAATGAGAAAATTTTGCTATCAATAATTATCATTATGGCGAAAAACTTTCTCAATTAAACAAGGAATCTGACTCCAACTCCAACTCTACCACCAGTGTTCAAGTCAGAGGGGAGTTCTGTTAATAAGGAAATTTGGCCAAGGGTGAAATAGAAATTTTCCACCCTCAATCGACAATCATGAAGCCCGGTAAGACCTTAAAGCCACCCCGTAAAAGCATGGAAGGCCGGTTCAGCTTCAAAGTTACTAGAAGACAAGCCAGACGCGAACGGAATGAGTCCCCATAGGAGTACTAGAGCCCAGGCTTCTCCAAGCCATCTATCAGGGAACCTCGGCTTAAAGGTCGAGCTCTACAATCGCCCAGTAAATTCCAAGGGAAGTCTCCAAGCTCAAGGGACATTCGAAAGAAGCCCTCCAACTTCTCTAGAAGCCCGTTGTTCTTTCTGGGCATACGGGAAGAATCATGCCTGGATCTACACTACCCTAGCTACCTCCATGAGAGGTCTACAAGAGCATCCCAAGCCCCTACAGGTCAGGGAAAATCCATCTTAAGCTTCTAAGAACAGAGCTAGAGCATGGATCCACCTCACTCTACGGGGCAACAGGCAGTTGGCAGGTTGACCTCCATGAAGATCGATGGCACGAGTGCACACAGGATCATATCCACATGAAATCTACATGCACGTCAAGAGTTTAAATTCAAATAAGGGAACAAAATTATCTTCGTCAACGATATCATCGAATCCGGAAATAATTCAAATTTAAATAAAATCCCGCCCGATAAGGAGGGAACAGATTCATGAGATTACAGAAGAGTATTCGTAAACAAAAAAAACCTACTTGGACGATATATATATGTAAAGCCAATGACAGAGACAGAGAATTATAAACAACAGATATACATGTATAAGGAGGGCCTAAATTCTTGTTAATAGGGAAATTTGATCAGGGATCAAAGAGAAATTTTCCACCCTTAATCGACAATCACGAAGCCTGAAAATACCGTATAGCCACCCCGCAGGAGCAGGGAATGCTAGTTCGACTTCGGAGCTACCAGAAGACATGCCAGGCGCATCAAGGACGAGCCCCCACAAGAGTACTGGAACCCATGCTTCTCCAGGCCATCTATCGGGGAACTTCGGCTCTGAGGTCGAGCTCCACAACCGCCCCGTAAATGCCAGGTGAAGTCTCTAAGCTAAAGAGACATTCGAAAGAAGCCCGCCAACCTCTTCAGAAGCCAGTTGTCCTTGCTGGACATAAAAGAAGAATCATGCCTAAATATACACTACCCCAGCTACCTCCAGGAGGGTCTACAAGGGCACCTCAAGCTCCCAAGGGTCAGGGAAAATCCATCTTAAACTTCTAAGAATAGAGCCAGAGCAGGGATCTACCTCACTCTGCAGGGTAACAGGCAGCTGGCAGGGTGACCTCCATGAAGATTCATGGCACGAGTGCATAAAGGATCGTCTCCACGTAATATTTACATCCACGTCAAGAGTTTGATTCAAATAAGGGATTAAACTTATCTCCGTCAACGATATCATTAAATCCCGTAACATTTCAAATTCAAATAACGAATCCCGCCCGATAAGGAGGGAACGGGTTCATGGGATCACGGTAAAGTATTTCAAATTTAAAACCTACTTGGACGATATAAATATGTGAAGCCAAGCAGAAAAAAGAGGAAGAAGGCATAAATTCTGGATTCAGAACACGGTCGCTTACATCTCCACTATTCGACAGGCACCGAGCTGCCACCACCATATACCTCCGAGAGATTGTGAACAAACAAGAGTGTTATTTGTACATTAAAAATGACGTATCAATAATAGAACCCCCTTTCGTTGTTATAGTCACTCGTCTCTGTCTCAAACAGGTCGAAAACCAACGGTGCCGACCCCGGCCACCGCTTTCGTGGTAGTGGACTCGAGGGTGTTAATAGGAATTTCTCACCTCGAGCAAATTTCCCGTTAACACTTTCTGGAGCCGTCTGTGGGAAACCTCTCACACCATCATTTATTTACATTCAAAAGGTTCATTGATTTAAAATCGTCATGAAGCTCCGCTCCTCACAATGGCAGCAGGAAACTTTGTCAACCTTCTGCTACATCGAAACGAAAGGACCCGATGAAAAGGAAAAGATCTGGGCTCCAGAGCCAGATTCCCACCGAGCCAACTATCGTACGAGCTCTGGATCCCCCTCTAGGAAGCCAGGTCGAGCTTGACAAACAAGCAGTGACCTTTGTAGAGAACGTCCTCCTTCGATTACTTGCTGAGGGTATCGCTATTCAACAAACGGGTGTCTACAATCTGGGGGAATCGAGCAGGCCCGGGGCTAGGCAACCCGCCTTTGATCGCCCTGGACTTGCCCCTCGAGAATCAACTCGTAACAGAACGGGGCTCCCGAGCTTGATCCAGGATAGGCTAGGGCTCATGCCCCATGTTCCCGATACGCTGCCGTACCACCAACCACGACGAGTCAGGTCCGCTAGAGATGTCCTTCCCCGGGCACAGGAAGAACTCCTCCACCCAACAGCTACAAGGAGGGAAGATCGGGGGGAAAGATCAGGGTAGAGAAGAACAAAGCCAGAAAAGCCCCTGAGTAAGCTCTTTCCAAAGAAGGAACCAGATAGAGGTCACCAGTTCATCAGAGGGATCTGATGGTGAGGACTCCGAGATCGACTCTAGGAAGTCCGAAAGCAAATGACTAAGGGACCAGTTGGCAGAGCTACAGAAAGAGGTCCATTGATAAAGAAGGGGAAGTACAAGGAGGACAAGAAAGACCCTCTAAGTGAAATGAACGCCCCCTTCACCAGAAGGATCCGGGAGGCAGAACTCCCCGCCTTAATTTAAAATGCCAGCTGACAGATTCTCCGGGAGTGAAGATCCGCTGAGCCACTTAGAGAGCTTTATTCAACAGATGGAGGTCCAGAACACAACCAGGGCCGCTATGTGTCGGATGTTCCCCGCTACACTCAAGGATTTTGCTAAGACCTGGTTTAGGAAATTACCAGCTGGGAGCGTAGACTCCTTCACCAAATTATCAACTGACTTCTGCTCATAATTCCAGCAGGTTAAACCTCGACTGTAGGACCCGATTCATCTATAATATGTGATCCAGGAGAGAGGGGAAACTCTCCGGGCTTATGTCGAGCGATTCCATAAGGAATTCATCCAGATGGGGGTCTTCACTAAGAGAGAAACCCTCGCCAACTTTGGAAGAAACCTGTGGGCAGGAAAAATATTCCTGTCTTTTGCCAAGAGACCTCTGAAAATCTATCAGGAAGCCTATGATCGGGCTCTGGAACAGATCGAGGTCGACGAACAGCTTAAGGTCAAGATGGAGCATGACGATATGAGAGCTGAAAAATGACAAAAGAAGAAATCTCACAGACCTGAGCAAGATCAGAAAATCAGGAACAAACTTCCTAATAAGTCAACATACGGTTTCCCTCTTCCTCTGCCCAGATCTGACCGGTATCCAGACAAATGGGCTTCTCCTCAAGCTTTCCCACCTCCCAGGACAGTGGCCCCTATAGACAGCGATGAGAGGGGGTACGACCATTATACTCCCTTGGATGCATCCCGAGAAAAAGTCTACCTCACCATTCAGGATAAGGGTTTGTTATAGAAGCCTGCGCCAGGCTTTTGGAGGCATCTAGTCGGCTTTCTTGTATTGTAAAAGGAGCAATGCGAACTGAACAGTGTAACCAGGGAGCCCATGGTTGAGGAACTAGCCTTCCTTTTCCAAATAGGTAGCCTTGTTGGGGTTCCACGAGGCCAATTCTATGCCAAGACCAAGAATAGGCTCAACTTTATCATCCATGGGGCTTCAAAAAAGGACCCAGCTTGGAAAGAGGAATGAGTTCTGGCGGGAGGAGACTGGGGGAGCTCTGTCTTCGTTGGCGGGCATGAGCTCGAGGTTCCCACCGCCTTTAGTGAAAAACCCACATGGGGTCGGGATTCCTTGCCCACTGAGTCTGAAATCGTGTTGAATACCATCCTGGCTCAGAACTACTTGAATCTGAAGTTTCCAACCGCCGACCTCTTTGATCCCCGTAGGGTAAACAGGTACCTGTGGATATCCGGTGCTACCCCTCGTAAGTATCTCGATCTATCTTGTTGTTTTTTTTATTGAATGGTTCAGTTCTGATGATCTTGATTTCTCTCTCTAACGGCGTTTGTTGTTTCTCCAGCTTCTCGTAAAGCTCGACGAGCTGGGATTCCTCCTAGTCCTCCGGATCGTCCCCGGGAGCTCTCTCGAATGTTCCGATAAAGGGAGGGACAACCACTAAGGTAGTTGCCCCATTTGTTCCTTCCCCCTCTTCTTCCCAGGTGAAGTCCAAGATGGCTCTTCTTGCAACTCGGGCTGCGAAGGCTCTAAACCGAGGAGGGTCTGCCTCCCAAGTCGTCAAAACGTCCATTCTTGCCCCCTTACCAGTAGTCTCTGCTTCAGCCGATGCTTCCCAATTCACATTATCCCTCTCTGATGATCCGGTTGTAACACAGGCAGTCGAGGTTCCCACGGAGCCTAATACAGATATTCCTGAGGTCGTCCCTTCTCGTCCCCACCAGTAATCGAGCTCGGCGGGTCAGGACGAGGTTCTAAAGCAATTTGTCTCATTCTGTCTAGGCGGAGGGCTTTCTAGGATGACCGCGATGCCCGTGGACATCATGATTACCAAAGGGTCCGCCCTTCTAGCCGAGGTAACCGTCGTTTTCACTTCTTCGTTCAGCATTTTGATTTTTCATTTTCTAATATGATTTTCCTTTGATGGCTTTCAAGTTTCAGGTAGCCATGGGGCATCAAGTAGCCTTCCTCAGTGATCGGGTAGCCAAGGCTGAGGCTGAAGCTGAGCGAGCCATGGGGTTGCTTGCCCGGGCTCAGACCCTGGTCTAGGAGATGACCTCCAGCCAACAAGGAATGGAGACGCAGCAAGCTGAGCTTCAATTCGCTCATGAGAGGTTGAAACGGGCTTTTGATCAGGAGACTATCCGGTCAAAGCGGTGGGCTAGCCAGCGGGATGACTGAAAGGAGAGGCGAAGGCCTTGGATATTGAGAACCAAACCTTGCAGGCTCAAATTACCTAGCTCCAGGCCAAGGTGGAAGCCTCTTTTAACGAGGAGTACTTCTATGCATCTTATCAGGTTACAGAGGCTCTTCCTCCCCCATTCGATCTTTTTAGCATTGTTGGCTGGGATAGAGAAGAGGTCATGTCTCGGGCTGCAGAAATGTCTCACCCCGAAACTGATGAATCTTGTTCTTCTGGGGAGGGAGTTGGGAAGCAGTAAGAGGTGCCAGAACTGTATCCTCATGTTCTAGCCTTTTTTAAATCCGGTCCCGGTGAATCCTAGAAGGGGGTTCACAATGAGGAGCTAGAAGGAGGCCTTGCTGAAGCCCGAGATCCCCCCGCAATGCTCTAGGAATGGAGTCATTAGAAGGCAAGAACGTGCCTGAGTCAGTGGCCAGCCTTCTTGATACAGCTATACCGCCAGAAGTTATGGCGGTAATCAATGAAATCATGGAGGAGGATCCCATTGACCCCTAGGAAGACAGGGTTGATCCCTAGTAGGAGGTGGCGAAGGCGGTAGATGCAGCTGACCAGGATGAGCCACGACCGGAGAGATGAGCATGGGGTGAGGTTCATTCTGTGGAAGTGGAGGCTGGAGGTCCTGAGGAAGATGAAGAATCTTGAGTTCTCTCCCATGTAATCTATTTTGAATGCCTGGAAAAGGGGGTGGGCATCATATCTTCAACTGTGTTTGCCATTTTATTATTGCTTTTGTAGCCCAGAACCAGGGATTGGGCCCTCCTTGCTTGTTGCAGCCTTGTTGAGGGATAGGCTCCCTTACCTGATAATAAAATATTAATCTCAGATCTAACTCTGACTTGCATGTACTTGCTTGATCGTCCAACTTTTATATCGAAATGAGCTATCTTTTGGGGACAAATAAGATAAGAAAAAAGGCGATTGGCATTGAGCCCCCATACTGATGAAACTCCTAGCTCAACTTCTTCAGCTGACAGTCCCCTTGTTTGATTGTGGGTCTGTTGTAGTAAGTAACCCCGTATCAAGAAGAACTAGTAACCTGAACTTAATGGCATATTTAGAATTCAAGAAAGTCGAGCCTTCTATCTTTGAGTCCCTCTAGAGGGTTGTAAACCTGAGTGGGGTATTTAGTGAAGGATTTATCCCTTAAGCTCGAATCTTTCTTAAGAGTGGTTGTCCGATCAGGGCGTCAGAAGAGCTATCTAGCTATTTCCTGGTCTTAAAATCTGAATGGCAACTATGCCCTTACACTCAGATCCTTATTGGGGGTGGTAGCCCGACCAAGGCATCAGGAGGGCTATCTAGCTATTTCCTGGTCTAGAGATCTGGATGGCAACTATGTCCTTACACTCAGATCCTTCTTGGGGGTGGTAGCCCAACCAAGGCATCAGGAGGGCTATCTAGTTATTTCCCGGTCTTGAGATCTGGATGGAAACTATGCTCTTACACTCAGATCCTTCTTGGGGTGGTAGCCCGACCAAGGCATCATTAGGGCTATCTAGCTATTTTCTGGTCTTGAGATCTGGATGGCAACTATGCTCTTACACTCAGATCCTTCTTGGGGGCCCGACCAAGGCATCAGGAGGGCTATCTAGCTATTTCCTGGTCTTGAGATATGGATGGCAACTATGCCCTTACACTCAGATCCTTCTTGGGGGTGGTAGCCCGACCAAGGCATCAGGAAGACTATCTAGCTATTTTCTGGTCTTGGGATCTGGATGGCAATTATGCCCTTACACTCAGATCCTTCTTGGGGGTGGTAGCCAGACCAAGGCATCAGGAGAGCTATCTAGCTATTTCCTGGTCTTGAGATCTAGATGGCAACTATGCCCTTACACTCAGATTCTTCTTGGGACTGGTAGCCCGACCAAGGCATCAGGAGGGCTAGTCTTGATATCTGGATGGCAACTATGCCCTTACACTCAGATCTTTCTTGGGGGTGGAAGCCCGACCAAGGCATCAGGAGGGCTATCTAGCTATTTCCTGGTCTTGAGATCTGGATGGCATTTATGCCTTTACACTCAGATCCTTCTTGGGGGTAGTAGCATGTCCAAGGCATCAGGAGGGCTATCTAGCTATTTCCTGGTCTTGAGATCTGGATGGAAACTATGCTCTTATATTCAGACCCTCTTGGCAGGGGGTAGTGCCCGACCGAGGCATCAGGAGTAGCGAGGGGGCTTCCCCGGCTCACCCCTGGTCTTGCGGCTATACTGTCGAAACTTTCCATGTAGACCCAAATCATTGTAGAACATAGTTGAAGATGGAGTAAACAAGAAAAAACAAGCTTTATTGATATGGAAGATAGAGTACACTACTGTCAGAAGAAAATATAAAAAAAATCTAGTCGGAGGTCACCTGCTTCTGAGTCCCCTGTTCAATGGTAGAATTTCCTTAGGTGATCTGCATTCCAAGTATGGTTGATGAGTCGGCCATCCATATCTTCGAGCTTGTACGCCCCATTACGGATCACCATCTTTATTAGGTAGGGTCCTTCCCAGTTGGGCCCTAAAACCCAGTCTGACCTCTTCCTGGTGTTCAACATCACTTTCATGAGGACTAGATCCAATTCTTTGAAGCTTCGGGCTTTAACCCACCTATTGAAGTACCTGGCAATCCTGCATTGGTAGATCGTTACCTTCTCAGCTATTTGATCTTGCTTTTCCTCCAAGAGGTTCAAGCTAGCTCGGAGCTTGCTTTCATTGCTCCCCAGTTCAAATTGTTGGACTCTAAAGGAGGTCAACTTGTGCTCTATAGGTAGGACTGCTTTAACCCCGAAGGCCAACGAGTAAGGTGTTTCCCCGGTAGCTATTTTCCTTATAGTGCGGTAAGCCCAGAGGACCTCGGGAAGCTCCTCTACCCATCTGCCATTCTTTTGTTGTAGCTTTTTCTTCAACAACTTCTTGATGGTTTTGTACGTGGATTCCACCAAATGATTGGTCTGAGGGTGGGCTATCGAAGCAAACAGAAGGTCAATTCCCAAACCTTTACAAAAATCTCTGAATCGGTCATTATCGAACTGTTTTTTGAGGTCGGTTATGATGGCAAGAGGGGTTCCGAACCTGCAAACTACATTGGTCTTGATGAACCTTGTTGTGTTCTCTTCCGATATCTGGGAGAATGGTCCGGCTTCAACCCATCTTGTGAAGTAGTCAATTGCTACGATAGCTTGCTTATCCTGTCCCGGAGCTGTAGGAAGCCGTCCAATCAAATCGACTCCCCATATAGCAAAGGGGTATGGTGAGCTAAGGGACGACAAGCGCTCCGGAGGAAGGTGACTCAAGTTGGCGACCTTCTGGCATGCCTCGCAGGTTTGCACCAAGTTCTTAGCATCTTGATGGATGGTCAGCCAATAATACCCCATGTGGAGAACCTGATATGCCAAGGCCTCTCCACCGATATGGTTCCCACATTCCCCGGAATGAACCTCTCTCAAAGCCAACTTGGCATCTTCAGGGTGTAGACATCGGAGCAGGGGAAGGGATTTCCCCCTTCGGTATAAATGCCCATCCACCATAAAATACCGGACAAAGAGCCTTTTAACCCTCCTAGCTTGGTCAGGCTCCCTGGGGAGTTTCCCATCCTTTAGATATTCTGCTATTGGATCCATCCATCATAGATATCGATCCAGGGTATAAGATTTCTTACCTGTCATAATGATAGGTAGGGGGATTATTTGAAGAGGAACTCCGTGAGGTAGGGTCTGGCCACCATAGGCAGCTATCTTGGCTATGACGTCAGCCCGATGATTTAGCTGTCGAGATATCTGCTCGATTCTGAATCTTCTAAATCCGGTCTTGAGTTATTGCACCAATTTCAGGTAAGCAATCATGTTATCCCCTTTAGCATAATCCGTGAGTGTAGTGGGGAACATTCGACACATAGCGGCCCTGGTTTTGTTCTGGAACTCCATCTGTTGAACGAAGCTCTCTAAGTGGCTCGGAGGATCTTCAGTCCCGGAGAACCTGTCAGCTGGCATTTTGAACTTTGGCAGGAGCTCTGCCTCCTGGACCATTCTGGTGAAGGGGTCGTTCATTTCACTTATAGGATTTTTCTTGTCCTCCTTGTACTTCCCCTTCTTCATTAATTGGACCTCTTTCTGTAACTCTACCAACTGGTCCCTTAGTTGCTTGCTTTCGGATTTCCTTGAGTCGATCTGGATTCCTCACCATCAGAACCCTCTGATGAACTGTTGACCTCTACCAGGTTTCTTCTTCAGAAGGGGTTCGCTCAGGGGTTTTACTGACTTTCTTCTTCTCTATCCCGGGCTTCCCTCATTATAGTCGTTGGGTGGAGGAGCTCTTCTCATCCCTAGGGAGGGACATCTACCACGGATCTGACTTGTCTTTATTGGTATTGTGGCAGCGCTTCGGGAACATGGAGCATGGGCCCTAGCCTATCCCGGATCAAGGTCGGGAGCCCTGTTCTATTACGAGTTGATTCCCGAGGGGCAGGTCTCAGGCGATCAAATGGGGGTTGCCTAGCCCCAGGCCTGCTTGACTCCCCCTGATTGTAGAGACCCATTTGTTGGATAGCGATACCTTCAGTGAGTAGTCTAAGGCAGACGTTCTCTACAAAGGCCACCGCTTGTTGGTCAAGCTCGACCTGGCTTCCCATAGGGGGATCCAGAGCCCGTATAGTAGTTGATTGGGTGGGAATCTAGCTATGGAGCCTGGATTTTCTCCCTTTCCTCAGGACCTTTCATGTCGATGTAGCAGAAGGTTATCTCGAGGTACCCTGCTGCCCTTGCGATGAGCGGAGCCTCATGATGACTTTGAAATAACGAACTTTTTGAATGTAAAAAGATGATGGTGTGAGAGGTTTACCACAGACGGCGCCAGAAAGTGTTGACAAGAAATTTGCTTGATAAGAGAAATTCATATCAACACCCTCGAGACCACTACCATGAAAGTGGTGGCCGGGGTCGGTACCGTCGGTTCCCGAGTTGTTTAAGAGGTAGACGAGAGGTTGATCAGTAAATGGGAGTTTTATTATTGATATATTTCTTTAAAGTACAAATCGCTCTCTTGTATGCTCACAGTCTCTCAAAGGTGTAGGGTGGTGGCAACTCGGTGCCTATCGAATAGTGAAAATGAAGGTAGCCGTGTTCTGTATACAGAATTTAGGCTTCCCCCTGCCTCTATATTTTTTGTACGTATATCTATTCTTGTAGGTTGTTCTCTGTTTTCCTCCCTCTTTTTTGTATCTATCATTTTTATATTTGTCGTTGTATATCCCTATATATATCGCCCAAATAGGTTTTAGTCCGTAAATACTTTTCCGTGATCCCATGAATCTGTTCCCTCCTTATCGGGCGAGATTCGCCATTTGAATTTGAATTGTTACTGGATTCGATGAAATCGTTGACAGAGATAAGTTTGTTCCTTTATTTGAATCAAATTCTTAACGTGCATGTAAATATTATGTGGAAACGATCTTGTGTGCACTCGTGCCATGAATATTCATAGAGGTCACCCTGCTAGCTGTCTGTTGCCCCGTAGAGCGAGGTAGATCCCTACTCTGGCTCTGTTCTTAAAAGCTTAAGATGGATTTTCCCTGACCCTTGGGAGCTTAAGGTGCTCTTGTAGACCTTCCTAGGAGGTAGCTAGGGTAGTGCAGATTTAGGCGTGATTCTTCCTTTATGTCTAGCAAGGACAGCGGGCTTCTTTCGAATGTCCCTTGAGCTTGGAGACTTCCCTTGGCATTCACGGGGGAAGTTATGGAGCTCGACCTCAGAGCCGAGATTACTATGAAACAATGGGACTGTCAGCTGAAGAAGTTAAGCAAGGAGTTTCATTAATATGGAGTCTCAATGCCAACAATTTATTTTTCTTATTTTGTTTTTTCCCAAAGATAGCTCGTTTCGATATAAAAGCTGGACCTAGAGGGAGATCAAGCAAGTACATGCAAGCCAGAGTTAGATCTGAGGTTAAAATTTTATTATCAAGTAAGAGAGCATATCCCCCAACAAGGCTACAACAAGCAAGGGAGGCCCAATCCCTGGTTCTGGGCTACAAAAACAATAGTAAAATGGCAAGGGTCAAACTTCAAATCTCTTCATCTTCCTGTTGGTTTTCAGTCTCTTCTTCCACAGAAAGAACCTCGCCCTCTGCTCCCCTCTCTAGCGGTAGCTCATCTTGAACAGCCACGTTTACCACCTCAGCCACCTCCTCATAGGGGCCTCCCTTAATTGTTTCGTCAACAGGATCCTCTTCCACAACTTCATTGATCACTACCATAACTTCAGACGGTATGGTTGCGTCAAGAAGGCTGGCCACGGAGTCAGGCTTAATCCCACCTTCATTTGATTCCGCTCCTTGGAGCATTATGGGGGAATTTTAGGCTTCAGCAGAGCCTCCTTCTAGCCCCTCGGTCTGGACCCCCCCTCGAGGATTCACCAGGACCAGATGCTAGGAAGGCTGGAACAGGAGAAGGCAGATCTGACACCTCCAACCGCTTCCCAGCTCTCTCCCCTGAAGGACCATCTCCATCATTTTTGAAGCGAGACATCTCCACAGCCCGTGACATGACCATCTTCTTATCCCAGCCGACAATGTTAGAGAGATCGAATGGGGGAGGAAGAGCCTCTGCAACCTGATAAGAGGCATAGAAGTACCCCTAGTTAAAATAGGCTTCCACCTCTGCCTGGAGCTGGGTAACTTGCGCCTGTAAAGTCTGGTTCTCGACATCCAGAGCCTTCTCCTCTCCTTTCCAGTCATCCCACTGGCTAGCCCACCTTTTCGACGTGAGAGTTTTCTGATCAAAAGCCCGCTTCAACCTCCCGTGGTAGCACTAAAGCTCAACTAGCTGTCTTCATTCCTTGTTAGCTGGAGGTCATCTCCTGGACCAGGGCTTGAGCCCGCGCAAGCAACCCCATGGCTCATTCGTCTTCAACCTCAGCCTTGGTTGCCGGATCACGGAGGAAAGCTACCTGATGCCCCATGGCCACCTGAAATTTGAAAGCCTGTAAAGGAAAATCATGTTAGAAAATGATAAATCAAACAGCTGAATGAAGAAGTAAAAGCAACAATTACCTCGGCTAGAAGGGTGGACCCTTTGGTAATCATAATGTCCACGGGCATCACGGTCATCTTGGAAAGCCCGCCGCCTGAACATGATGAAACAAATTGCTTCAGAACCTCGTCCTGACCCACCGAGCTCGATTGCAAGTGGGGGCGAGAGGGGACGACCTTAGGAACATCGACATCAGGCTCCCTGGGAACCTCGACTGCCTGGGATACAATCGGATCAGCAAAGAGGGATAACGTGACTTGGGGAGCATCGGTTGAAGCAGTGACTACTGGAGAGGAAACAGGAGCGGACTTATTGAAAACTTGGAGGGCAGACCCTTCTCGGCCTAGAGCCTTTACCGCCCAAGATGCAAGAAGTGCCATCTTGGACTTCACTTGGGAAAGTGAGGGGGAAGGAACGAGCGGGGTAGATGCTTTAGCGGTTGACCCCCCTTTCTTCAGAACAGCCGAGAGAGCTTCCGGGATGGTCTAAAAGGAGAAAGAATGATCCCAGCTTGCCGGGCTTCGTGATAAGCTGGAGCAATAACAAACACTGCTAAAAAAAAGGGATCAAGATCATCAGAACTGAACCATCCAACAAGTTAAGAACAGGATAGAGCGAGATACTTAAGAGGAGTGGCGTCGAAGAACCGTAAGTACTTGTTCACCCTGCGGGGATCAAAGGGGTCAACGGTTGGAAACTTCAGATTTAAGTAATTTTGAGCCAGGATGGTCTTCAGCATTGCTTCAGACTCAGCGGGTAAGAATCCCGACCCCATGAGGGTTTGTCACTAAAGGCGGTGGGAACCTCAAGCTCATGCCCGTCGACGAATACAGAGCTCCCCTTAGTCTCCCCCCACCAGTACCCATTCCTCTTTCCAAACGGGGTCCTTCTTTGAAGCCCCGAGGATAATAAAGTTGAGCCTATTCTTGGCCTTGGCATAGGCATAAAATTGGCCTCGTGGAATCCCAGCCAGGCTACCTATCTGGAAAAGAAAGGTGAGCTCCTCAACTCCGGGCTCCCTGGTTACATTGCTCATCTCGCACTGCTCCCTCCATAGCACGAGAAAGCCGACCAGATGCCTCCAGAAGCCAGGTGTTAATTATAGTGGAGCCAGCTGTAGGGCATTGAGGGCCCGCCGGAGGGTAGAGTGGAGAGGAAGCCTCACCCCGCTCTCGAAAGCTGCAACGTGGATAGGAAGAATGTTCTTGGGCTGGTTAAAAACGGCATAGTTCATGTGGGGGACAGTAAGGGAGACGGTGTTAGAGATACCGTATCTGTCTCGAAGAAGGCTGATCGACTGAGGGTCGATGGTGGAATCGGGGATGACCCTAGGTTCGAAAGGAGGGATCACCACTGAAGGAAGCTCCACTACTGTGACCTGAGCCTTCCCAACTGTATCGACTCTCTCCCCAACATCAGAATCTTCATCGACTAGGTTTAAAGGATTATCGGGTTGGTTCGAGAAGCCAGAGCCGATAGAGACGTTCCTGCTATAATGACGGAGCTGGAGGAACGGGGAAGATTCCTCATAGCTTGAAATTCCTCACACCCGCTTACGAGGAGCCAGGTTAGGGCCTCTGGTGCCCTCGACCAAGGCATCAACGCTATCTGTGGAAGTCGACATTAATGGGTAAGGGAGGTGTGAAAGCAAGCAAGGAGATCGGCAGAGAAAACAGGGAAGAAGAAATTTGAAAATTTGAGATTTGAGAAAGTATGAAGAAAGTAACATTAAGACTGGGTTTAAATAGAGGATTATCGGCGATATCCTCGAGAAGATTACCTAGAGCCGTATTGCAGCCGTCTTTCTTCGAATAACACACATTTTCAAATTCAAATATTGGGTAATTAATGAGAAGATTTCGCTCTCATTAATTATCTTTATGGCAGAAAAATTTCTCAATTAAACAAGGAATCTGACTCCAACCCCAACTCTACCACCGGTGCTCCAGTCAGAGGGGACTTCTATTGTCAAAGAGAAATTTTCTACTCATAATCGACAATCGTGAAGCCAGAAAAGACCGTAAAGCCACCCCGCAGGAGCAGGGAAGGCCGGCTCGGCTTTAAAACTACCAGAAAACAAGTCAGGCGCGACCAGGACGAGCCCCCCACAAGAGTATTGGAACCCGGGTTTCTCCAGGCCATCTATCGGGGAACCTCGACTCTAAGGTCGAGCTCCACAACCACCCCATGAATGCCAGGGGAAGTCTCCAAGCTCAATAGACATTTGAGAGAAGCCTGTCAACCTCTCCAGAAGCCCGTTGTCCTTACTGGACATAAAGGAAAAATCACACCTAAATCTACACTACCCCAGCTACCTCCTAGGGAGGTCTACAAGAGCACCTCAACCTCCCAAAGGTCAGGGAAAATCCATCTTGAGCTTATAAGAACAGAGCCAGAGCAGGGATCTACCTCGCACTATGGGGCAACAGGCAGCTGGTAAGACCTCCATGAAAATTCATGACACGAGTGCACACAGGATCATCTCCACGTAATATTTACATGCACGTCAAGAGTTTGATTCGAAAAAGGGAACAAACTTATCTCCGTCAACGATATCATCAAATCCCGTAACAATTCAAATTCAAATAACGAATCCCGCCTGATAAGGAGGGAACGGATTCATGGGATCACGGTGAAATATTTGCCAACTAAAAACCTACTTGGACGGTATAAATATGTGAGGTCAAGCATAAAAGAGATATGCAAAAAAATAGAGAAAAATCTAGATATACTAAGATTTAGACAGAAAAAGATAAATAAAAACAGAGAGAAGAGAGAAAGAAAAGAAGAGGGGAAGGCCTAAATTCTGTATTCAGAACACGGCCACCTTCGTTTCCACTATTCGACCGGCACGGAGTTGCCACCACCCTATATCTTAGAGAGACTGAGAGCACACGAGAGAGTGATTTGTATTTTAAAGCAATCTATCAATAATAAAAGCTCTCATTTACTGTTATTACGATCCAGTCTCTCGTCTTTCTCTTAACAGGTCGGGAACCAACGTTACCGACCCCGGCCACCACTTTCGTGGTAGTGGTCTTGAGGGTGTTAACAGAAATTTCTCATCCCGAGCAAATTTCTCATCAACAAAAAGCAAAGCAAATGTGTGATTCTAATTGAGGGTTTGGGAGTATATAGCATGATATATTGTCGTTGGAGACTCAACTATTTGATTCAAGGGTAAAAAGGTATTTTCCACGGTTTGAATTAGGTGTAAAAATGTGTTCAACGGTGTTCAAAGCTGCTTAAGGGCAATATTGTCTTTAAACTCACATAAAGTTGTCAGAGTTGCCTTTTTCAACAGAAATGGTAACAGAAGGGGCAAATTCACTATTATTTTAGGTTTCAGGAGATTGACTGACCATTATTGAAACTAGAGGGACATGTTTATCTAATATGGTAAACTTTAGGGTGATAAACTGATAATTTTTCTTTATTTATTTTATTTATATGGCTATTTTTTAAAAGAGGCCCAATGTTAATTGTGGAGCCATTTTAATTTTAATTTATGTTTGCAGCATTCAACCGCTAATTTATTTTTTATTCAATAAATAAACCAAAAGTAAATGGATGTTTGATGACAACTTAATAATTGCCTTAATCCGTAAATTTATGAGTAACGCTAGGTTTCTTTAATTTTTTTTTCTTCTAAATTCATTTCCAAATAATTTTGAGACATAAGGTATTAACATTACATTCTTCAAAACATAATTTTATGATTTAAAAGATGTTGACATCTCACGTACCAACACTATTTAAGAAAAAATTTGGAAAGTTTTGAATTATTCTAAATTTATATCAACTTATGCTGAATTTAAATGACAAACACTTTCAAAATTCTCAACAATTTTAATTATTAAAATATATACGTTCAACTGTACAAGTATTTTTTTTGACATGTTTATGTTTAAGCTTGAAGTAGGTACAGGATCTTATTCCAATTTTCTGCAAGAACAAATTTTCCTCAAGTTAGATACGTCTAAACTTTTAAATTGTGATATAATAATAAATAAAAAAATACCCCAATTAGCATTTCTTAACGATTTATCTTCCTTTTCGCGTCTTTTGTAAATATAAACGAATTAGCATTACAGATGTAAGATTTAGGAAAAATACTAATTAAACCAACAATCATAATGATGTAGGCATGTAGGTTTGAGATACTCTCTCTCAGACTCTCAGTGGCCCGGTGCTACGGAGCCAACTTAAGTTTTTCCAACTCTGCCTTTTTCTTTTGATTTGATTTCTCTCCGATAAGTTAAAAATGTGAAAATAGATCTAACCAGCACAAAAAAAATGTGAAAATAGATCTAACCAGTACTAAATTCATTGTGACTTTTAGGATTGACACCAGATTAATAATTTGAGTTTAAATGAGATTATTAAAAAAATAATATTACCTTTCAATCCTATTCTGTTTGATTTTTTTTTTTTTTCAAAAAGGACCAGACCTCCAATAGAGTTCAAAGACCTCCAAAAGAGGTTGAACCGTTGTAGTGTCGGAGGTCAATGAAGAAGATTTTATTATTTATTTATTTTTGGAAAAAAAATTCATTATACCCTATTAGTCTCGAAATATATAAAAATGTCAAGTAAGTTTTGAAAATTATAAAATAAGTCTCAGACATACAAAATAAATATCAGAAATATAAAATTAGTCTCAGAAATATAAATAATTAATCTTAAAAATATCAAAATAAGTCTTGAAAACAAGAAAATAAATTCGAAAACACGGAAATAAGTTTCAAAAAAAATACAATACACGAGATTTATTTTTATGATTGTGTGTTAATAATATTTTTTCCATAAAGACATTTTGTAGGTGCTATTACAAATTATGTTATTGAGTTTGTGATAATCTTTAAAGTTTTATAAAGTGTTAATAGGTTAGGGGTCAAAGAGAAATTTTTCACTCTCTCAACCTGAATCGAAGCCCAAAATCGACATTCATGAAACCCCGGACATACCATAAAACTACCTCTCAGAAACACGGAAGGATCGTCAGACTTCAGAACTATCAGGGATGAAGCTAGGCAAGACCAGGTCGAGCCCTCACACGAACACTGGAATCCGGACTTCTCGAGGTCACCTACCTGGGAACCTCAGTTCCTGGGGTCGGGCTCCACAACCACCCCGTGAAAGCAAGGAAGGGTCGCCAAGCTCAATAAGCACTCGAAGTGAAGCTTGACAAGCAAAGCAAGCTCCCTCCAGATTAAGGCTTCCAGAGGTAAAACTTAACTCGTAGCTTAAACTAGAAGTCTTCCAACCTCTCCAGGAACCCCTTATCCCAGATATAAGGAGGAAAAGGGCCTCTAAGTGAACCAGATCCATGCTACCTCTCAGGAATGTCTACAGGTACGTCCATCCCAAGCTTCTGAGAACATAACCAAAGCATAGATCTACCTCGCTCTATGAAACAACGAGCAGTTAACTCTATGACCTCCATGAAGAATCATGCCATGAGTACATACGATATCATATCTACGTTATAACGAACATTAAATTCTGCATATGTGTAAGACAAGAGTTAGTTTCCAATGAGGAAACAAACTCATCTCCACCAACGATAATCTTGAGTCCGTTATTCACTCAAAGTCAACGACTTTCAAATAAAGGATCCTGCCCCGATAAGGAGGGAGTAGGTTCAGAGAATCAAGGCGGGAGATACACCCGTTCAAATTGATTCGGCCATATATAAATATGCCTAAGAATTCCTACGAAGAGAAAAAAAACAAAAAACAAAACAAAAGAAAGAAAGGCAACATATAGACGACAGAACAAAAGGGAGAGAGAAGTACGTCCGACCTAAATTCTATGATCAGAACACGGCCGTCGTGATATCCACTATTCGACAAGTACGGAGTTACCACCTTCCAATGTCCAAGAGAAGTTGTGAGTGTATGTGAGAGAATTCTGTATACCACGAGCGATCAATAACAAAACTCTCATTCGCTATAGTCATCCATACCTTCGTTTCTATCTAAGCAGGTTAGGTATCCAAAGTACCGACCCCGGCCACCACGTCCATGGAAGTGGTCTCGAGGGTGTTAATTGGAATTTCTCATCTTAAGTAAATTACCCATTAACATAAAGAAAGTAAAGAATGCTGTCATCAAGCAATCTTACCGGAGAGTGCAACTAATTTACTAACAGTCAATGGAAATCTACCTAGTTATGACCTAATATTTACACATGACATGTGTGATGACGAACGTTGGATGTACAAGGGGTACACAAGTCCCATGTAGTATTAACGTCTGTGGACACAATTTAGTGCAAGGGGACAACGATAGTTGCTAGGCACGTGCTACAGTGTTATCTTTTTTCATCTTCGATCTGTGGTTCAACGGGGGATTTTGATCCTGATTGATCCGTCGTTAACAAATGATATGAATATTTAAATATATGAGTCGCTCATATAATGTTAGTGACCAGAACGTAAGGAAACAAAAGCCATTTTTTGAAACTCTTCTTCTAATTCTGGTTTTAATACTACCTTCGCTCTTCTTTTCACGCTGATACAGTGAGGTAATTTTGGCTATTGTTTTATACATGTCCCGATATAGTCATGTGGCTGCAAAGATATGTTCGAAATAATTGATGTGAAAATTGTTTGTTTTTTTTACTATCAATCATAATCTTTATTTATAATCGAATGAAAATATATGAATCAATTTATATGAGATCCAAATTACTTCCGGAAAATGTAATATTATTTGATTAAAAATATACCTATTAAAGAATATTTGTTTTTTCGAACACATAAGTTTATCTATAATATAGGTGTCAATATGTATTCCGTTAGACTAACCTCTATGGAAGCATATATTAAATGCCATAAATTATATTTTCATTGAATTTGTATATAATTGCATGTCACGACTCACGAGTCACGCACTGAAGTTTGTGGACTTAATTCTTCCAAAGAGAGATACTATGTCCATATTCGATAAAGAATTCATGTGACTTTAAATTTGATAATGACATGTCGAAGTTTCCTATATGTCTATGTATCTCTTTTACGTGTATAGCTAATGCAACATCTTCTTTTGTCGATTCCAAGCTTTTTCTACAGCTGAGAAATTTGAGTGTTTATTTACCTAACACTAGTACTGTTCTTTAAATTAATTTGATTTCCATTGGAAACCAATTATTAATTATATTTGCTATAAAGTATTACAAAAGTTAACTAAGCATGAATTAATTATTCATAAATTAACAGAGCCATATATACTATGGATTGAAAAAGATCATTTCTACCGGCGCACATATAGTTATCGTATACTGATAAAAATCACTTTCGAAATGGGAAAGGGCGAATCAAAGTAAGCGCTTGAGATTTTAACAGTGATCCTAAACCTATGATGCTAATCTAATTTGTTACATAACTATGAAGATTATCTCTAGTGTTGTTTAGCATAATAAAGCATCGATAAAAATAAAAAAGTACAAATATAAAGAAGAAAAAGAAAAAAAAGAAGGCACTGATTAGCCTACACTAGACGGCCACGTGTGTAGAGCTGCAATGAGGTAGAATAGTCAAACTTTTCAACTTTTTGGGACCCATATGGGCCATCACTCATTTTTGCAAAGTAAGGAATTTGAAACTAGTAAGTGATTTTACCGTGGCGTTTGGTTACCATGGTGGAATGGGAATTGGAATGGTAATGAGAACAAGAATTAGAATGGAAAGGAATAGAAAACTGATTTCTTTGTTTGGTTGGGACTTTAGAATCAATATCTGAATCAGTAATATTTTATTTGGTTAACAATTGAATGGAATGGAATCAACTGTATTTTAACCAAAATACCCCTAATTACAAACATTTATAATAACATTATATATTATGGATAATAATATATATAATATTATAAATATATAAAATAATATATATTATATATATAATTATATAATGTGTGTATATATATATATATATATATATATATATATATATATATAAATTATAATGTTCATTTTGGATAATAATAAAAAAAATATAAAAGAATAAATTATATAATAATATATATTATAAAATTTATATATAATATATATATATATATATATCATATATTATATATTAGAAATATTGATATTATTAATATTAATATTATTAAATATATAAATATTATATATAATTATATAATGTGTATATATATATATATATATACATTATGTATATAATAATATATAATATATAATATATAATATAAATAATTAAAAATATATTATATATCAAATATAAAAGTATAAATTATATAGTATATATAATATATATATTATTATTATAAAATATTATATTTATAATATATATATACATATTATTTTTGGAAATGAGAGTATTTTTGGAATTGAGTTGTGGGATATAGGGTTATTTTTGGAAAGAAAATGTGTTAATTGAATGGAATGGACATTCCATTGGTTTTTGGATGGAATGCTCATTCCACCAAAATGGTGGAATCCCCATTCCAATGGAATACTCATTCCATTGGAATTTAACAAACCAAATAAATGGAATGAATTTCTTTCCATTTCATTCTATTCAACCAATAACCATCTAAATGTTAACAGAAAAAGGCAAAATAGAAGATGACATAAGTGATGGCGTATGGGTCTTTCATTTTTCCTATAAAACCCAACTGAGATCCTCTCATTTCATCACACCAATTCAAATTCCAAACCCGCCAAAATATGTCTTCCAAGTACTTGCTTGTTTTATTCCTTCTTGGAGCGGTGGTTCTTCTCACCAATCCTTCACTTGCTGATGATGATCATCAATATGAGCCTCCCAGAAAAGAGCATGAACCACCCCAACACAAGCCACCAACCCCTTTTGATAAGCCGCCTAAGGGTAAGGGAGAGAAACCTCCGCCTGAGTATAAGCCGCCACATGAGCATCACCCAGGTCACATATTAGTAGAGGAAGTCGAGGACTCATACAAGCCATTCCCAGAACATAAGCCCCCAAAGGGCAAGGGAGAGATGCCACCTCCAAAGCACAAGCCACCACACGGACACTTGTTGGAGGAGGAAGTTGAGGATTCACTAAAGCCGCCTCCAAAGCACAAGCCTCCACACGAACACTTGTTGGAGGAGGAAGTTGAGGACTCCTACAAGCAGCCACCAAAGCACAAGCCGCCCCCAAAGCACAAGCCACCACACGGACACATGTTAGAGGAGGACGTTGAGGACTCCCACAAGCCGGAACACAAGCCACCACACGGACACTTGTTAGAGGAGGAGGTCGAGGACTCCCACAAGCCAGAACACAAGCCGCCCCCAAAGCACAAGCCACCACACGGACACTTGTTAGAGGAGGAGGTCGAGGACTCCCACAAGCCAGAACACAAGCCGCCCCCAAAGCACAAGCCACCACACGGACACTTGTTAGAGGAGGAGGTCGAGGACTCCCATAAGCCAGAACACAAGCCGCCTCCAAAGCACAAGCCACCACACGGACACATGTTGGAGGAGGAAGTCGAGGACTCCCACAAGCCTGAACACAAGCCACCTCCAAAGCACAAGCCACCACACGGACACTTGTTAGAGGAGGAGGTCGAGGACTCCCATAAGCCAGAACACAAGCCGCCTCCAAAGCACAAGCCACCACACGGACACTTGTTAGAGGAGGAGGTCGAGGACTCCCATAAGCCAGAACACAAGCCGCCTCCAAAGCACAAGCCACCACACGGACACATGTTGGAGGAGGAAGTCGAGGACTCCCACAAGCCTGAACACAAGCCACCTCCAAAGCACAAACCACCACACGGACACTTGTTGGAGGAGGAAGTCGAGGACTCCCACAAGCCTGAACACACGCCGCCTCCAAAGCACAAACCACCACACGGACACTTGTTTGAGGAGGAAGTCGAGGACTCCCACAAGCCTGAACACAAGACGACTCCAAAGCACAAGCCACCACACGGACACTTGTTGGAGGAGGAAGTCGAGGACTCCCACAAGCCGCCTCCAAAGCATAAGCCACCACACGGACACTTGTTAAAGGAGGAAGTTGATCAGGACTCCTACAGGCCACCCAGGAAGCTGCAGCCACCAAGACATGGGGATAAGCCACCGCACAAGCCTCCGACAGAAAACTGAGTGACTATCTAGCTCAGTATATATATATATAAGTTTATATCCTAGAAATAAGAGCCCGTACTGATTATATATATAACGATACCGTTCTTTGGTTCAGTTATTACTAGTTAGCTACAAGCGTGTTACATTTTGTCGCTGTATTTGTGCTGGCTTGCATGGCTTGTAAGTAATGATGAGCGAATTCTTACGGCTTGCTCATCTTATATTATATAATATATGTAGACTATTAATTGCTTCCTAGTACTATAGTTTTAGGAATGTTTTTACGTTTGATCAGTTATTTAATTTTTGGATATTGCAATTCACCAACCTCTAGAATAGCAGAAGATCATCATGATAATAATTAGGTCAATCCTTCTCCACAATAACAAAAGATTATCATGATAATAATTAGGTCAAGATATCATATGCATCAAATATTTCCACCGCATTCAAGCACGTATGGCCAGATTATTAAAAATAATCAATATGCATCATCTTGCAACTGTTCATGTTCAGTAACATTACTATACAATTTATATAAATTCAATTTCTTGTATTTCAGTAAATTGATTAATAAGATTTAGAAAATTTTAAAAATAGAAAAATTAATGTATTCCTCCACTACAATTTGTACATATAGTAGTTTAGATTAAATATTCACAATTTTGTTAGTAAATGGTTAATAATGATCAATCTCTCACTAGCAGTTACACATCTTGCCCAACAGCTTTCAAAAATGTAATAGTTTCAAATTTTTCCTTCGGAATTATTCCGGCACGCTCCCAACCCAGGAGAGATCATGTCACTTGTATGTTTACTTGGCAAAGAAATAAGCACATTACAAGCGCTATAATAAATATAATTTTTTATAATAGAGATCGATTGTGGCAGGATATCTGTTATAGGGATTTTATTTCTTTTCTTTGTAAGCCGTTTTTTCCTTTTGTTTGTTGTTTCCCGTTGTTATTATCAAATATATATATAAACTTCTTATAGCATTGTGGTATAACATTCTGTTTTATTCTTTTTGTTGAAATTTGAATAGATCATATGCGCCATATTAATTTTAAATGCTCACCTATGCGTGCATATGTTAGACCTTCTCATTCTGATTCAGTTATATATGATTGTATTTTTTTATTTTATTTTTCATTCGCTTTGTTAATTTGTTTCCAAAGAGCATTAGGAATCACTTAGTCGGTTGCTACATTAATGCAACTGTGTATATATACACTCATAAGTAATCACACGTCAAGTCACCAATTTACAGGGGAAATCAAGAAAAACAGATACGTGAACACCAAAATTTTCAACCATTATATATAAAATTTAGTAAAAGACCAAGAATTTAAGAGCCGAATCACTTGAAAAAAAATGGTGATATTCCAAGCAAACTAAAATAATTATAATAATACCTTTTTTTTTCCCTTTAACATGAGTTACATCATTTTCAGGGACCATTACACCCAAATTCACTACAACAGATTCGGTCATTTACGGCTTGAAATTTACGACGCACATAAATAGCGTGTCGTAAATGTTATTATTCACGATTTGTGTTCGGTGCAAGTTATAACAGTGATATATAATTTCCTAAAGACGGCGAACATTTGAGGAACATCGTAAAAAGAAAATATTTACAGCTTACATGTTCGTGTCTTATTTGAGAGTATTTAAGACATACAATTCATGTCATATATACATTTTTCGGGAACAAGCTCTTTGGCTCCTAAAAGGATCACTAAGATTGAAACTTATTTTTTGCTAGGCAAGTGTTTTGGGACAAAAATAATATTTGTTGATGATAATGATTTTAGGGACTATATTTTTCCTATTTTATCTTGATTATTTTTAAAAATTTTACTAAATTTTCTTCAATTTTTATATTAATTACTATAGATTAATTCAAAAAATTATGAAAAAATATATTATTTTCATTTATAAATATAATATTAAGAATCTAAAATGTAAAACCACTTTTTAGAAAAATCTATTTACATTTCCCATTCCATTTATTAAATTGTAAAATGTAGAGAAACGTCTCTCTATCTCGAATACAATTAACGAATATCATTTGGTCCGATAATATATGACTTAAAAAAAAGGTTTAATTAAATGTTAAGATAAATGTTAATTTGTCTTTCCTATAAAACAAATTTTATATTATTGGAAATAAAATTTTGATTTAAAATTAATCAATAAAAATTTATAACATCTATAGTTTATATATAAAGATTGTGTAATTGTTAATAAATTGAAAGGAATAGTAGAATTGGTCAAGGCATTGTTTGAATATAATGAGGTTTCAAGTCTATTGTTCGATTCCTAATGTGAACGCCATTTAAAAGTTGACATTGTTATAAGTAACTATAAAGCAGACAATAGACAGATAATTAATTTAGTTATATTTATAACACAATACTACATATGACAAAAATAACAAACTAAATACACAAGTCAAAAGTTTTGTTATGTGTATTAGACTCAGTTTGGTATTGTTGTGTTGTGGGGAGAATTATTTTTGGAAGAATCATCTGAGTGTTTGGTAAACTAATTTTCAAAAATGTCGTGAGAAATAAAAGTAATTTCAATATGTTTGGTAAACTGATATAAAAAGTGTTGTGAGTGTGTAAAATTACTAAAAGGACAAAGACATCTAAATGGTACTAAGTTGTTATACTTTATATTTTTCTTGTTTATTTGTTTTTAATGTTAATTGTTATATAATTATGGTACTTTATTGAATTAATTAGCCCTATTTTTTATTTTACTTTATTTAATTAATTAATCATATTTATTTATTTATTTATTTCTGTATTTCTTTATTTCTTTATTTTATTCTACTTTATTTTTTATTTCATTTTTATTTTACTTTATTGAATTAATTATGGAAACATTTTTTTTTTCACAAAAATATAAGCCCAATTTTTTTTTGTTAAATTTCGTTAAAGACAAGAACAATGTTGGAAAGTTAGTAAAATTTCATTTAATATCACTGTAGCGCGTTTTCTAAAAGCAGAAGCCAAAATCCAAAAGCATGTATTTGTAGTTTCTCAAAAACTCAGTTGGGAGAAGCTAAAAGTGACCAAAAGCACTTCCCCACGATTTTACCAAACACCCTGTCTGAGGTCCGGAATCACTTTTGACCCCAAAATCAACTGGGGAAGCAATGTCAAACTGAGTCTTAGTTTTGTTATAAATATGCCTAAATTTCATGTCTAGGTTCCGAACTGAGCCAGAACTGGAACCGGAATCGGAACGGAACCGTTGGTCCACGGTTTCGGTTCGGTTCTGTTCTTTTTCTTTTTCTTTTCTTTTTTACATTTTAGCTTAAGAAAATTAAAAAATAGAAAAATAAAAATAAAAATAAAAATTGGAATCGATTGTTCCAAATCGGAACCGAACCGCCGGTTCCTGGCCGGTTTTTTTGTAGGAGAACCGGAACCAAACCTTCACCCCCACGATTACGGTTACGGTTACGGTTACGGTTCCGATACCGATTCTACGGTTACGGTTCATTTCACATGGTTATGATTCGGTTACACGGTTCGAATTGAACTGTGGATATGTCTATATTTAGGATAAAAATTGATAGCACGGCAGCTTAACATTGACAAAACACCCCCAATAAGTGATAAAGTAACAGTAAATAATATAAATATTAAAGGAAATCGACTGTTGAGATTAGTAAAGAAATCTTACCCATCTAACTAATTCCTCTATTTAGAATCAGACGTGTGCAAGGAATATATATGATCATCTCCATTAAGAGGTGATGTACATACGCTCTTCTTTTTACACCGAAACAGTGAGGAATTTTTTACTATTAATTGACATTCTCAAATAGGTATGTGGCTGCAAAGATATGTTTGAAATAATTGATGTGATAATAGATTAATAGTTTGTTTGTTTTTTGTTTTATTACAATTAATCATAATCTTTATTTATATTCGGATGAAAATGTATAAATCAATTTATAAAAGATCTAAATTACTTCTGAAAGTGTAATATTATTGGAATAAAAGTATGCATATGTAAGAGTTTTTTTTTTAACTATTACATAAATTCGAGGTTTTTCGGAAGGGATGGGACTCAAACCCATAACTTTTATTTATAATGTATACGTGAGGGGATATACCAATTGATCAATCTCATGTTGTCGTATATGGAAGAATATATTAAACGCCGTATATTACATTTTCATTGAATTCGAATGCATGACACGACACTGAAGTTTGTGGATTTAAGTCTTCCAGAGAGAAATAGACTATGTTTGATTTTGCCACTTAAAACAACTTAATAGCACTTAATGTGTTCAATTAA